>JAEMON010000005.1:29852077-29863466 GCA_030264115.1 Lygus lineolaris
ATCGTTTTAGAATGGTCTGAAACGGATTTCCATGTTGAAAATTGTAAAAAATTTGCATTACAAAAATTTTAAAGACATTCATTTTATTCGAAAATTCGCTAAAAAGACGGCAATCTGTACCTATCATACATTATTCTGGTTTTAGGCAACGAAGATCTCGTCTGTACAGCTGAGTTTACAGCGAACCACTGACGTGTGTGTTGTTGAAGAATCAATATTACTCGACGAAAACTTTCATAATGATATCTCGATCTGTAAGGTAATCATTCCTATTTTGCTTGAAGGTACCAAGGTTCCGTTTGGTAGGCTATTTTGGATATCAAAATAAATGTTATTTCAGTACCTACATTTTCTATTTCAGCTTGAAAATAGCTCTGGGATGTTGGAGTTCGATGTATATAGATAGATAGTTACAAGAGTGCTAAACTGATTTTCTGACAAATAGTATAAACTTCTTATAAAATAATTGAATATTTTTTCAGGGGTTGAGCAGCGACTCCAATAGAACAATTGAGTGCAACTGTAAACGACTTGGTATATTCCAAGCTCACAGGTACCCAATTTCCATAAACAAACTGCTGTTGGGCGACCTCCATTTCACGATGCCACCGATTCGATTTGAATTTGAAAACATGCTCATCCTCGCTGGGCTCCTCGGTCTCTTCGGGAGTCTGTTCCTCGTCGCATGGTTGAAGGATCGATCGATTCAAAGAAAGGTATGACCTGTAATTAGGGATGGAAGATCAAATCAAAGATCGAAGTGGATTGATCTTTTCCGATTAATCGATTTTTTAGATCGATCCCAACTTGCCAGAGGATCGAAAAGATTGATCTTTTTGTGGACGATTTTCGATTCGATTCTTTGCTAGTGATGTGGAATCCCAACTTGGATTCCAATGAGCACAACTTGGGAACTTAACCATTGGGCACACGACTTCACGTCCACAATCAGAGATAAACAACAACAACAACAACAAGCCCAACTTGCCAGAGAATCGAAAATATCGATCTTTTTGTGGACGTTTTTGTTACAATTGCTTACAAATTTTATTTTGTAAGTAATTCTTGTTGCCGAAATATCTTTTATTTTGTTTCAAAAGGCAATGTATTAATATTTAATTTCAAGCTGTGATTGAGAAGCACTTAAATATTATTTGTGTTTGCCGATATGTAACTTTAACAATATGTGTAGAATAATATTAATATTACGTAATGCAATATTAAGTGTTATAATATTAATAATAATATTATTACGAGCGAGGACAAATTTCATTTTAGTGGAATAAATACCTTCCTACTTCCTATTTGTTTATAAATATTTGTTTGTTATTTATTACTCAGAAAAACAACTCATCCAACCACATTCTTGACCAGAATTATAGTAAAGAGAGGAGGTCCAGCAGTCATTTGAAAAGCTTGACCAAAATAGGAGAATCGGAAGATCGATTCTTTTGAGCCGATTCATTTTCGATTCAAACCTTTCGATTCATCGATTCCCAAATATCGATTCTTTTCATTTCGATCTCCATCCCTACCTGTAATGTCACTCGTTCAACAAACAGTGTGGTCACCTCCGAAATTGAATTCCAGGCGTGGTTGTATTTTTTGCTTCCTCACTACCAAAGGTAGGAAGCTATGTTCACGAGTTAGAAAAAAAATTGTTGTCTTCCGAAATCCCACTTGGTTTTTCTCGTTTCAGAGCTTTCTGAACAATTTTGGTTCCGTGTCTGTCTATCTGCCTGTAGCCTGTGGTCAATTCCCTGTCCCAGGCAAAACTATGTGAAGTTATGGTCCGAATTTGATGACATTTTCAGGGATTGTGCGGGTTAGCGTCGTGACAGTCAATTTCATCTCCATCGGACCAGTAGCTCAGCGCATGAGCAAACGTGAATTTCCTGAAACCCTGGTATCTCAGTACCTAGTGGACCGATATCGCTCAAATTCGTAGGGTAGTTGGAGGTTGACAATTAGTTCCGAATTTCGACACCATTGTAACAGTAATACATGCGCAATTTTGAAATGTGTTTCACAGCCATTACTGCTGAACTACTCGATCAGTTAAGGGCTGACTGGATGACATTGAATTTCGCCACAACTGGATGAGTGATGGCCACTGCGCATGCGCTAACTTGAATTCTATTTCCATGGGCATAACTCCCGAACTATTCTACCAATTTCGCTCAAACGTTTACTCACTGAACCAAGTCAGAAATGTGAGGAAGCTATACCGCCCACCCAACTTGGCAGACGTTTTTTGTTCGGTTCTCTGTTACATCATAAATCTACCCTGACACCAATATCTAGCCCTGCTTTTTTTTCGATTTTTTTTTGGTGTAATATTGTAATTATTTCCCTCAAAATCAGGAAACGTTGATATACGGGGAAGACAACTATCCTTCTGACGACTACCTCATGGTCGTGGGAGTATTTACTGGACTATATTTCCAAGGAGGTACAACATCTAAAGTTGGGATCATGCTCATAGGACAGCATTCGTCAAGCAGGGTGAGGATATATTTATTGTAATTAATGGCCAACCGCCCGGGCATTGTCCACATTTCATCATCCTAGGATGAACATGATGATAGTGTGCTTGAATCCTCATCGAGCTGATCTCAATGCTCCCCCAACCATCTTTAACTGTCTCTAGACATCTCTAGACAACGTTTTTTGTCAACGGCATTAGCCCATCATACCGATGCTCAATAAAATAAATGTCTACTCATTTAGGTCCATGTACTCGCGAAGGAGAAAAGACGAACTCTAGCGACTGGACAAGACGATTGGTTCGTCATAACTCTACCCAATCCACCTGGGAGAATCACTCAAATCTACTTGTGGATAGATCACCAAGATATCTCTGGATGGTTGGTGTGAGCCAATTTCAACTCGCGTTTTACGTTTTAGACCTTCCTGAACAATTTTGGTTTCGTGTCTGTCTGTCTGTGTGTCCCAGAATCCTTGCAACACGCATAACTGCCACAATTTCCATTCGATTTTGACGAAATTTTCAGTGATTACGCGGGTTAGGCCCTAGATGGTCCCCTATGCAATTTATCACCAGACGACCAATGGTAGCCTCTGCGCATGCGTAAACATGAAATCCTCGAAACATCAATTTCTCCCGACCTAATGGTACGATTTCGCTCCTATTTGGAGGGTAGTTGAAGATCGAAGGTTTGATGGTACCCTTCGAGTTTCATCAAGATCGGATCAGCCGTATCGACTGCGCATGCGCAAAACTTGAAATCCTTTGCAATACGTGTAACTTTAACATTTTTCATCCGATTTTGAAGACATTTTCAGGGACTACGCGGGTCAGCCCCCAGATGGTCCCCTATGAAATTCATTACCAGCCGCCCATTGGTAGCCTCTGCGCATGCGTAAAAATGAAATCCAAATCTAATGGTCCGATTCCGCTCAAATTCGGAGGAAAGTTGAGGATCGGAGATTCGATAATACCCTGTGAGTTTCATCAAGATCGGATCAGTGGTGCCCACTGTGCATGCGCAAACGTGAAGCTCTCATTACTTCGACAATTTTCATCCGATTTTGATGGAATTTTCAGGGATTGCGCAGGAGCTAATAATCCCTTTGATGATTTTTTAAATATATAATATATTTAATATAATAATATATTAAATATATAATATATTTAATATAATAATATATTGAAAATATGGTATATACAATCATGTTATGGATACGAGGAAGCTATGGCAACTTGGCAGACGTTTTTTCTTTTTAATCTTGATTCCTCGATCTTCGGTCCTTCACAACGTTCGCCACTTGGGAATAGGGATCAGTTGTTCTATTTCCGTAGCACCAGTGACGTAACAAGAGCATAGTTTTAACAGCATGGAAAAGCATTGGGCAGGTGTTTATTATTTTCATATAGCCTTGAAAGAAGGTGAAGTTTGTTTCAATGGACCGAATCTTCTAAAGCTATCTGTGCTAGCACGGACCAATTGGTTAGTTTTTACGTATTAGGTGTGTTTCAAGTTAGGTTCTACAAACTCAAGCGATTGATTCTACAAATACCAGTATTCTCCGGTCGGTACAAAGGGTTTAAGTGCTATTTTGGAAGTTCTCACGTTAACATCTTTTGTATGTACGAGAATATGCACTGGGTAAACATCTAGAATGGAATCTTATCATACTCACTTTCTTCAGTTTTCAAACAGTTGTTCCTCCAAAACATGGTAAGTCCATAAGTTCTCGTAGAACGGGCCAAAGTGCCAACCCTTACTGGCAACACCCCCAATTTTACCTGTGTGTAACTATTGTCGTTTTTGCCATTCGTGGTTCTCCGAAACGCTGGGGAATATACAAATTTCGAAAAAATCGAATAGTTATATCGAATTGGTTGGGCACACTCTGAAAACCCTGTATAAACATAGTGGCTACCTCTACATGATGCGGACATTGGGGGACTGGAACAATTTTTATGCTCTCTCCACCAGTTCCGGGGAAATATATAAAACTCGACTTGATTAAAATGGAATTACGATTGTGTTCACCAGTTTTGCCCACTTTCGAAACTAGAAATAACATGACTGGTCCTAACTTGTTAAATTCTAAGGGGATCGACCAGGGGCTACCTGGTACAATTCCTACAAAGGTCGCCAAAATTGGCGAAATATAGGAGTTTTTTCAACTACTTTTTTAACTTTTTACTTTTAATAGGTACAAGGAATTTTTTGCTGACAGAACGACCTACAGACAGCCAAGGAACAAAACCGGAAATTTCGGAAGATTCTTCAGAAAGCTTTGATAAGCGAAATGCAAATGGAATAAATTTAAATCTTGGGCTACAACTTTATCTTCGTCCTTTCTCCCGGACGCATCAACAATAATTCATGATTGCGCAGGTTTTGCGACCGTATCGTCGTGTACGACGTCTCTGAAAACAAACACTATATGGCCACCGTGGGGAAATGGCTAGACTTGCAAATCATGGAAGAAGTGCCGAGAGTAGAAGTTCTACAGGTAGTGCAATTCGATCCTTTCGATCCGAGAGGATCTGATGTATCCACGACACATTCGTTCTCCAAAGACTTCGTCAGAGAATACCGTAACACTCACGACGTATTCTGCATCTACACAATGTAAGTAGAGTAGGTCAGTATATACAGGAATCAGGGAAAATCCCACACAGGCGTCACGAGACCAAGGACAGTTGAGTTCAATACCCAGGTATTCTGGTGCATATCGTAGTAGCGAATTTCCCTTTAGTAGTCTGTATCACGAAGGTTAACAATTTATTCAATCGAGTTTCCAAGCCTCATGTCCCCGAAATTGAGTGTTCTCACACTCATGTGACTGACTTCTGTTGATAGCGTAACTGCAACATGAATCAGAATCGCTGTACTGCCGTGCAAAGGAGAAAAGCAGTTTTTCCAGCTCAACAGTTTTTTGAAAAATCGAGGTTTTGCGTTTTTTACCATAAGAAACTGAATTAGGATCGAAAGTGTATGATTTTTTTCAGCGGAAAGAAACCACATTTTCGACACAATCTGAGATTTTTAGGGTACAAAACGCTAAACCTCAATTTCCCCAAAACTTCTCAGCTAGAGAAACTGCTTTTCTCCGTTGCACGGTAATGTACGTCTCTGACCCTTTGCTTCATAGATATCCAACTTCAAAATTTGCACAAAGTAGGAAGGTACTGTAGGGTGATGATCGTCTTGGCCCTAGTGGGGGGGTCTCAAAAAATGTTCATGGTGCTAGGGGGGTATGACCGAGGAATGGTTGAGAACCACTGCCCTATGGGGAGCAAACGGTTGGTCGTAAAGTGCTCCTGACGGTCTCATTCTATCCTCTGAAATTCAGGATTTATGGTATTTATTTTATTTTTATTTTATTTTCATTTTATGTTTATTTTATTTTATTTTATTTTTTTAATTATTTTGTATCACATGATATTCTATAAACTAATCATCATTTGAAGATCCATGATCAAAACCACCCAACTCATTCCGTGGGGCTGATGTCATGAAGGCACAAAGACGTCGGTTGTGGCGCCAAAAGTGTTCATTTATGTATTCTTGAGGTCCAACGAATCTCTCGTATGAAATTAATTTTTACTGAAAGGTGTAACATTTTCTGTTGAATGTTATCGATGTTGACAGGCACTCACGGTACCTGTTAACGCATGAAGTAAAGGCACACATCATCATTGTGAAGCTGTGTTTGATTTACTTCGGTATCTGGTTGAACGAAATGTTTCGTCCCAAAATTGCACATGATGAGCGTGAGTAATAAACTCCAAATTGATCTCGTATAAGTAAGAAGAGCTAGGTCAATTCTTCATAATCATCAATTATTATTCAATAACCATTATTGTAATGAAGGTGTTAGTGGGGTTTAAAATAAATTGGATTCAGCCTTTCTTTGTTTAGGCTTCAAAATATTCACAGGACTTATCTGATGGAATAAACCGGTTCCCGTGAGATCATCGAAGTTCTAATAATCAGCGTGGTTAGTACTTGGATGGGTAACTGCCTGCGTGGCTGGGACCACACATTCTCAGTATTTTCGCTTCGAGCCGTCGGCGATCCCCTCTCAATGGGTAGCCGCGGAGACATTGGGGAGAGTGTGGGTGTTGCCATTCATAAGCGCCAAGTCGGTTAAATCCCTATTAATGACCGTTCATAAGCGCCAGCTGTACTCAGCAAGCTTATTAGCGGACCGTTCATAAGCGTTTTACCAGCAGTTCCGGGTATTCGCGGTCGGACGTGTGAAATTTCGTATAAGCACTGCTCGGCATTTGTTATAGTGAACGGAGGTGTCAATCAGATCGTTGAACGTAGTGTGAGTGTTCACAACCACGTTGAGAATTCGGCTAGGTACGTCGAGAGTGGGCGATTTGGGTTATCATGGGGGCAATAAAAGAGGGGGGCGATTAGGGGGCGATGAGTATTCAAAGGGGGAAAAATCAATAAAACTGCTTTATTATTTACACTTTACTTCAAATTAAAGTTAGACATACAATGAAAATGAAAAGGGGGCGATAGGTGTGTGTCAACCTCCAGAAAGGGGCGATGGGCCACAAAACGTTGGGAACCACTGTGATAGACCATTGAAATTGATCCGTCGAGAACTGAAATCTACTTCCAGTAGCGCGTCCTTGTTGCAGCAGGACTTGGTTGCTGTACGCCAAGCAATATAGGTACCGGACAAAACGAATATCTCTCTCTGTATGCATAACATCAGTTAAATACGAGCGAGGTTAGTACGGATTGGGGTGAGCCCCCTGAATCCTGCCTGAAACTGCCTTCTTCAAGTTAACATTAATTCAGGTGAGTCCCACAATTCTCTGTATTTTTCCCCTTTTCCCCCCATTCTGTAGTGCGGCGCTTATGAACCGTTCGGTGGCTTATAAATACCGCTTTTGTAAAGCTGAGATTTAGGGCCCCAGAAGTAAGTGCCTCTTATGAACTTAGTGATGAACTATGTGATTTTTGAGGTTGGCGCTTTCGTATGATTTTTGACCCCCTCTGGCGCTTCTGTATGGCATCGGAGTGTGGACAAGCTTTCTTGAGAGATTGGAAGTTTGTATCAGAGAAGACGGGCGCCACCTACCTCGACTCGACATTATTTTTGCTACCTATGCTATGAAGGCATATCCTCCTGAACATGTAGATTTCTTAAGTTTTGTTTATATTTATAAAAATTAACTTAGTTACACTGTTTTTTTTCTTTAATGGAAAGCTTACCTTGGGTCACCCTGTATAATTGGCTTGTAAAATATTGTGAAATAGGCCTTCAGTCCACATACCTACCAATTATGATTATCACAATAATATCGTGAACGGTTGATTTAATCTGAGAAAGTTGTTTGTGTTTCCAGAATTGAATAGACACCTCTCCAGAAGTTCAGTTGGGTTACAAGTTGAACCTTTCTTTTGGGCGATTTGGGTCGCCCTGCTCTCGCACCCTTTCACTTACCTTTTAGACTGCTATTACAGGTAGGTACACATCTGTGAAGGAGTAAACGAAAATTGAAGTGAACAGTAAATAGAAATTTTCCGAAGACAGATGTATTAATAGAATATTCAATCGTACTTATTCTGGTTTTTGGTTGAACATGGAATATTGGATTATTCCTACTTTTTTTCCACGTTTGACATTCGTTACAGCACCATAGCCTCCTAGTTTTCTCCCCAAAAAATTAATCTTGTGGGATATTTTAGCAAATTTTCGAAGAAAATTCAGCTATTGCAATGGCTTCAAAATTTAGTTATGCAATTATCTGGAAATTTTCTTAATGGGAATCCGTTTCAGACCATTCTAAAACGATTCTCACTGTTGGGCACTTTTCTATTGTTTTTCGTCTTCTTGTTAGTACCTTATTTGTTCCCCCTGATGTTGGACGCCTGTTTGGGATCCAGCATCACCGGTGGAGTTAGTTTTCAACTGTTTTAGGTATGTAGTCTGTTTTCTCCAATCTATCCTCTGGTGTCATTCAATAATTAAATGTGTAAATATATAAAGGTGTATTGGTTATCAACCGTTGAAGTATACGTTGCAGGTTTAGCAAGTATGTATTGCTTAGGTATATATGTAGGCTCGGTCTGGTTTAAAAGAGATTTGTTCTAACGTTTCGTTGATTTATTTCAACATTTTCAAGGAAATAATGGGGTGGAATGATGTGAGAGCAAGAAATAATGTCTCATAACACTCTAACTTTCGAACTGATACATAAATATACATATTTATGAATAAGCGTTAAACTTCAGGAATCGTTTTATAATGGTCTGGACGGATTTCTAAGAAGATCATTTTCAAACATGGGAGAGGGTTTTCTACTTTTCTCAGCCCACCTGAAGGTGAAAGGAAAGTATTGCGATCAGCAGAAGCAATCAGCAGAAACACCACCTTTAACTGGTCCTAATCGACATCTGATAAATTTTCTCCACGTTTTGGAAAAGTGTTTGTTAGTCCGTATGTATGTATGTGTATGAACACGATTGCGGCCCCAACGAAAATGATAAAAAAATTCCGATTTCATGGATTCGTTTCTACATGTCTGAGGATGAGACCCTAAGAATTTCAACCCTCCAGGTCAATTGTTAGGGGGAGAAAATATTCCTAATAGTTGAACGTCGTTTTTAGCCCATTTTTAGCTTTTCTCCCAAACTGCTCTAACGATTTTGATGAAATTCAAGGACTTAAGTACTCTTATGACAATTAGAAACATGTTCAAATACCCCTCATCACCACAAAAATATATTGAGGACCGAAATCAGCGTTAAGATCCACAAAAATAGCCATTTTTCAGGTTTTCACGGGTGAGAAAAGTAGTGTGAAGCCTCGCACCAGATGATGTTTTTCTTTACTTACCTACCTATAAAGGTGGAATCTGTCACGGCAGATTGTTTTTTGTATCCTTTTCTCCTGCTCTTTTTCCTTTACACAACTACTTAGGTGGTTTTCTTTACTTACCTATTTACTTATCTATAAGTGGAATAAGGCAAAATAGATCTTTTTTTCACCTGCATTATGTTTATTGTTATAGATTATTGTTTAGTCTTATATAGATATTTGTTATTGCTTCCGAGTCTGCCAAGCTAGCGGAAGCATTGTTTTCACTTATGGGATGTGAAAATTTGTTTATCCCCAAAATCAAAATTTCAACTCGCGTTTTACGTTTTAGACCTTCCTGAAGAATGTCGGTTTCGTGTCTGTCTGCCTGTCAGTCCGGGAATCCTTGCCACACGCATAACTTCCACAATTTCCATCCAATTTTGATGAAATTTTCAGGGATTACGCAGGTTTGGCCCTGGATTGTCCCCTATGAAATTCTTAACCAGCCGCCCAACGGTAGCCTCTGCGCATGCGTAAACATGAAATCCTTGAAACGTCAATTTCTCCACCTAATGGTCCGATTCCGCTCAAATTTGGAGGAAAGTTGAGGATCGGAGATTCGATAATGCCCTGTGAGTTTCATCAAGATCGGATCAGTGGTGCCCACTGCGCTTGCGCAAAGGTGAAGCTCTCATAACTTCGACAATTTTCATCCGATTTCGATGGAATTTTCAGGGACTGTGCAGGTACTTAAAAATCCCTTTGATGATTTTTTGAATATTATATATGATATATACAATCATGTTATGGATACGAGGAAGCTATGTGCCACACCCAACTTGGCAGACTTTATTTTATTTTATCTATTTAAATATGGTAAAGTAAGCCCTTTAGGTAGGGTACAGAATACCCCTATGAGGCTTTTTTGCAGAAATTTTTTTTTAAAATATTGCCGCTATGCGTGATTATAGGGCCAGTCATTTGTCGAGAATAATACAGAAGAAAACGACGAATCCCTACTTCATGAGCACGTCTTTTGAGAAGGGCAGGATGAGCTCCATAGGTGGTTATCGACGGTCGACTCGACGCTCAACGCGACCTTCAAGGCGACCGTCCTCCAAGAAGCCCTCTGCGGCCATCTCCACCGCGAGCTCCTACAGAAGCACCTTCAAGCGCACTACATTCGGCGGATGTAAGTTCTGGTGTGATCGTCATCACATTTATTATGGGTATAGCGGGCGGTTCTTAATGAATGGGTCACCCTTCCCATTTTCGTAGGAAAAAGAGGTAAGCAAATTTTCAAACGGTACCCCCCATAATTTTTGACCAGGAATTTGAATATGCGGAACGCGCACTAACTTTTTTCTTCACATCGCAACCCCCATTTCTTACTGCAGATTCGGATTCGGATTCCATGAACATTTGACACCCCAATCGATTTTTTTACAGCGCGCAACCCTATCAGCAAGCGCTCAAAATCGGTCAACCGTGACATTGCAGATTTTTGGAAACCCAGAGTGTGGCACATGAAATTTCATTATTTTTCGACGCTGAATCAAGTGGTGATATCAGCTTTCTTTTTTACTTGATTAAACCGAGAATACAGTCTAAAACATAGTCGTTTTTTGAGAAAAATCACCTTTTTCCGGCTCTTAATCATTTTATCATTAATCAATTTAGAGAGAAAAAGAATTGTTAAGGGAAACCATGGAAAAGTTCCCACCAGAAAGGAGGAGAGCAATAAACAGATCAGTCTCAGCACTCTCCAAATGTAAATCTTCTGGCTGGCTGTCGACTATTCCATACAAAAAGCACGGGTTCGATCTTTCTCCACTCGAGTTCCGAGATGCATTGACAGTCCGGTATAAAAGATCATCTGTGGAAATGCCAACCGCCTGCGATGGCTCTGGAGAGAGCTTCACCCTGGAACATGCCCTGGGTTGTAAAACGGGAGGGTTGATCACCAGGAGACACAACGGGATCAGGGGTTCTAGGGGAAATGATGACGGAGGCATGGGCAACTGTCGAAAGGAGCCCATCATTTTAGAAGCAAATGACGTATCTCCAGGTCTGAAGGGGG
>JAEMON010000005.1:29868125-29903636 GCA_030264115.1 Lygus lineolaris
CCTATTTTCTACCCCTTAGAGAAGACTGACGGTAACGCCAGGTTGGTTTTTTGGTCCATGGTAACTAAGTAAAGTGCCGCGTACGACGGACGGACGGATTTTTTTAAATTCGATTTTTGGATTCTACGTATCTTGAAACGTAAAACCTCAAATTTTGAGGGGGGTTAAAATTTTTTTTTCGTGCTCGATTCCAAAGGTTCATTATTGAAAATAATAAACCAAAACATAGCTATTTAGAAAAATGAAGTACCCCGTGAGGCTTTTTACTGTTACCTCATGAGCATCAATAATAATAATTAGTATGAACATATTTAGTTAACCTGGCAGTTTTTCTCTTCCAATTTACTGCAGCCTATCGTAAAGTAACCTACAAGCCACTTTGATAGTTTAAGTTGATTTTAAAATTTCATGTTTCAGATGAACAATAAAGAACCGTTATTGATAAGCGATGACGTCAAAATTCATCAACCTTTGAGAACCAAATATAGGGATTATTTAGAGCTTCGTATGGAAAACTATTACAAATTACCACTGAGTACGGAAATAGAGGTAACATTTGTTGTATATTCGTATACGAAATGAGTAAAAGTAATGTAAACACATAATATGTTGATCAGAATTTGTTCTGATGATTTCGCTCATGGCTACTCCTTGCCTCACCCCCTTGAGTGGAGAAAATACAGAGATGATTGGCGTTCACCCATCCAAGTACTGACCACTCCACGGATAGCTTGACTTCGGTGGTCTCAAGGGCATCGGTTTATTCCACAATCGGTCTATTCCACCAGATAAGGCCGTCGGTTATATTTTTATACGAGGTTTGGTAGATACGTTACACTTTCTCAAAGTGCGAAGATCCCTGGTCATGAATTTCGTTTTGTGTTCGAATAGTTGTGTCCTGAATTTGTCCGTTGATTCCTGAACCATCTCATGCGTTAAAGACATTCTTTTTGTGGGTAAGAGAGGTTAGCAAGAGTTTCAAACATTTTGAAGTAGGCATGTCTGAAAGCATGAGTACTATCACGAATACTATATATACTGACAGTTTAGTTAGTCTAGTATCCGAGTACCATGAGTACTTTTCCAAGGACTCCAAGTTGAGAATGTGAAAGAGATTGTTCAGGTTGCCATGATTTGAGGACATTTCCCCAGTTTTAGGACGTTTGGCCAGCTTGTACTAGGCAGGATATCCAAAAACTATGTATTTACCCCTTCCCTCTCCCCAAAACCTATTCCCTACTTTAATCACTTATTTTAATGGGAATAAGTCATGGTAAAAGTATCATGGTAAAAGTAACGTTGTAAAGTACACTGAAGTATCCCTCAGAATGGTTGTTCACAGTGCTTTTTCATACGATGCTTTAGTCATGACAATTAGTTGGAACAGGATTCTAGTTTTTGTCAGTAGGGTAAGTCATACTCAAACCAGTTGTAATAGACAGAATATTCGAATTTCAGAAGGTATTACTAATATAATGCAAGCCAAAATATTCGAATATTACCTGCACCGCTGCTAGTTGGAACAGCCCTGAGACCTACTGTTATGTCTTCAGATTGCATGAAACGGAGAAGAAACACCAATTCTATCATTTCGATCGATGTACGGACATCATACATACTTATGATCTCGATAATATAGATATTGAAAAACTTCGTTGTTTTTCAGACTGCTAGAAGAAAAAAGCTGATAGTGATGACAATCAAAAGAGCAATATTCTATACTGTAGCCCTGCTAGCCATGTACTGCTGCTACGAAATCCTTATGGACAAGTACGGCGTTCATCACTTCCTCTTGATGCAAATACTGAAAGTCACTGCTACAGAGGCCCGTCAGAGGAACTACGGATTACGAGGAACTGGATTGAAGGACGTTCACGATTTTACATCGTAAGTTGCGAAATCCCATCAAATAAGGGAATCGCGGTTTTACCAATTTTACAGAATATAAATATTTCCCTTCTGATATCCGATATTTTGATATTTATATACTTCTTCATTCGATATTGGAAATATCTAATACTTTTGATATAGTGCTGTTATCGATGAACATTTTCATACTCATTTCATCATACATTTTCATCACTAAAAATTTTATTCAACTTGAATTTTCTATCATATAGTTTCAATAAGGGAAAATTGTATAGATACATATTTGTTGATTTATACTCAATTTTTGTTATTATTTCGAGTTTTATTCCAAAATTTCGATCTACACTAGGGATAATAATGTGATATAGATATTTTGATTCGTTATTTATATTCAAAGAAATATCGATGTTTGGTACCTATTGCAACATCCCTACTATCAAATGTTGTTTTAGTCTTCTTTCGTAAATTCATTCCAAAATGCCATCAATGGTTGTTTTAGCGAATTTTCGAAGAAAATGAAGCTATTGCAATGGCTTCAAAATTTAAATAATGCAAAGTTTTAACAATTTTCTCCATGGAAATCCGTTTCAGACCATTCTGAAGCGATACCTGAAATTTAAAACTTTTTTATATGTATATTGTTGTTGTGTTATTTTGTGTGTTTGTATTTATGTATGTTTTATGGATGTATAAATTTATTTGTATATTTTTATATATGTGTCATTCCAGACGTTAGCTGACCGAGGGATCGAGGTAAAAATTCCAAAAAAAATTTAAAATGTCAATAATATCAAAAGAAAGGATGAGTTCGTTGGCCAGAATGTTATGAGTACCTACTCCAAGGGGTCAAATTTTCAAAATTCGCCAAAAACGTGTTTTTTGAGGTTTTTGGTGTAAATTACCATCTTAAACATAGAAACATAATTATATATGGTATATTCGGAATCAGGGTGAAATTTCATATAAGAATCACCCTCCAAATCGATTAAAATCATTCTTTGAAAATTCGCTCATCAACTCATGCTGCATGAATGGAACTTTTTGTTGCTTTGGAATGGAACAGGGTCCCTTTTGTTCCCAACACCCACACGTTGTGTCACTCTCATTGACAGTTAGTGAGGTAGCACTCATTACTGCTGCATCTTTCTCTGCCAAATTGAGTACCTACAACACACATGTGACATGAATGTATGGGTACAAGGAACGGTATTTGAGAACTATAGACCTAGCGTCATTATTTGTTAGTTGTGTACTTTATAAAAGATGAAGAACACAAATACCTACAACTAAAAATATTGTGACACGTGGAAATAGCGCACAGCTTCCTCGCGTCTAAGAAAATTTGAACGAAATCGGATGAGAACTGTGGTTTTTAGGGCTGTAAGAACGAAATTTAGTGAATGCGCAAAGTCTGCCACTGATTCAATCATGATGAAATTCATATAAGAACTCAGTGGGCCTCGCCCGCATATTCCCTAAATTGTGTGTGAGAAATTGAATCAAAACTGTGTAAGTTATGTCTGTTTGACGAATTTCACGTTAGCTCAAGCGTAGAGCGTACCGTTGATTCAATCATGATGAAATTCATATATATATAGGACCTCAAGGGGCTCTACCAGCATAACCCCTGAGACTGAACAATATCAGAAAGAAACTGTGGACGTTGTGGCTCTAAGGAAATGCAAGGGAATGCGGATAGACAGTCCGAGGGGCGGACAGGCAGTCATGGAACCAAATTTGTTCAGAATTAGAAAGTTCTGAAAAGAAAAATGCGAGTGGGAATAATTTCTATTTTAGAGGACATTTCTATTTCGATTCCGAAAGTGAAAACAAAGATTCCACTAGGTACTAGGTACCTTCCTAGCCTGGAAACAAAAATACAAATTGGTACATGAATTGGATCCTTGTCTGTATGCATGAGTTCAATTTCTTGTTTCGGGCAATACTAGGTATACCTACGAGACAAATTTTGGTTTGGTGTCTGTCGATTTGAGTTTACCTCGAACCCTTAGCAAAACGCGATTACACAGGTTACGCCTCAGATGGTTACATTATAAATTTCATCGTTACTGGACCAATAGGACCCATTACGCAAGCGCAAACGTGAAATACTCGCAAGACGCGTAACAATTTTCATCTGATTTGATTAAATTTGCGTCACATATTTCGATGGTCTATTTTATACCATCATGTCAGTTTTAATGTGACATTGTGTGTGGAATGTGGGACATGACTCGACTTGAAAAGTCAATCCAAATTTCTTTGCCCTTCTAGTGCAAGCCGTTACGTACGTAATAACATAGCTGCAATTACTGGACTCTGGCCAAATGGAGAATGGGTTCGAAACAGCTCATTCAGAGGTACATTATCATTTATCCATTCTATTAATATGACTCTTGCCAGTTCGGTATGTACCTAATGAATCGTTGCAATATTTACTTAGGTTCTACTTAGGTGGGATGGTTTATTTATTTATATTTTGCTTCCTCACTACCGAAGGTAGGAAGCTATGTATTCGTGCAAGAAAAAAAAAAAAAAAAATTTGTCCTCCAAAATCAAAATTTTTACTTGCTTTTTACGTTTCAGAGCTTTCTGAACAATTTTGGTTCCGTGTCTGTCTGTCTGTGGTCAATTCCTTGTCCCAGGCAAAACTATATGAAGTTGTAGTCCGAATTTGATTAAATTTTCAGGGATTGTGCGGGTTAGTCCCGTGACGGTCCCCTATAAGTTACATCTCCATCGGACCACTAGTAGCGTGAGCGCATGCGCAAACGTGAATTTCCTGAAACCCCTGTATCTCAGTTCCTAACTGACCTATTTCGCTCAAATTTGCAGGGTAGTTTTGGACTGACTCCAAGACAATAAACTATGAATTTCGTCACGATTGGATCAGTAATAGCTACTGCGCAAGCGCTAACTTGAAATTTGTTGGCATAGGCGTATCTCCGGAAGTACTCGAACAATTTCGATGAAATTTCCAGGGGTTACGCGAGTTAGACACTGGAGGGTCCCCCTATGAATTTAATCGCCATCGGACCACTAGCGGCGTGTACGCATGCGCAAACATGAATTTCCTGAAACTACGATTTCTCTGTTTCTAATTAACCTATTTAGCTCAAACTCAGAGGGTATTTGAAGGTTGATGATTATCCTCGAATTGAAACACGATTCTATCAGTAATATCTACTGCGCATGCGCAATTTCGAAATGAGTTTCTTAGCCATAACTCCGGAACTAGTCGACCAATTCTGGTGAAGTTTTCAGAGATTGTCGGAGGTAGCCCCTACTCATTTCCCTATTAATTTAACAGCCATAGGAACATTAGTAGCATGTGCGCATGCGCTAACGTAAATTTCCTGAAACTACGATTTCTTAGGGACTAATTGACCTATTTCTCTCAAATTTGTAGGGTAGTTTTGGTCAATTACCTATGAATTTCGCCACAATTGGATAAGTGATTGGATTAAGTGAACTCCGAAACTATTCTACCAATTTCGTTGAAATTTTCACTAACTGACTCTATACGTCCATATTACAAAAGTGAGGAAGCTATACTGCCCACCCAACTTGGCAGACGTTTTTTTCAATAGTGATAATGAGGGGTCGGATTTTTATGTAGGTATTCAAAAATACGAATTATGTGAGTAAAATATTTATTAATTTTTTTCCAATATGCACGAAATATGTGAAATGGATATAATATTTTCTGATATATGCGAAATCGGTTTAACAATTTTGTGAATCCCAGTTTCTCGTCAAGCAAGTCGAGATTCAAAGTCCCTCCATGGATGGATATTAAAAAAATACAATGTACCTGCTTCGTTTTTGCACACCTTTGAGATACAACTACTCAATAGAAAATTATTTGGTATTTTATAAAAGGTGTTCCCCAAAATAATACCTAGAGAGCCGAAATGTATAATCTTCAGCAAGTAATGGACCCTCTGATAGTTTTTCAGACTAATAAACCAAATGTATTTTGCAATTTGTAAATACAAAATACATAATGTTCAATACTTTTTCCTTAAAATACAGTCGTATTTTCAATTACTTTTTCTACAACTTTATTTGCAATTTATTACCAAATACAAAAAATACAATACCTACGTATTATTGAAATAAGGATAACAATGATCAAATACAGTTTAGGATGTATGTGTATTTTATCATTACAAACACATGAATGTATTTTGTATTCAACCTGTATTTTAATTACAAAAGTATCAAATAATGTCCATCAGCTGCATGCGTGTATTTCGATTTACAGGAAAGAACCACCGGTGGACATTTGATCATTTTGGACAAGGATTGGGCTTGGCTAGTGTAGTGCTTCTCTACATTGATGACGACGAAAGTAGGTGGAATGTAAAAGATGGTTAGGTATTGAATATTCATTGTTTAATGCATAACATATATTTAATACTTGAACCATTCATAATGTCACCTCATTTTGAAGAATTTTTGAAAGAAATTTTGAAGTAATGATCACACCTAACTGTTGTTAGTAGGTAGTTGTCCGTTAGATTTCCCATTCCGAATACTGACTGGGGGCAAACCCACAGGGTTAGGAGGGGATAAAATTACGGAATTGAAAAAAGAAGGAAAAAAACTATTCAAAAAATAAAAAAGTGAAAGGTAAATGGTGAGAGGAAAAAGGTGAAAGGTATTACAAACTTGAGGAGTCGATTCTACAACTAATTTCCAACAAAACCTGATTCATTTTGACTTGTGAAAGATCGATTTTTCGAGAAAAATAGTGAATTTTTGGACATACCAGCGTATCAAAACCATGCTTAGTCGATGAATTGAACAATCGAGGTAAATCTGAGCAATAATTATTTGAAGGGTTCACGGGGAAAACGATGAGAGTCCAAAAAAGCTGATTTTCCAGAAATTGAAAAACAAACTTTCAAGACTGATATTATCAGTATGTTTACCACTAATTTAATCATAAATCATAAATCGAAAAAAAATAAATTGGAATTAAATTAGTGGTAAACACACTGATAATATCAGTCTTGAAAGTTTGTTTTTCAATTTCTGGAAAATCAGCTTTTTTGGACTCTCATCGTTTTTCCCGTGGATCCTTCATTTGGAAGAATTCAATCAACACACAAAAATGACCAAAATATGAGTTGGATGGCTCCTGTGTCCAAAAATTCACTGTTTCCCCCGAAAAATCGAATTTTTATTATTTAAAATTGATCGGGAGTGTCACCATTCGATTCAGCGTGAAAAATCACCTGGAAACGATACTTACCTCCTCCTCCAGTCATGGTCAGGTTGTCAACACCCTAAAACACCCGATACCCTTGAAAAACCCACATTTGTTTTTATTCAAAAGCAGTTTTTTCCCCTTAATTATTGCTCCGGAATTTTAAAGTACTACACCATTGAAAAGCTGAGATCCTGAGAATGTTTTTCCCGTAGTGTCTCTCAAAAACACAATGTAATATAAGGGTCTGAAAACGGACACAAAAAAGTAAGATTTTAGAAAATTATCAAAAATGTCACGTTGAGCTCTTCTGTCACGCATCGGATCTGTTCAAAAGATTTTTGTATGACGTTGGAAGGATGGGAAATTTAACGCTATTTCCAACGGTTTTATTATTTTTTATTTTAAACAATAAACTGAGGAGTCATGGTCATTTCAAAGACGTAAAGTCGAAAACACGAAATTGAACTTGAAATAAAATCTTAAAATTGAAAAACACAAGAAAAGTAGGGCTTAAAAAAACTCCAAGAGATATTTTGTCGGAAATGAGCTCTAAAATCGCTCGTCCCCACCGTAAGTACTTACCTACGTTTCACAGTAGTTGTACACTTCAATGAACCACGATTTATCGTTCTCAATGTATTTAAATTTATTAGTCGGAAAGGAAAACGCCTCAGGGATGGATGTAAATTCCCCCGTTTGATACCCAACCTATATTATGTAGCGGGTACTGTAATAATGATTAATAAACTAGATTGGTTTAAATCAAGGGACATCTTCCTAGCCAGTTGGATATTTACTAAAACGAAGGTAAATAACCAATGTTTTATTTCGATAAGGAGGTTCCTTATTTTGATATCGATATATCGGAATATATGTATGAATCCGATCGTATTGTGCTCATTGACATTGCATTCCGTTCTGACTTTGCAGGTCATCTCACCGTTCCAATTGAATTTGAAGATCATTTCGTAGACGCTACTGGATATTATTCGGATAACATTCCGGAAAAAGAGCCCTTGAAATTCGGACACGAGGATTTAAACTTCTCTATCCTCAGTGAAAAGGTTATGTTTGGTACGTGATAAATTAACCACAGTTTAAAAAACCTGCATATTTGTTGATTAGGTAAGTATAGGTATTATTAAAATTTATAGCCAAATCACTTGCGTCTACTGCGAGTACATAACAATAACTATTCTGGAATGGGTACCTACAACTAAACTATGAATATCTGCCACTGTGAGATAGATATGAGAGTGAGTTAGATATAGTTCTATATCGATGGATAGGACTTGGAACCTCACCTAGTAATCGTATTGGAGTCGTGGGAGGCCCAGAATGCTCAGCTCGTATTATAACCAAGGCTATCCCAAGTTTGGAAGAGGCGATTTCGAAATATATAATGTTACAAACATCCATACTCGTACGAGTACACACCATACATGCTACATACAAGATTTGCCGAAATCTCGGCTACCGAAGAGTTTATAGGAACTCTAACGGAACTATAACAGGAACTATGTATAACTTTATTACTGCTTAGAAGCAATAAGTTTAAAAAACGGATGAGCGCCCCCTCCCCCTCCCATAACCATCATTCATCAGGGATCAAGTAAGTTTTTGTTTTTCAAAAAATATTAACTTTAGATTATCACTGTATTTATTTACGAAGCACTTTTCGGGACTACTTCATCCCATCATCAGGTATAAAACATACAATACACATACATTTGTATGTTTTATACCTGATGATGGGATGAAGTATAGTCCCGAAAAGTGCTTAGTAAATAAATGCTGTGAAAATCTAAAAGTGATATTTTTTGGAAAACAAAAACCTAGGTACTTGATCCCTATTATGGATTATCACAAGAGAAATGGATTATCTGCGTCGAATGGGACCAACGCCCGCTCTTAAGCATACTCTGAATGAATTAATCATTCATCAGTTTTTCTAAGCCAAAGTTCAACGGATTTCGATGCGATTGGCGTCATTCTTTTTAATTTACCATTTTTTAGAGGCATTATGGTGCCTTTATACCTTTATACAATGATTTCATGACTTTCATTATGACCCTCACCAAGTAGCCCCACTGGAGTTACTGGCCCCTGAGAGTGGGAATAGCCCTGAAAGCCCTGGGGGTCACATTATGGCGGTGGGCTCTTTGAGATGACGCAGTCTTACCTACCTAGTACTCAAGTAATACCTACAGATTTTAATAATCAAGCTTCAATAGAAGCTTCAATAAAAAAAAAGAAGAAAAAAAGAAAAAAAAGAAAATAAATTTTAAGTGTATACTACCTGCCTACCTTCCTGCTCCTGTCTAGCAGTTTATTAAGAGATCAAAACTTCTAAAATTCGCCAAAAATCGTAGGTGCAATCTTAAGAGCTGGCGTTGGTGTCATTCGACGCAAAATTTTCTACAACGTTTATTTCGAAGTGTTTTTCTATTTTCTAGATAATTTCCGTTTGCCGAAAAACACTCAAAAAACGTCGAAAAAAGTGGTTTTTGCGAAAAAAAAGAGGTTATGATTTATTCAGGGACCCTTAATAGGAGGTATATTTGTGATCAGAATGGAATTTCCCATAAGACCTCAAACTAAGTCCGTTACGTTTGGGATCACCCTGTATACAATATATTATAATATACCTACAATAATAATAATATCATAATATACAACATAACAATGTATTATGTTGTGAAGGTGCTTAACATAATGACAAACTGCTTCAAAACAAAACTCCAACAAACTTATTTCTACTAGCGTACTTCATATTTCAATATTATATTATGAAACACACTAGTAGAAGCTTGTTCCATGTTTTTTTTTAATTTTAGCTGGTAGGGCTTAAATGTAATAAATTGGGGGTGCAGGGGATCATCTTGAAAAGAACTTAATAGCTTGACAAGAACTTTTGGAACCAGACTTTGCACTCTTCCAGGTCATTCAAGAGAGTTGTATCCATTAGCGGGTCACTTGAAGTTGATCTCGTTGAGGCCTTGGGAACATTTTTACTCTCAAATGCGAATCGTGATGGCCGACGCGATCACCCAACAAGCGGACCACGACTGCAGAGCTCTCATCATTGGTTTGAATTACATCTACCCCTTCGTACAGTACTTGACGTCTGTAACCATTTTGATCGAGTTTTTACCAAGTGGAGTCAGCGGAGTAACTGTAGAGGTACGTTTCTCATCCTAAAATGGTTCGGGTTTGAGTTAATTACAACAATCATTCAACATTGAGTCACGTAGGTAGTAAAATAACTGGAATACGATATTTTGAAGAGGAAAACAATACAAATGTCGGAAAAATGAGGTACCTAATAAAAGATTATGAAAGGCAATGTAAAAGAATTCAGAGAACATTCATATAGGAATAGGTAAGGAAAAACTTAACAAGTTAGAAAATATATTTCATTGTCTGAATAATTATAAAATTTCCCTGCAGCCTTCCACCCCTTTCCATAGGAACCTTATTCTTGGTGTAGCGATTGAAATATACACATACACCCACGCATGCACACTGTTTATGTGCCCGCCCACTTGTTCTAAGCGATAAGCAGTGATTGTATCTATCTGACCACTTTTCTTCAAAAACTCACGTAACCCATGGTTTATTCAATTTGGGAATGTATGCGGTAATAATTGTGAGTGAGTGCAATGGGCAATGGGGAATTCCAGTGTGTCGTAATTTTGCATTTTCGACTTCAAATTCGGATTCAGCACCCTTTTGTAACCTGGGTGTCTAGTACTGTGGCGTATAATGACCTGAAATGCTGTGAATAGACTAGCAAAAATTTTGGTAGCGTGTCGCTAAGGCGATAAGAGATTTGAGAAAACCTAACGAGCCTCTAGCCAATCTATCACCTTCAATATCGTGTCGAGGGTCCTGGGGTGCTTTGAAGTGTTTCATTGACCCGAGTTCAAAAAGCAGAATAAAAATATTGGTATAAAAATGTATGTGGCGATTTGTATCAGCAACAATATGACAAAGATAAAAGAGCAGACAAAAATATCAAAACGTGCCAACTGTCAAAATGTGTCTTCACTTGGGATAGACTGCTCAAAATCAAAGGGCGTGTCAAAGGACACTAATGATGGTTAGATTCGCCTTCCCGGGCACACTCAGAGTGAGTGTGGCTAACGCCAGAGGGGACAGGAGGGCCTGCTGTGTCAAAAGAGTGAGGAGAAAGCCACAACTGCCGAAGATGAAACAGCAAAGATTGTATTGGGCCAGAAGGAAGGCCCCAGAAACACAGCAGGTCAGATCTACCCAGCAGGACATCTACACAGCAGGACAGAGCAGGTCTATCCACTCTGACACAGCAGGTTAGATTCGCCTGTGGCGAGCAATATACGAAAATAAAATAAAAACATACGGTACACCTATGGTTCTACAGTCAGATCAGTTAATAATGATTAATTTTAAGCCATTCAACTCCGAAGCATAACAACGAACATTTCATCTCAACATCAAAT
The DNA here is from genome assembly GCA_030264115.1 of Lygus lineolaris. Taxonomy (NCBI): domain Eukaryota; kingdom Metazoa; phylum Arthropoda; class Insecta; order Hemiptera; family Miridae; genus Lygus; species Lygus lineolaris. The sequence continues at coordinate 29,879,694 of JAEMON010000005.1, forward strand.
ACAAACAAACACAACCACCTAGTTTCCCTAACACTCGAACGTGCGATATTTTCGCCCTAACGCGACACAGATAGAAGCCCTACTAGCCTTGTGGCGTCTGAGCAGGTAAAAAGCAATTGCGAAATGTCACCAACAATAACCCTACTATCCTTATGGCGTCTTAGCGCGTAGGTAGCAAAAGAACGAAACTAATGCCACCTTGAGAGGGTGCCTGAAGGGCACAGAATTCAAGCCAACTCGCCTTGTGGCGATTTCATAGGAACATTATATTATGAAGTAGTTTTAAAAGCTGTAAAGTAGGGCAATTTCAAAACAATATATAAGCTCACGTCTTAGCAATACGAGGCGAGTAATATAAGACACAACCTAAATCAGTGGCCAATGAATACGTTACTATTTATAAATCACGTAGCTGAAGCACCAAGGTAGTTTGTAGCCTGTGGCGATGGTTGATGAAGGGGATGGGAGGACGCACAACACTTGAGTCTCTATCTCGTTGGCAGTAGGGAAAGTACGGGGACTGTGGCGATCGAGATTGGACATGTGGCGATTTGGTATAGACACGCTCTGACTGGCGTATAAACGTGGGCCTTCGCTTTGAGGACCACATGCCAGACAACTTGGTTCCGCGGCTTCAGTGGACTGACTGATGGCTAGACCTGGAGACCATAGGCTCCTCCCCTCCAATGCCGTCATTGGAGGGGTAAGGCCGCTACCCCGTATAGATGAAGTCCAGGTGGAAGTAGACTCCATGGTCCCTCCAGCTGAGGTGGTGTTCGCTAGAGGAACTCTCACTAGGGGTGCCAGCGTAGCTTACTGGCCACGGAGAGCGGGAATAGCTCATTGAGCCCATAGGGCCTCACTCACACTTGAAAACCTCTCAGTTCTCATTTCCAGCTCAAAGTGTTTATTAGGTTGGCTGAAAACGGGTGAGAAGATCACGCGTGGCGTCATCTGTTCTGTTAAGCGGCGGATGTCCCCCCAGTCGGGCGTGGGTGACGACATCTGTACCTTTTTTACGCCAATCCTTTTTGCTCACTTCCAATCATCGGATACCCCACATATAGCACCTTTTTGGAAACGAGCGCCGTAAAATCGATGCAGATGATGTGTCACTCACCCCGGGCCTGCCTGGGGGGGCACCCTCCGCTCCTCGGAACAGATGACGTCACGCGTGATTTCTTACCCGTTTTACAGCCAATCTAACGAACGTTTTGAGCTGAAAATTAGAATTGCGAGGTTTAAAGAGTGTTGAATCCGAATTTGAAGACGAAAGTCGTCGTTGAAGATGCAACTGGTGCTAACTGACATTTTGGGCAAAGTGAGATTATTATGCAGTCAGAAGCGCAATGTAGTGCCACGTCAATCCATGAAGTTAGTTTTGAGCAAAAATTCAACAGAATGCGCTCAAATCGCAAAAAATGATAACATGACATGTTAAAATTTTTGCGATTTGAGCGCATTCTGTTGTGTTTTTGCTGAAACGAACTTGATAGATCGACGTGGCACTACGAGTACATTGCGCTTTGCAGAGGTTGCATCTTCCATTATCAGATATCATTGTGATACCTGATAATGGAAGATGCAACCTCTGTAACTCAGTTTTTTGTCTCTCCTGAAAAGTTGCCAAAAGTCAGCTAGCACGAGCTGCATCTTCAACGACGAAATGCAAAATTGCGACACTCCGAATTCCCCATTATATGAATTATTAGGGACATGTTGAATTCCGTTCGGATATGCCTTGATTCGGTCGGTACCTAATATAAACTATAAAGTATCCAACAGCTTTAGTAGGCATAATACTGCTGTTTAAAGGGAACACGTCTTACCTCGCATTGAATTGCTTCAGATTTCCTGCGTCTATTGGTTTGTATTCAAATTAAGGAAGAATTGATTCTGGTTAAGGAACAACAAGGAAGAAAACGCAGACTTGCCAAAATCAATCCTTTTAGCGAATTTTCGAAGAAAAAATGAAGGTATTTTAAGAATAATAAATAACAGAGCCAGAAGAAGAGAGAGTTTAAAAATAAGTTTGCATTTTCTTCTTCAACTTGAATCCAAATTAATTGAATTTAGTGAATGGAGATAGAGGCGTCCTCCCTCTCTACGGCAAAATAAATCATTATAGCTACTGACTTGTACTGGAAAGCTACCCCTGTTACGAATATTTATTTTTATTTTTTATTTATTTTTCAGACAAATGGTATCAAGACAGGAGCAGCGAGTCATGCTACTATGTCAATTCTTCGTTCCGTACTCGTAGCTACTCTTTTCTTCTTCTTGGTGTACACAGTCGCTGTTGTTTCCAAATCCGGACTTAGAGACTATTTTCGTCATTCGTACAACGTGTCAAAATTCATGATTTTCCTCACTAATCTAGCAACTGTTATTTGTTACGTTTTACGCAACTACTTGAAATACGCAGCGATAGAAAAGTTAACCTACTACGCCAACGAGATGTATAGTGACACATACCCTATTTACCATTTCGAACAAAGCGATTCCGGATTTTTGTTGCTTCTTTTTGGGGCGATATTAGTGGATATCATGTTGATTATTCCCAGACTTATAGGGACTGGGTGGCTCAACGTTCTATGCCCCAACAGCATCAGGATGTCCATCTTAGTCCTCCTCCTGTCGCTGTATTTCGTCTCGATGGCAGAAACCAGCACTTTAACCGAAGAATCCGCCGAATTCTTCATTCTCGTATTTATTCACGAACCTCCTATGGATATAGTCGAATACCACAACATGGAAGGCACCGTATTCTACGCCAGTGTCATAATTTTGACCATCATGTCCAAATTCATTTTGGCGATGATGATCTTCTTATCTCACCGTATCAGAGATCGCACGGCCATCCCTTTGGAGAAACATCTGACCATTTTGACAAAGAAAACCCTCGAAACCGACTTCCACGCACGACGGGTGTTTCCAATCGCTCCGATTTACTACAGAGATTCCGGAAAACGCTCCACGACAGACACTAGTGAAGAAGAAAAGACCGCCAAACCATCTACAGCGTTATCTCTGATGTCCGTCATGGTTGAAAGTAAACAACGAATATTTTTCTGAATCTCAGGTTGTATCGAAATTTGTGTGGTATTGTAGAACAAGAATACTTCATGAAATTCCTTGATTATTTCCTTATTTCGTTTGAATGATTGTTAAAATAAAAACCCATATTACATAACTGCGGTATTTTTTGTGCACCCATCTCATAATTATAAATTTAATAGCTTAATTTTTTGTTAAATTCGCCAATATTACTTTACTTCTCTTGACCTGTAGGGTTAAGGGAAAGTATTGCAATCGGCCTGGAAAACATATCAGGAACGTTGAAATAAACTTTTCTCACTTTAAATTAGACTTTTATTTACTTTCAATCAAACCTTTTCCTTTTTAATTTAGGTATAAAAGGTTAGATTAAAATTAAGAGCGGTTTGATTCAATGTGAAAAGTTTTAAATAGATGGTGAAATGCTATATAAATGTATAAGTTTGGGATGCAGATATTGGGTGTGTGTGTGTGTCTATATTCTATATACTTCTTTAACCTGTGTAACCGATGGCGACTAACCTAAGAGGTCATGTGAGGAATTAGATTGATGCAATTGTGGGGCAGGTTATGGGCCCCGGGAAATAATTTTAGTTTTTCTGTGGGCAGATACCCGACAATCGCAACAACCTAAACCTGAGAGGTGAAAAAATCTGATTTCAAGGCTCAATTCCTACGTACAAAATGAAGCTCCTGCATGGATTTAAGCTTTTATGATGAATATCGGGGAAAATACTAAGAACAATAACGGCGTAAACGCGTAGTTGGTAGACCTTTTTTCACCAAATTGACTTCAGCAGGAATTATGATGAAAATTGAGGTTTAAGTACAATCACACGCTCTTCATCCCCAAACAAATAATCAATTTTAGTTTATGTGGATGAGGAAAGTAGTAAAAAGTTCCATTCATGCAGCATGAGTTGGTGAGAGAATTTTCAAAGAATAATTTTAACCGATTTGATTCACCAACTCATGCTGCATGAATGGAACTTTTAATTAAAAATTACCGATTTCATTTTTTTTTGTAACCCTCCGTCCTTTATGCCTCACCCTGTATTATTATTTCGGAATATTATGCTCTGTGGGAAAATTTGCCATCGGCTCAACCAGCTCCAAAGTATGTAAATATCCAAATAGTCTGAAAGTCGTTCCCAAGTTCAATGTCGAGTGCATCTTCGGCTTGTAGATTTTCGGATATTATTCGAATTGCGCGGTTAGTTGAAACAAACCTGAGGGATAGCAAGATTTCTATTATTTTACTCTGAGTGGTCGAAATATTTGAATTGTGTTTAACATGCTCTAGCAGTTGGAACAGGATTCCAGTTCTTATCAGTAGAGTAAGTGGCACGCAATTCAGTTGAAACAGACAGAATATTCGAATATTCACAAGAATGTGCGATGAGTGTTCGAATAATCGTATAGTTGGAACAAATCTAATAATGCAGGTGCTATCTTCTTATAGATAATTAAAGTGGGTAGTTAAGAAAAACGAGGTTAGCTTCTACGATTAAAAGTGGCACATGAATGAAATAAATTTGAAAATACCATGATGTAAAACGCTGAATTTAATTTAAAACTTCCATACATTCCATAATTTTTGATAATCTAATGTTGTTCAACCGAGAAATTACAATTCAATTAGGATATTTTTAGTTTCAACGATTTCTTTGTTTATTGTCTATTTACCACCGCTGCTGCTGTCTGTCATACTGAACTGCACCAGAATAACCAAGTAGGTTGTAGCGGCTGCTATTATCTGAAAAGAATCGATGGGTACTAATGAAATACAAAAAATATAAAACATTACAAATACGATTACAATAAATAATGAAATTATAAAAATCCATTTATGCGGAACAAACGAGTATTGTATTTATTCATGACTTTATTGATGTGTGTTTATTGAAGACTTTCAGATCAATTCAGGAATTTTTCATTTCAAATCCAAAATTTTCCTTCTCAAACTTAGAATTTACTCCCGTAGAACTTTCCTTTGGTGGATATATTTCAATTCCCCGAACCGTTCATTAGTTCCTCATGGAATGATTTTTGTAAAATTCGGTGGATAGTTAGGGGCTGGTTCTAAGACGATTGCCTACCAATTTTGGCACGATTGGAGCTACTGCGTATGTGCAATCTCGAAATTGGTTGGCATAGGCATGACTTGTCTACCAATTTCGGTTAAATGTTCTCCGACCGATTTTATTAGGTACGTCCATGTTACAAACGTGAAGAAGGTCGCCAACCCAACTTGGCAGGCGTTTTTAAGTCGTTTATTTATGTTGTCGGGATAACTTATGAGACACATAACACCTCAGCTTCATGTTTTCCTCGTCTGACTCAGATCGAAAACATAATTATGGGCGTATTTTACGACTGAAGGATTTCTTGAAAGTATTCATTGGGTAATGTATGTAAGTACCTATATTTTTTATTTTTATTTATTTATTTATTTTAGTAGAACGCGCCAAGCCCAATTGCACTTTGGATATTAATACATCAAAATAAAAACAGTTCACATCATTAGATTACACATAAAATAATACAGAAGAATAAAAATAACAACAATTTGGACCGATGAGTATGTGATGGGTACATGCAAATTTGAGAGTTGAATTAAATTATTCGATTGTGACAGCATAGTGGAGGAGGAGGCAATTAATTTCTTTAGCGAAGAGAGAGGCGAAACAAAAAAAGTAAAATATTTATATTGTACTTAGTTCAGTTGTTTGAACCAATTCGTTTTGGATACAAGAGAGTTGATCCTGGTGGAATATAATACGGTTTGATGACTGCAATATACAAAGTATTGTTTCCTTACAATTTGTTAGGGCTTACCGATGTTACGAGTGGGTAACCGATCGTGAAAAACCCACAAGCTGTAAAATTCAACGTTTGCTTCATAGTGACGTAAAGATGTAGCTTCTCCTGAAAAATGATGTTATACTAATGACATTGTGAACGATATTAAAATTCGTCCTAAAGCAAGTAAGTCCCCTGGAGTGGGTACATCTTACAGTCTAGCAACCCCATTCATAGGAGGAGCTTCAATAAGACTCACAATAATCTACATAATTTTAAAAAATGGACTTTCTAACGATTAATCGCACTCGAAGCTTTTAAAGTTTTTACTCAAGTTTTTAAATTTCACTTTTCCTGAAATATTTGAGCTCTGTTATGCTAATTCCAGTAGAACAATTATTCAAATTTTACATAATCTAAAAACTGATTGTAAAATTTTACCAACGTTGTGTAGGTAAAACGCCTCATCTATAAGTACAAAGGTTTGAATAGTTTAATCCAAGAAGGGGGTTTGTATGTCATGAAGTGCGTTGAAACTGTAGGGACACCTTGACATTCAATGACGACATTTGGTCAAAACCCTTATCCTACACACACAAAAAAAATTTGAAAGTTTTCTTCCAATGTTCATTTTATTTGTATTCAATTTATTTTTCTGAGTGTATTTGTATTACTTATTATTATTTTGTATTATTATGTATTTGTATTTGTTTCATACATTTTAAAAATCATGTTAATGGCCTTGGACTTTAGTAATGATTATTTTCTTTTTAATTATCTCTGCGGATTTGCCCAGTTCTGCTCAGTTTATACTTAATAAAAACTATTGAATTTAGCGCGTCGGAGTTTTGTTTTGTTCGAGCACCCATAGAACAAATTCTTTCTTGACATAACACCCTACTGTACTTCTTAACATCGTAACAGAGCTTTTGCCGGTTGTAATAATGATAAATTAACTTGACTGTATGAACTCACGTTGCTACACAAGTCCTTGCTTTCTCTCATCAACTTGAAGAGTTCATTGTTGAAACTTTCAGCCTGGAAGAAAGGGGTAGTATTAGTTAGTAGATAATCATGTATTGAGAAACGAATTCATTTAAAACATGACACAACGAAACATTTTCCTATGACCGCGATTCCTGCCGAACCATTTAAACAATTTAGACAATAATAAATATGTAGGTACCTACCTAATTATTATTGCTTACTGTACTGTCATGTTATCACTTATATTCTCCCATTATTGAGTGATAGGTATTCTCCCTAAATATCTAACCACTTATTCATAGCCTTAGAATACTGCTGATACTAACGATTAGATGCTAACTAATCGTTAACATTTTGTTAACTAAATACTGACACTTAGAAAGAAGGATAGAGAGTGTGTAAAGGAGGGGGAAGAAGAGACCTAGGACCCAGCCCTACGCTCCGCCAGTGTTGCCAAATAATATATCTGTTACTGTAAAACCCCGGAGTGTGGTAAATCCTAAGATTTACCAAGGGCACTGGTTAAAGTCCGAAATATAGACGTAATTCGAGCTTTTACCGCTTGGCAGTTGGTCAATCCTAGGATTTACCAAGGGCACTGGTTAAAGTCCGAAATCTAGATGAAATTCGAGCTTTTACCGCTTGGCAGTTGGTCAATCCTCAGATTTACCGTTGGTAAAAGTCCGAAATAAGCATCCTGATTGAGATAATTCTAGCTTTTACCAACCCTCTTGGGAAATCCTAAGATTTACAGGCTATATATATATATATATTTACCAACGCTTCTGGTAAATCCTAAGATTTACTGGTAAATCTTAGGATTTACCACATTCGGGGGTTTTATAGTACCATATCCACCAAAACCCCCTCAGCTGTAGATAAAAACCTTAAAAACCCCGAATGCAATAAAACTCTCTCCAAAACCCTTAAATTCCAATTAGCGAGTTTTCGTTAGAAATATGGAGTTGATGACTTTTTTAAACTGATTTTTTGAGGCATTCGCAAATTGCTAAAGGGCGAAGTATGTCGATAGGTAACTAATGAAATTGTGATTTGGAAAACAAATGTATTTAGGTTGAGAGAGAGTTGTTCATTTACAATAAGTTCTACTTCTTCCATGGTTAGTTGTTATTAATATTATTGCACATGCACAAGACGACAAACACATTCATACATATTCCATGCACTCTAAAACATATTCGTTTCCGTTCAGTCATTTCATCCTCTGGTAGATAGTTCACCATCATGGTCATATTAAGTGAACTTTGTGCGAAATGTGTGTATTTTTGCCCATCACCTTTTTTTTCATTTTACCCCAAACCCCCCTGTCCGATCGGGAATCCCCCTTAAAGACCCCTCAAAAACATTTCCCCTCCACATAGAAAACCCTCAAATTTGAGGGGGAAACCCTCTGGCATTTGGCAACACTGCGCTCCTCCTCTTCGGAGCATGGCTGGCTAACAAGTTTGAATATGAGCTTTATAACAGTGTTGGAGGTTACCCTCCTAAGCCATGATTGTAGGCTCCGCCTTTTAGGGATTTCCTTCAAAGGCTCTCATTGGCTGGTGACATGACATTTGAAGACCACAGGGAAAGAAGGCACCGAGTCGATTTTTTGCGGAAAATAGGTTATGACGGTGCCTTATAGATTTTTTTCACGGCGGACTCGATGGTGACAATAACATATTACAATACCACTGACAATAACACTTTTTCATATATATATATATATATATATATTTATTTATATATATGTGTCACTCCAGACGATATCTGCCCGAGGGATCGAGATAAAAAATCCAAAAAAATTTAAAATGTCAATAATATCAAAATTAAGGATGATTTCGTTGGCCAGAATTTTTGAAATACTCCAAGGGGTCAAATTTTGAAAATTTAGTTTCAAAAATCGATAAAAAACATTTTTTTTAGGTTTTTGGTGTGAAATCCATCCTAAACATAGGAACATGGTAAATCCAGAATCAGCGTAAAATTGCCTATAAGAATCACCCACAAAATCGGTTAAAATTATTTTCCGAAAATTCGCTCACCAACTCATACTGCATGACTGGAACTTTTTCACTCTATTACTTGAATTAAAAAAAATTAATAAACAAGTTTCTTCTAAACCTTCCTCGTCCTTGTCCTTGAATTTTTGCAAGAACAGGAAGACATTTCCTGGATTTTCTTCCACTAAATATTTTGCGAAACTTTTTTGTGGGTGAAATTTTTAAAACACCACATTATTTTACAATATTAAATGGTCACAAAACGGTTGATGCTTCATAAAGAGAGAAATCTGATCTCAAGATACTATGATGTAAACCCGCAATCCACCTACATGGTGCGTTCTTCCTCTGTACAGATGGACCTTTGCAACTTTGTATAGTAATAAGGAGTTTGAAAATACTTCTTATAATAGATTTGATTATACCACTGCATTCTACAGTGCACTAAGATTCAAATCCCATTTTAAGCAAAATTTTATCGACCGAATTCGAACTAATATTGGGTTGTTGCCGGAAAAAATGATATCCTGAAAAGTTAAAAAAATGGGACATGGTGCGTTCTTCTTCTGCGGTCTTCATTTGTATCCTTCTTCCTTAACTCCTTCTTATATATACGTTTACATATCATTTAATTTAGGTCGTTATTTGCTCATCCTTACCGAATTTCTAACGGAATCGCAAGTTGATACCAAGAACAACAAAGAGGATAAAAAGGCGAAACCTTGCAACACACGCAAAACAAGTACGACAGTTTTAACCGGCGTTCTAATCGCTACCCAGACGAGGTAAACAGTACTCGTGAAGTTGGCTAAGAACAGTAGGATCAACCCAAGTAACACCGGCCCATAAAAGTAGTTGATTGACTTAGCGAGAGTTAATATCCATTCTTTAATGTAGCATATTGTTTCGATATTATGCGCAGAACGGTTGGATTTTAATTGGAATTTCAACGCATCAATTTGTACGGTGATTATGAAAAGAGTGCTGCAAAACTGTAAGCTCAATAAGGCAAATTTCATTTCGTAGAAAACATGCACTGCATATGGCGCGTATATGATCAGGCCAGCTTTCCTTAGGTAGGCAACGAAGAGGTAATAAAAAGGAATCCAAAGCAAAATATACGCAATGACGAATTTGAAGGATACTGGGGTGGAATTCGGAGTATTGATCTCGTCCAAGGCTGAGGTGATGTCCCATATTCGTTTTAAAAGCGATTTTTTCAAAAATAACCTGTACAAGTACAAAGTACAGCAAAGAATCTCTGATCCACCGATAAGGAAAACAATTACGGAGTTTTTGAGTTGATCGACAAAACTTCGATTTATGGTGCTGAAAAAATAGTATTTAACTCGAAAGATCATTCCAAGTAAATGAAATGCAGTAAAAACTGTTACGCCGAGGGATGACGTCGTGATGGCTATGGAAAAATGAACTAAAGACGGTACTGTGCTCATTTTGCGACTTGGAATATTTGGATGCCGATTGGAGGTACGTCGCAGCCATTCCGAGTAAGTGAGTTTATGGTCGAATAAAATCTTAATAAACGTCGTTACGAACAAATTCGGGCGGTCTAAACCACCTATGAACGGCATAGCTTGTGCTCATAGAGTGAAGACGTTGAAGAAACCGATTTCCAGGATCACGTCACAGGTAGGTATTTTTTCTTTCAACTGGTCAGTTTTTGGAAGTACCTAACACATTCATCCAATTGAAGAAAAAGTAAACTTGACAGAACGAAACGCTATTCACTATTTTTAGCAAACATTGTTATCAAGTAAAAGTCAAAAATGTCTTGATGCCTTCCTATCAGATGACTGGATGTTCTTTCGGTTTGATGTAATGAAAAACTGATTACGATAATACAAAGCCCACAAACCCGTTTGGGAGCATCAACAAATTATATTATGGAACACTCACACAAATTTACACAGTATTGATTTCGAGACAACCTAAGCCATTTGTAGGTATTTGGAAGGTAGGTAGTTATATGAATGAAGTCTTTTAAGATCCACCCACCTTCACTGATGATCCAACTATTGAACCCCTTGGCAAATTCTGGTTTGCTTCGCTCCTAATTGTAATAAACTTTTGTTTACCCAAGATACAAATTACACCTTACACCCACAACGTTGAATACGCACCTTATATCATGTTTCAAATGTACTTGCATCGTACGATAATAATTTCGCTCACATTGCGGAGAGATGGTCTGATTAATAACCTGAATTTTTTAAACACAATACAGGGTGCCTCGAAAACAGATTTGCAAAAGCCCATGAGAAGATGCTCGGGCTATTTCTGATCGAAATTTCCTTTATGCAATTTTCGTTTGAACCCTTAGTTTTTGTGGTAACAAATTTTCGAAGAATGTCCTCAAAATTTAAGTAATGCAAATTTTTAGAAATTATCTTCATGGAAATCCGTTTTAGACCAATACAAAAAAATTAGTGAAGTTTTAACAATTTTAAGTAATCCAACAAGAAGTGTCTCCTAGAGTTTCATTAAACACTCATTTTCGTGAGTTTCTTCACTAAGGATTTTTTCGCGTTTTCGACTTTACGCTACTAAAATGGCCATAACTCCCTCATTTTATTGTTTAACATAACAAATAAGGACACCATAGAGAAGATCGTTTAATTTCATATCTCCTTAATGCATTATAAAATCTTTCAATAGGTGCAGCGGGCTAGAAATTGGGAGAAAATGGGATTTTTCTCAACTTTTCATTATCACTATTTTCCAAACGGATCTATATCCCCGGTAAAACAGGCGTACGTTACAAAACTTTCTCGGAATCTCAGCTTTTCAATGGTGTGTTTTTTTTTCTTTTTTTACTGTGAAAATGATTGGAGAAAATCATGTTTCATTCCAAAAAACGTCGGTTTCATATTTTTGAGGAAATCGTGTGTTGGGAGTTGACGACTTGACCATGGCTAGAAGAGTTTAGTACCGTTTCGACGTAATTTTTCACGCTGAGTCGAATGGCGGCATTCCAGATTCATTCTGACTGTTGGAAAATTGATTTTTCGAGATAAATAGCGTAATCAATAAATTGAACTATTCTGTGGATTTTATTATGCGTCCCAAGAGTGAAGTTTGGACATTTTACGCAAAGCCCTCACTGCTTCAATTTTCAGCTAAAAACTCCTTTTATTAAAATTTCTGAAAAAATCGATGTTTTTGGATTTTGTTTACATCGATGTTGAGATTTTAAAACATCGATGGATTGGGTCGATGTCGCAGCCCTAATATTATGTGTGGCCAATTGACGTTGACGCCTTTGTCTTCTCTCGTTACGAAGGATTATCATGGAGTCTGTGCTCTTTTGATTATCAGCAACTCTTTGAGATTTTGCCTGCAGAATCTCTTCCAAGTGGGGTGTGAAAAGTACCTCTACACGCTCCAGACATTCATCTGCGCGCAGGAACCGGGGTACATCAGGAAGCGATGTTCGCGAACTGCTATCCACGCACACGCCTCACAATGATCCATGCATTTTAACAACACAACTGTGGAAACTGTATCGCGTGGTCCCGGATGAATCGTAAGTTCTCTGTGAGAAGAGATCCTTTTTTGGAGGGACCTTCGAAGATTCTGAGAGCGTGGGATGGCCTCGGATGTTACGACGATTTGATGCCCGAATAAAGCAATTTCTGAGTGAATGTGCGCGGACGGATTCTCGACGATATAACGCCTCATCCATTGGGACCGACGGCAAGTCTTCGGTGACCATGACATCCACGTTGAAAGTGAGTAGACGACCGAAATTATGCACTTCTCACCCACGTTTCTTGATGGCTGACCAGCGGAAATTTGCTTCAGGTGTTTGGGATGAGAATTTGTACATGGAGAATTTGGATAGAAATTCTGTGCAAAATTATTGAAACAGGTTGGAGGCTAGTGGTAGCAAGGAAAATGGTTGGGACTTACTGCTGGTTTGATACTTCTCGTCCTGGGAGGCTTCCCGTGGTGTCTTCAGGTATACCTAGGTAGCGAACTTGGGGCAACCGGCAGTGTAGGTACTTTAACAATTTGGTACACGGAGAATTTAAGTAGGTAGGATACTTCAAGCTGGGGAACACGGTTCGGTCTTTCTTCTAGGAATTTCAAGATGGCTAATGAGGAGAGTAATGAGGAAAGTACTTAGGTAACAGAGTGGGGGTGGAGGAGAAGGTTTATGAGGAGAGGGACCTGATTCTCTGGGGAAAACAATCTCCACGGTAGGTACCTACTCTCCCAAACATCAGGTTTCGCATCATAATGGCTCTGTCTTGTAAATATTGGCTCAGTGAAAATAGCAATGAAACAGGTGAAACATACCAACGCCACTCTTTGAGAAGCATACCTATTTACAAGTCCCTCACTTCAAGAATTTTGGTGTGTACCTACCCATTTGTGTTGTGACATAATGAATATCCTCCCTGTTCGTTGCAATGAAGCTTATGCGTGATTTTTCTGTAGGAAAGCTGCTCAGTCGTTGCTCGCTGCCCCTCGAATTCATATTTGGATACGATTGACGCCACTTCATGTTTTGCAGCCTGAAGTACTACCTACGTGAACATTAAGTCCCCACATCGTGGATTTTTATCTCATTTCAATCAAAAGGAGAAAACGGTACGTACCTATCTAGCATGCCTCACAAAGTACAGAAGCGTGTGTACCCTGACCGACAGGTTGGAAAAAACCGTACTGTGTTCACAGGCTTTCCGCAATCATACCGATCTCCCCTGCCTACCGTTCCTGGGATATCGTCATTAATATCGCATTTAGGAGTCCGCTGTAAAATTGGGTTTCTTGCGTAGTCGTCAAGATTCAGGCTCGTAATATAGTCTTCGAACGTTTTTTTTTTGTCAGAAATGTACTCGTGAAGAGCCCACATAGGTGTTATGAGAAATTCCTCGATAAATTTTGAATACTGTTTGGTGTTGTGATGGAGAACATCACATGGTTGTTGTTACTATCGTTTTAATATTGTTGACCTGTTAGGTTTTGCTGGTAGAAATTCCTAAAGAAATAAGTAGAACATTATTGTTACTGTTATTCCGTGAAATCTGTAGAGTATTAATAATAATTAATTGGTCTTGTAATAATTTTATAATATTTTGGCTCTGACAAAATTGTGCCAATTCGTTTTGATAACGTTGTCTATTTTGTACTTTCAGTGGTACCACTTGAATTTAAAGGCATAATATAGATTAGTACTGATGAAGTTTTTGATTCATGCTCTCAAAACCAGCCAATTGAATCAGCTGGAGTTATTTATGTGATTGTACTGAGCAGCGAAAATATGGTGAGTTATTTCTAATAATACATTTGAAGGGTCAGGGGAAAGAACAGGGAATGTCCATTTTTCCGAATTCGATCTCTATAGCCCATTCTGTTAGTATTCGGAGTCAAAACATTTTTACATTATGTTAAATGGAACTCATGGGTGTCGGAATTTTTTTTTCTACTTTAACGCGAAAAATATTGATTTTTTTTAAAGTTCAAAATGAAAAAGCTGCTTTTTCTAAAAAAAAGAAGCTTTTTGTGACTTTCCTTGTTCTTTCCCCTTACCCTTCATTCATAGTATGTAAATTTTATTTTCTCTGCGGTGTTCATCGTTAGGTAGGAGATCCAATATTGGTATTTCGTATCCAGCCCTATCTCATGATCAAAATTTAGTCGTTTTGGGTAGTATTGAATAAAATAAATGTTGTCAAATTGCACAATCGATTTCGTTAAGTTGATTTCGAGCACCTATCAATCTGGTTGGCAATTCCCTCTCAAATTACGTGGCGACCATGAATACCAATTTTCTTCTGGAAGGCGACCCTGGGAAACCTACACAGGGCAGACTCCGTCGGCTCTGATCTCAGAGACCATCAGCCCTGATCTTTCTTGCTCAGCAGGATGCATAGCAATTAAATAGCAACAACAAGAAAGTGCTACACTAGCTAGGCCTTGTTTTTAAAAAACACCCCAATAAATGTATTCTCTCCATCACTCGGAACTCAAATTTATGAATCATACACGACACACGAGTCCAAATTTCCGCATCCGTACCAAACAGGAAACCCGTCCAAACCGGTACCAAACTTAAATATTATGTAACTTCTTAACGGAGTGGGTATATTATAATCACAAGGTATAATTTTTTTTTATACCTAGTAATGAAGTTCCTACACTGGTTTTTAGATGTTCTCAAATGGAGTATACCTTTTCAATGTTTTGAGCCTGGATCATACTGATTAAAAGTAATTTCACTGTTTGAAAAAGCCATGTTGGTACATAAATAATATCAGACTCCAAGTGAGAAGACCCTCCAACCCTAAAGGAAACAACTTTAAAGTATCACTAAAGTACTTAAGCAGTAACTTTCTTGGATTGGAAAGCTATACTTAGTTTTAACATCCTGCAGACGAGAGGATTGGGGAAGATAGATAAGTTCATTATTATTTATACCCCTGCGGAGAGCATAGGTACCCAATAGTTTTGAAAATCAACCGAGTTTGTAATACGAACAAAAGTCTTCTATTATTAACGACTCACTTTTTCTCTGGTTTCCTCACATGATATCGCCAAAGAGAAAAGTAGGCATATTTGCCACAAACACATCCCGGCGGTACCAAGGACCATAAGGGCCTTGAGATCCGAAAGGGCTTGAATGCAAACGTAAAGAGTTGTGACCAAGTTGATGAATATCCCCGTGCACATGATGAGCAGCTGCCAGGAGAATACTTCATTGAGGGTTGTGGTGAGCTCGAGCAGAACGTGGTGTCTTTTGGTCAGCGGCACCAAAGTGTATTGGTTGGGGCGTAACTCTTCAGTCACAGCCCCGAACTGGTATCTCAAGAGTTCCAGAATACCGCAGTACTCGAGATTAATGAGGCAGAACACGAAGGAACCGAGGCAAGAAGAAAGGAAAATGTAAGTGTTGTAATTCGGCGCTATGCCGTGAATGTAGACCTGGGCTATTATTTGGAGGATGATTTTGATTATACAAATTGCAACTCCGTAACGGTTATAGCTATTAACCGTTTTGAACTCGTTCAAACCTCTCAGTCCAATGAGAAGTTTATTGAAATCTGTTCTGTACACGACCAAAGATACCAACTGAGCCAAAATGCAGAGATTCTCTATTAAACTTTGTAGTATATGCAGGAGTTTATCCATCGTGTTGTCTAAGTAGCTGACGTCGAACATACATATCACGACCCAACTCAAGACTGTATTGTTGAGGAAAACCGCCATAGAGATGAGAAAGGAATACTTTAACCATCCTTTTGAGAACGTGTAATCATTTTTGTATGGTAAAATTCCGAAAAGACGACACACGTAGAATAGAGGATGTGTGGCATTCCTGAGGATCTCGCCTCTGATGAGCTCCATTCGAGCTTTGAAGAGCATAGTCGTGGTTCAAGTTCGGGCTCTGAACTGGATTTGATGCAGGGTTGATGTAGAAGGGCAATTTGCCTCCACTTCGCTTGATTGTCCTGTGATTGTCACTCAAAGGGTCTCAATGTGTAACCCCCCTCTTCAGCTAGCCAGTCCATAAATACCCTTCGATGTGCCTCTCGTGTGTTATTGATTCTTCGTAAAGCGGGAATGAGGGAATGTAAAACGACGTCGCTCTGATATCAATCTCTGTAGAAGAGAGAAAAAAGTATATGATGATTGAATAGGCAAAGGCATGAACCGTAATGGCGAACATTGAACGACTCACTCGATCAATTTAACGAGGGAAAATTACTCTAAATAGGTAGACAACTTATTCGTCAAATCAGTTCAATGATTGCAACAGGTTTTTCATGTAAAGTGGCTATATCTAATTATTACCTATTTCAATAGGTAATATTTATTAAGATCCTCAATAAGGATGTTATTGTAATAAATTGAAAGTGTTCGATGGATTCATCCAAGTGCTAGGTAGATAATCTTTAATTTCAATGTAAAAGTAAATTATTCAAATGAAATGAATCAAACTTCTGCTGTACAAGTATCTTACGTCAGCCAAGTTAGGTGGGTAGTATAGGTACCTTCATCACGTTTGTAACATGGACGTATAGAGCAGTTGTAAAGCATGCGCAGAAGCTATTACTGTACCAACTGTGACGAAATTCATAGGCTACCGTCTTGGAGTCAGCCCCAAACTTCCTTCCAAATGTTAGTAGGAAGCGGAGTTTCAGGAAATTCACCGTCACGGGGCTAACCCACACAATCCCAGATAATTTCAACAAAATGGGACCATACTTTCGTATAGTATTGCTTGAGACAGGGAATAATGCAGCTAGATCGGCAGACTGACAGTCACGGAACCAAAATTGATCAAAAAGCTCTGAAAAGTAAAAGGCTAGTGGACATTTTAATTTCGATTTTCGTCAACTCCTTGCTCGAATACAAAGCTTCCTGGGTACCTTCGGTAGTGGAGAAGCAAATTACAAAATAAATTAACATTAGGTATCATTCTTTATCAAGTCGAAGTATTTGACCTTAGAGGCACACGAAGAAAATACAACCAAAGGGTGGGTACCATCCCTTTCTATACACTTGCTCATCTGGCCCGTTGGGATAGCTGATGGGAGGGAATGAGAAAAGAGACTATTAAGTAGATTAGAGAAGGGAGATAAAACAGGCAAATCTGAATAATAACAATCGAAGAATTTAGTTCAGAACAATGACAATGCAGTTTCTAAAAATACGGGCAGTACACAAATATACACAGTTTTTCGGAACTGACGGGTTATCGAGGGCGCTAAATCCCAATTTGAGGTCAAAAATTGAAAATTCCCTGATTCGCTCAAAAATTGAAAATTCCCTCGACTGCATCATTAGTTAGTTGTAGATAGTTAGTCGGGATTCAGCCAGAAAAAACCCCACTTTAAAACATTCCTTTATTCAGAGACGTTCCGGGTCTCAACTAGACCCATCTTCGGGCAACCTGATCATGAGAAAGAAAGAGTCTTCCAGTTCAACAATAAAACAGTTCCATCCTGTTTTTCAATGAGGGAACTGTTTTATTTTATTTGGACTGAAAGGCTCTTACTTTCTCATGAATATGTTCCCTGAAGATGGGTCTAGTTAAGTCCTGAAACGTCGCTGGATAAAGGAATGTTTTAAAGGGAGATTTTTTGGCTGAATCCCGACTAACTACCAGCAACTCCCATGTCTATACCTCATTGAAAAGAACTTTCAGACGACCGACAACTGAAGATGGAATCCAAAATCCGTAGCATAGGTGCTTGTGGCGATTCATTAACGTGTTTCTGTTACTCATGATTTGGTGGCCATCGATCGAACATAATCAATAGAGCAATAGACCTAGTTTGGTTGACATTTCATGATATAATTTGCTCTCTGTACCTTTCAATAGGATTTTAATCCCGGCATAAGTAATATCATTTTCATTCTGGTACAAAGGAAAAATGTTGTAAATCTGAATAATGTGTGTACTGCCAGCGACTTTCTTTTTATTTTATCACAGGTGTCATCTTAGATGGAGCACTCGGCTGTCATACGGGTAAATAAAAAGACGTACAAGTCAACAGCCGACTTGTTTGCCTTTAGAGACCGTGAAGTGGAAACTATATTTGAGAGAAACGCGATGTCCAGGGTCCGACGTTCGACCCCTCAGTTGGCAGGATGTTCCCCCCTGTGGATAAAGTGACTCACGATTTCTACCCCAGAAGCCCGATGATGGGGCCTAAACGGGGAGTCGCGCCATCCAACGTCAAGGTTTTGCATAAATTACAAACATTGATATAATAACAATAATATATAATAATAAGTAACACTAATCGTAAAATACATCTAAATTATAAAATCGTAAATCTGTCAGTCTGTACATTGATCAGGATTACTACATTACGAATTGATTCCCCGTTGCATGTAATTTGAAGACAGTTAACACCATCATGTCCATCATCTCATTTTTCATCTGTCTGTCTACCTATCACGGTCACAATGGTCTTCCTATAGCTCTCTGTAATCTCAACGAGCGCGAGGACATCTACCATATTGTGGGGGGTTGCCCAGCCTTGAAAGAGTTTCGTGTGGTTATTTTTGGTACCTCGGTTATTGAAAGAAATCGTTTTGTGGAGCTATTTGATAACAGGGAGTATCGGGAACCCTTGTACAGGTAAATGGCCGCAGCATGGCGGTACAGGAAATTCATGGTGAACCAATTCAATGTTTGAAAATGGGTTTCAAGTGTAAATGTGTAAAAGATAAAATAAAAGTATAAAAGATAAAATTCGCTTTACTGGTTGCTGTAATATTATTGAAGACGTGTTATAACAAGTATTCATGCTTATGGTGGCGTTGTATTGTGCATCAAGAGAATATGGAGCTGTGGCAGTAGCTAGTGGATTGGATAACAAGGTTAAAATGTAAAATTTGAGAAGAATTGTAAATTTATTTAGGTGTGAAAGTCATAAATGTAACTAATCCATTCGTAGATACCTTTTTTTGCTTCCTCACTACCGAAGGTAGGAAGGTATGTATTCTTGCAAGAAACGAAAAAAATTTTTGTCCTCCAAAATCAAAACTTCCGCTTGCTTTTTACGTTTCAGAGCTTTCTGAACAATTTTCTCACAAGTCTGTCTGTCTGTCTGTCCCAGGCCAAACTATATGAAGATGTGGTCCGAATTTGATGAAATTTTCAGGGATTGTGCGGGTTAGCCCCGTGACGGTCCCCTATCAATATCATCGCCATCGGACCATTAGTAGCGTCAGCGCATGCGCAAACGTGAATTTCCTGAAACCCCTGTATCTCAGTTCCTAATTGACCTATTTCGCTCAAGTTTGCAGGGTACTTGTGGACTGACTCCAAGACAATAACCTATGAATTTCGTCACGATTGATTCAGTAATAGCTACTGCGCAAGCGCAAACTTGAAATTTGTTGCCTTAGGCGTATCTCCGGAACTACTCGACCAATTTCGGTGAAATTTTCAGGGATTTTTTCAGGGAAATTTTCAGGGAAGTTGGAGGTTGACAATTATCTTCGAATTTCAATCAGTAATACCTACTGCGCATGCGCAATTTTCATTTTTGAGTTGCATAACTCATATAGCCATAACTCTGGAACTACTCGACCAATTCTCGTGACATTTTCAGAGATTGTTTGAGGTAGCCCCTATACTCAGTTCCCTAGTAATTTAATAACCATCGGGCCATTCGTAGCGTGTGCGCATGCGCTAACGTTAATTTTCTGAAACTACGATTTCTCAATAATGGACGGATTTGGCTCTATTTCGGAGGGTAGTTGTGGGCTGACTCCAAGACAGGAATGAGACTCCTATGAATGTCACCACAATTTGACAAACTTGAAATTTATTGTCATAGGCATGCTCCTAACTCCGAAACTATTCTACCAATTTCGATGAAATGTTCACTAACTGATTCTATACGTCCATGTTACAAAAGTGAGGAAGCTTTACTGCCCACCCAACTTGGCAGACGTTTTTTCTTCGTTCTTTGGTTGAGGAGATTGTCAACCCCAGTTGACAACGGTTGAAAATATGAAGACCCTGCTGATTGACCTGCTTACATGGAATGGCAACTTCAGGAAGTTCGAGGAAATTTTCAAGTACTGCTTGCAGTCCTTGAGACTTAGGTTTTTTTTCCCTGAACGAGTAATCAGTGGGCAGTGAGAAACTCCAACCATCATTGAACAATATAGTACTTTGTCTAATTGTGGTGACCCAAAGTAAAGAAAATTAGGGAGCTATTGTCAAGTAGCTGCGGTAGGTAAAATTGTTGGAGAGGACACTCGACGTGTGCCCAGCACAACATCAAACACGTGATTGCGTGTTGGCATGTAAATACTAATTTGAATTGATTGAAATAAATTCATTCTTTGCTTTGCCACCGAACTGTGTACACCAGACTTTCTAATAGGTTATGGGCCCAGCTACGCCTCTTAAACATAAATAGGCTAAACGCAGGGTAGGTACAAGCAGAATCGATAAAATGAGCTGGTATCAACCGGAGATCGCTCCACTCAGCGAAGAAAATTTTGAAACATGGACAATTGATATTGGTGCCTTGTTGACCAAGAAACACTTGTTTGGGTACGTATCGGGTGAAATCAGAAAACCCCCCGTAGATCCCACGAAACAGGAAACCATGAGAGCTGCAGCCGAGTGGGAAGAAGAAGACCAGGAGGCATGGGCGGAAATGGTACTCACTATTTTGCCAAATCAAATAAATCACATAAAATCCTGTAAAACTTCTTACGAGGTATGGCAAAAATTACATAAAGTTCACAGAATAAACCTCAAAGAAGAGGAAATAGAAGACACAAAGTCGAAAAATGAAGAAAATTTTATAGAGTCAACAAACGTCAAAGCGAATAAAGAAAGCTCTAAAGAAAGCGGAAGAAGAGATCATGGTGAAACAATCAATTACGGAAAAGAAGAATTTGAAGAGTTGAAATCTTCAGATCAGGTAATTGAGGAAAATCATGTTTTGAAAGCTCCAGTTAGAGACGAAAAGTTCAGTTGCCTGGTCTTGCATGACAATAAAATCATAAACTAAAACTCAACTAGAGAGCCTAGTTACGAAATACTGTCTGAACAAATAAAAACATTCGACGTGAGCCTGAAAATTCAAAGCTCAACATTCAATGGAGTAAATGACCCAGAAAACTTCAACCAAACAAAACCAACAAGAGAGTTGAAGATGGTTGCAATTGAGGACAAAAAACACTTCCTGGGATTGAAATATTCCAATTGTAAACCTAATGGAGTCTTGAAGGGTGTTGGAGAAGATTCGCCATACGCACAGCTTGAAGGTTGCATGAAAAGGCAGCGATAACTGGAAAATGTTTCTATGCAGCCAAAAACGTTAAGCTGGCGTCAAGAAAGTTTGCAGCTCTCAGTCTGAAGCAGCAAATTGCAAAACTGAGGACTGAAGCGATAAATCTCGAAGCGAGGCGGCGTAAAGCGCCTCCATGGACATTGAAGACTATGGTCTATCCACACATCGATTGAGGCGGCGTGTTGGAGATGGACACTCGACGTGTGGCCAGCACAACATCAAACACATGATTGTGTGTTGGCATGTAAATACTTTGAATTGATTGAAATAAATTCATTCTTTGCTTTACCACCGAACTGTGTACACCAAACTTTCTAATAAAAATACAAGTTTACAATATTTCATTTATTAGTTCTTGAAAAAATGTTGCCTAACTAGCCCTCTTTTTGTTCATTTTTTGTTGAGAGGCTACCTACACGGATGAAACGGGTAATTTGTAAAACCCTACCATCTTGATTAGGTATATTTATGACGGCTTTTGATGACGGTGTTTTGATATTATATTTGTTTATTTTAGTTTACTTTTTTTGATGAAGGGCTAGGTCAAATTTATCAATCTGTTATTTTGTAGAAGAATTCTGTTTATTTATGCCATACACCGCAACTCGTGGAAATGTACAATATTTTTGCAAAAATAAACTGTTGAATTGATTCAAATTGTAAATTATTGTTATTATTTTTTAAAATAAAAGCATTTATCTATCTATCTAGTCTTCCGATAGGTAATGGATGTGAGTGAGAGAATATCCGATGTATTACTCTAACTTAAATTATTGGGCACTATGTACGAATCTTTCAAATTTGAACCAGAAAGGAGTTTTGGGGACAGTGGGGTTGGGTAAATCTAATGCGGTCATTTTGCTCATTATTCAAACCCACAAAACTTGGGGGATATCGTTGAATCAGTCAAAACTATCTGGAACATTGACCCAAAAACTTTCTCAACTTTGAATTCATGGAATTTTGTGGAAGAGGGTGGTGTAATTCATATCAATGTAGCAAAATGAAGATCAATATTTCCTTCTTTTTTTGTATCGATATGGTATCCGTGAGGAGGATATTTTATGCGAAGCATTTCAGAGCTCACAACCTCATCGTATTTCAGGTATAATCAAGTTGTATGTTTTCTTGGAGTTGAAAGGGTTCCAACTGTAGTCAAATTACGCAAAGGGAGTAGTTATCTGTTTATGAACGGAACCAAGGATCCCAAAATGTAGCAGGTAGGTACATATAATACTGCACCAGGGTAATGTATGTAGGTGCTAATTTCGTCACCTCCTCACCTGAGTTATGGCTGGATCTCGAATTGGTTTAGGTTCCGTCAAGGCTATAGCTCCCATAGGACATGCTCGAGAAGGGCCAGGAGGGAGGGTAGCCTCTGAAGTCTTCCTTTTTATTCGTGTCACAAAACCATTTTGAAGTTTGAAATAATCGAACGAAATTTTCAAAGGGGGGAATAATATTAGTAGGAGGCAGATTTCTATGGGGGATGAAAAACTCGCAGCGACTCGACGAAAATCAAAAATGGACGATTTTCTAACGGAAGTCTTTAGTGAAACATAGATAAGTGATACTCCATCAATTCTATTAGTAACATAATGTATAGGTACTATAGTGGAGGTACGTATAGTGGAGGTACATACATACCTATAGTAACCAGGTACTTACCTACCTACTACATTTCGAAATGATACGTTCTGTTCATAAGTAGGTTCCTACTCTCTTCTCGTTATTTACTTACAGTTGGAGTTAGAACCCTTTCAACTTCAAGAAAACATACAACTTGATTGCCTAAAATACTGATCTACCTAGAAAATCATGCATTCGAGGCCGCAACAAATAAGTAACAGAAAGTAGGAACAAAACAATTTGCGTTGACTTCCGGGAATCGAATCCGAGATTTTCATTCATCCTTTGGTGCGTGAGGTGTTTTTTAATTTTTTACAAATTGATGAATATTCTAATGGCTGAGCAGAAAAAAAAGAAAAAAAACGCCTGTTAATTTTTTTCAAGGTGGGCTCGTTGTTCCCTGGAAGTGACAGACGGTCGAGAACGGATTTAAACCCTCTTCTGCAGATGTCCAAAGCGTTCGGACTTCTCCCTCTCGAGGATGGCTTCAACTACTCTGTCATGTGGATCACCTATTCGATAGGTAAGGTAACCTACATTGTACCTATACAGGGTGTTTCATTTCGCGACGGTCACATGCCGGGTATCGATTCTACAGGTCATTTCCAGCAAAAAATGTTTCTTAGCGTTTTTTTTAACCCCCTATTTTCGTGAGTTTTTTC
>JAEMON010000005.1:29911430-29922018 GCA_030264115.1 Lygus lineolaris
AATTTGCAGCGTTTTTATTTCTCATGCGCAGACCCCATTCTTGCCCTACCATATATATACCTACAATGATATACCTATCATTAAAAGATCTCAAACAACAACAATGTATGGTACCAAAATGCAAAATCCCGGGTTTTAATGTGTGATTTCCCATTAGGTATCAAGTTAATCACTTGACTCATCTAGTAAATGAAAGCGATCTCATTCGTTCTGTAGCTTCTCAAGGGTCTTGCCTGCAGGTACTCTCGGACCGGAGGCAGGTGATCCTGGAGCTGGCAGGCTCGACGAACAAAGTCTTCTCCGTTCAGCTCCTCCTCATTTGCTTCAAACTATTCACTGACGTCATCTATTTCGCGTACTTCACCATCATCGAGATCAAGGAGATCGCCACTCCGAAGGGCAACGTCATCAAGGTCATAAGGATGCCGCTCTACGCCGTCTGGCAGTTGTTCGAACTCTACTCAATCTCCTCGTCGACCGAAAAACTCGTTGAAAGCGTGAGTCCTTACGTATCCTTGTGAGAAACCAAGTGTCAATAAATATTATTTATTTCGAACATGATTATCTTCATGATAAAGCATTACAGCCGAATAATTTATGTTATAGGTAATTTACATCAAGTACTTATAGTAAACACTTGAGAAATCCCCCACAAAAAAACCCATATTTCACAAAATTGTTTGCGGAAGTACCTATGACCGAAATTAATATACAGTCAAAATTCTCGAATTATCTCGAAATTCCAACATCTTTTGGGTGTTGTGATATCCAATCGTGGATGCGTGTGCGTGGGTGTCCTCGAATTTTCCCGCATGTACATGTCTTGATTTGTCGTGAGAATTGATTTTTTTTAACAATCCATCCATTCATAAAAGAGTTTTAGCTCATTATAACGTCCTTATAAAAAAAAAGTCCTATTCATGCAGCATGAATTGATGAGCGAATTTTCAAAGAATAATTGTATACATCTCCTTTTGAGGGGCCTAAACTCCTCGCGTCGCCTCGCTGTTCATGGGCCTAAACCCCTTGTCTTTTCTGAGGCCTTCACCCTCCTGCGGGCCCAAACCCCTTCTCCCCAAAAACACTCACAATTACGGGTACTAGGGAAACTCCTCGGAAGGAAACTCATCGAAAAAATCTTGGAATCGCGTTTTTGATCGGTTTCCCGCCCGGGGTGGACATAACATAACTTCATGTACGAGAAACTGATCGAAAAATGAATGCAATTAATTTATCCACCTAATTCAGTTAATAGTCAGCATTAATTTGTTTTCGATTAGACTCCGGCACTGTCGAGACACTGCTCAAAAACTGGCTTCGGGACACTCATCGAAAGTAGGAGCTGCCGGGAAACTCGTCGAAATATGGTTGCCGGGATGGTCGTCACCTTCGGGTCAATCCTGAACTACCTGCTAATGTTACACCTCAAGGCCACCGTGAATACCAGGCCAGAACTCTAACCGTTCAAAAAAGGCATTGTAGGACCAACCGTTCGCTCCCTGTAAGGACTTGAAGGTTGAACGGGAAATTAGCAGAATACGAGTGTGAATCCCAAATCCTCTGACTAAGTCAAATTCCAGTTGAAAGACCAATTGTTCTAGTGCAACTTTCACCGAATCGAGTTTCGAGTTGACTTGTATGAGCTTCCTTACGAGCGCTAAGGAGCAGATAGTAAGCCCTGCAAAGGGATGGTTTGATGACTTTCTTTTCGATGGCTTTCACGTTACGAGCTTTTGATCAGTTTCTACAAGGAACAAGAAACTCATCGAAAATCATTTTCAACTAGTTTTTATCTTCCAACTTTATATCCCCACGTTCGATTTCATATTTTTGACGACTTTCCCATCCATTTTCCAGTTTCGACGAGTGTCCCACCCTATGAAGAAACTCCTCAAAAAGCCTCGAGCTCACGTTTTTTATGAGTTTCCTTTCGATGAGTTTGTTGGAACCCACAATTACTTGTGTGAGCCAGTGAAATGAATCGGGGGTTGAAAACTTCTTTCGTTCCGTAAATGTGAAGAAAATTTAAATTGGTATAGGTAAGCCGGGTAAAAGATAAACAAAATGAATAAAAAGAAGAAATACAAAGATACGTTGGTGGTAAGCCGGAAATAATTTTTGGTACCAACCTAGGTACCTAATAACTTTTTTAAACGATAAAGGTTTTCCGAGCCAAATTGAGAATTGTCCAAATCAAATTCAGAATTGTTCATACCGAATTCAAAATTGTCCATTTCAAATTCAGATTTTATTCAGTAAGTATTTATGCTATAAAAGTTGGAAACAAAATTTTGAAGTTCAAATAAAAGTTTGATTTCAAAGTAGCTACCTATCAACTTATTTACCTAATTTATCAAATTTAAAACAGTTCGTTTTAAAACTTATAAGCACCTACCAATTTAATAAGTGTAGACTTTTCTGTAGGTTGTACGTACTTTGAAATGAAAATTTTTATTGGGTTTCCTTGGAACTTTCAGGCTGAAAATTTCAACGCAGAACTATTTCAATTAATGCGAGACAATAAGGACTTGTGCAAGAATGTGAGTAAATTAATATTTATAACGATTTCGATATTCGTATATATTATTTTACATTCTATATTGGTAATAACTGACATATATTCAATTTCAGACTTATTCAGAGAGATTTTTCCGCATTACAGAACAAAAATAGTATAGTAAACATTTAATCTTTTTTTCACAATAGATCTCTTTGGTCTCAGTGACAAGGGGCTCCTCCCATCCCTCTTCGGGGGAAAAAATTCTTATTTTCTTAATTTCGAGTTCCTTGAGCCTAAGGTCTTATTGAACCGTCCAGGCCCTTCATTTCCAATAGCTTGGGACAATTTCACTGTTATGTTGTTAGCTTGTTCCAAGACAATTACTCCTATTACATAAAGTAGCTCTTAATATTAGTTATTACAATATTGGAACAAATTTAATATTGTAAACCTACAACAATCTCAATTATAAAAGATTACAACTAACAAAAAATACCTACTAAAAATTATAAATAATATGGATTATTTATCCTAATTTAAAACTGATTGCAATTTCGTTTACAAAATTTAAGAATGTAATAATTTATATATCAAACAATTATTTCAGCATAATTATTGTAATATTATGAATCATGTGTATTAAGTACTCGTGCGAATTTGAAGTTCACCGGGAGCTACATTCTACATTGACAAATTAATTTGCAGATTATGTGGGCGAATCAGCTCAACTTCTTCGGTTTTATGTGCCTAATATTTTCGTGATGGAAAAATACTGAATAACAGGAGTTAGGAAGAGTAGGTATCGATCAAGAATTGAATAGGTAGGCACCTACATACTGAAAGTAAGACACCAATACCATTATGAGAAAAAAGACGAGGACGAAATGTGTCAGAAACGTCAAACGATGGGAAATGTGTAGAACATCGTAAAAGTATTGCATGTCGTTTATCATGGGCGATTTAATATCGACAAGCGTACGTGTCGCAAAAGGTGTCGACCTTCACATAAGAAAAGAATAAATTGGTACCTCATTGCCCTGGTATAAGCTCGCAGAGAGATCAATGTAACTGAAAGGACTTGGACTAACCCACTACAAAATCTTCTTTTTCTAATCTAAAACTATTATCTAGGTACTAGATATTATTTAGAAGAAAAAATTAGTGAAAATGAGAATTAAATAAGAATATGTAGGTCTATGACTGTAGCAAACTAAGATGTAGTTTACATGGAACAATATTGGTATGAGATGTAACGTACGAGAAAATTATGATAAATTACTAGCGTGTAGTGACGTTTTTGCTTCCTCAATACCGAAGGTAGGAAGCTTTGTATTCGTGAAAGAAATGAAAAAAACGTCTGCCAAGTTTGTGGGCAGTATAGCTCCCTCACTTTTGTAACATGGACGTATAGAATCGGTTAGTGAACATTTCAGCGAAATTGGTTGAATAGTTCCAGAGTTAAGCCTATGACAAGCACGACTCGTAATTTAAATTTTGCGTAAGCGCAGTAGCCATCACTCATCTAACTGTCGCAAAATTCTTAGGTAATTTTCTTGGATTCAGCAATCAACTACACAAGCGAAATCGGTCCATTAGGAACTACTGAGAAATCGCAGTTTCAGGGGATTCGCCTTTTTCGCGCATGCGCACACGCTACTAATGTTCCGACGGTGATGAAATTGATAGAGGACCGTCACGGAGCAACCCTGTATAATCTCTGAAAATGTCACCGGAATTAGTGGAGTAGTTCTGGAGTAAATGGCTATGAAACACATTCAATAATTGCGCATGCGCAGAATTTGTTACTGATACAATCAATTTGAAACTATTATGAAATTATCAATCTCCAACTACCCTCCTAATTTGAGCGAAATAGGTCAATTAGGGACTGAGATACCGGGGTTTCAGGAAATTCACGTTTGCGCATGCGCTCACACTACTAGTGGTCCAATGGCAATGCAATTCATAGGGGACCTCCTAGGCTATAATCCGCGTAATCCCTGACAATTTCACCGAAATGCGTCCGGTAGTTACGTAGCTACGCCCATGACATGGAAGAAACAGATTTGTTTCTTCCATGCCCATGACAACAAAGTGCACAGTGGCTATTACAGATAAAATCGTGACGAAATTCATAGATAATTGTCTGAAAGTCAGCCTCCAACTACTTTCCGAATTTGAGCGAAATATGTCCGTTAGGAGTTGAGATACCGGGTTTCAGGAAATTTACGTTTGCGCATGCGCTCACGCTACTAATGGCCCGACGCCAAACGAACGATCAGCACGATCCCTGAAAAATGTCATCAAATTCGGACCATAACTTCATATAGTTTTGCCTGGGACAAGGAATTGACCACAGACCGACAGACAGACAGACAGACAGACAGACGGACAGACAGACAGACAGACACTGAACCAAAAATTGTTCAGAAAGCTCTGAAACGTGAAAATCAAGTGGGAATTTTGATTTTGGAGTACAAAAAGTTTTTAAATTTTTTTCACGAATGCATAGCTTCCAACCTTCGGTAGTGAGGAAGGAAAATGGTAGTCCTCAAAAATCAGAATTTTCGCATGCTTTTGGAGTGATGGAAACGGATTGCAGGAATATTGTCATTATACAAAAAACACTGCAAATTATTACACAAGGGTTTATTATTTTCTGTATAGATCGCCCATCTACAAAGATCCTATAGACATAAAATACCCACCTACCGCGAGGTTCACAATCATCTCTTGGCGACAATGAGATATTATCGGAGAGTTGTACTATCATCATCATCCATTCTTAGTGAAATTCAGTAACTAAGGAAGCTTCTGAGAGTAAACAACAAACATGATTCGGTTGAATCGAAAGAAAGTTGCATTTGAACAGCTGATATTCGAACGGAGATTTTCCCTACTCGGGAAGAATTGCGATTCGCACTCGTGTTTCTACAGTTTTTTTCGTTCAACCCTTAAGTCCTTACAGGGAGCGAACGGTTGGTCCTAAAACGCTCCGCAAGGTCTCATTCGACGCTAAAAATTGTGTTCTATTTTAAATCGATGGAAAAATATACCTTCTCATTTGAAATTTTCGAGCTAGGGCGTTTTAAAAATTGCATCTTCTATTTTCTACCCCTTAGAGAAAACTGACCGTGACGCCAAGCTTGCGGCACAACTAGACCCCGAATGGGGCCGGTAGGTATACCAAATTTCATTCATTTTGGTCCATGGTAACTAAGGAAAGTGCCGCGTTCGGCGTAAGGCTGACGGACGGATTTTTTTTTTAAATTCAATTTTTGGATTTTACGTAGGTAGGTATGTATCATGAAACGTAAAACCTCAAATTTTGAGGGGGGTTAAACAAATTTTTTCGTGCTGGAATCCAAAGGTTCATTATTGAAAATAATAAACCAAAACTTGGTCTCATTGTAGCAATAGCTTAATTTTCTCCAAAAATTCGCTCACAGTACAATGGTGTTACGTTGAACGACAATACCTTCCCCTACTATAGGGTAACTTGTACGAATACTTATTTTTAAAGGTAGGTAAGATCTTTTGCCCCCATATTTTGATAGAAAATAGTTATATCCCTAAAGATACCATCTGAATCAGACTACAATTATATCACAATTTCCTGTCTCATGAATGGACTGTCGCTAGTAGCATAAATTATTACCTCTGTTCAAATATCGTATAAATAGGAAACAGACTTATCAAAAGAATCGGTTCTTGTGGTCTCATTTTCAGCATTTTTCTCTATTTTCCCCAGACGATAAGGATTGCACACATATTGTCACAAACTCGAATTTCTACAGACGATGAAAGTACCTAGTGTGAAGCCTCGCACCAAAAATGTTTTAATCAAAACAACAAACTAACTAATTACCTACGAGTATACTATTAGTACTTATATTTGATGAAAAACTTTTTTTTTTTAACAGAAAAAGCTCAGCCTTTGCCTCGCGCTAAAACAAACAGTCAATTTCACAGCATGTGGATTTTTCACGTTGGGCTACCCGCTGGTCACATCAGTAAGTTGAATAGAAAAAATATCATACATTTTTCTATTATTTCTATTATTCTTTTCATTCTTTTCCATTTATGAGAAAGAGAGTAAAACACGTTTACCAAGTATAGGTTTGGCACATTATTATTTTCTCGTAGCCTACGATTGAGCAGATCGTTGAGATGAACGCATAATGTGGACCAATTCGTATCTAACATACAATTTAAACGGGATTGAACTACTATCGGGAAGAACTTCAACGTTTGCGTGTTTTCAGTAGCAATAATGAGTATTTGAATAGGTTCTGAAGACTTTAGTTAAGTTTTACTTCGTGGGAAGAGGCTGTGACCGATTGACCAGCGTTGAAACTCACGTTGAGCCTCACGACTGACAATTCGAACAAAAACTGATGGAGTTTACGCGAACTGTAAAGACTCGGGTCCAATCTCGATTAGATTGTCAAAGGAAATTCTAGAAGTATGTCCCCAACTTCCCTGTTAATTTTAGCGATTCCGACCCTTGTGTGGGTCGAGGAAAATCACATTGGTAAATATGATTCAAAATGGATTTCAAAATTTGTTTTTGGAGTACAACCCCTGAAAGTGAAAACAAAGCGTCTGTTGTCCCGAATGCAATATAACGAATGCAGCCTACACTATCATAACTACTTGTCTACGACAACTATTATTTATCTCAGGTTGCATAGAATTTTCTTGACTTATTGAATACATTAAATTTTCCTGTCAAATTACGGTTTCCCCATTCAAATTTAGATTTCTCTCAATCCAATTTTCTCCGAATGAACTTCACGATGTATAATACCCAACACTAATTTTCAAAACACTTAGGTCGAGATTTGGGGAGAAGGGACTTAATTCGGTTTCAAATAATGTACTTACTTACTTATTTGGTTAGTTAAGGTTGTGAAAAGATCGGGTTTATTGGACAAAACCAAATTTGGGTGGATGGAAACTAAATATGACTGAGGAATGATATTACCATAGATTATTCTAAAGTAAGTTCTTCAACCGTGTATTTGCATCAATTTGTTTCAGATCATTGCCGCAGCTACTACTTATCTCGTTATTTTGGTGCAATTCAGTTTGTAATCCATACTTTCACCTCCCAAAATAGAATAGAAAAAACGTGTTCATCGATGTCTCGATTATAGATGTCTATAATACGAAAAATTGATGTTGAGATGTTGAATAAATTAGTATAATCAGAATGCGTCAGTTTATTTTCGTATGGCGTTGCGAGTGCAACCTGGTTCTAAGTTACCTCAACCCGTAACCGTAACTTTTCTTCTCGAAATTTTTCTATGAAACTTTGTAATATGCTTGTTAACACCAGAAAAATATTTGTTTAAATATTGGGAAGCTCAGAAAGGGTGAAGGGGGTTGCCCGAAGTACTGGAAAATCACTAAAATGGTTAATCTATATCTAGCTAATTAATAAAATGGTCGAGTAAAAGTTCCAGTCAAGTAGCATGAATTGATGAGCGAATTTCCACAGAACCATGTCCTAAAGTGTGTGGAAGAGGTTGAAGATAGCTAGGGATGAGATTTTCAAATCGCCCCAGCATTTTCTTGTGGCAACTACCAGCGAAAAGTATTCCGACTATCGGAGCAAACAGCTTAATATACAAGCATGATATGCATTTTTCTTAAAAATACTAAAACCTATATTAGGGATTGAGTGATTTCTAGTTTTAGATTAGAGATTAGATTAGAAGAAAGTGTAGCCCTTGGTTGTTGAAAACCTAGAAATTGGATATTTTTACTATTAAAATTTTTTTAATTGTAAACATTGATATTCTTGTCGTAGTTTGAACGTCAAAAAAGGGATTACGGGGCGGGGGGATGGAACAAGTGCATACCAAGTCAACTGGTCACAAACAAAAATTCATCCTATCGCGAATTCTAACCAAAACGAACAATAAGAAGACTGGATCATAATAAAAACTGGAAAGATTATATTATAGTAAACGATATTTACAAAGGAATTCAGGAGAATAGTTTGTGTTTTTTCCCCAGTCTAGTCGACCGGTGTGCTACAGGTGCTGAAGGATTCTCTGAAGAGTTTTCTTCTTTTCTGTTAGATGATTTTCTGAATGCCGAAGTTATGGATAGTATTTGCGCCCATGTTGGCTTCGTTTTTCTCGACGAAGGAATCGGTGGTGTTTTAGTTTTCATTAAAGCCTTATACCTGCTGTAAGGAGAGTCCAAGCGGCCTTCCGAGTAAAGGCCCAGGCAGATGATCAAGGCAGTAAGCGCTCGATTCATGATGGTCACAATGACGACTGACATGTATACGACCGTCTTTTCGTGTGATTTCTCAGTGGTCAGAATCGTCGAAGGAATTTGTCGGGTTTGAATAACAATGAGGAGATGAGCGTAGGTCGAAGGATACGATCGTGCGGCTTCTCGTAACATTGCAACAGCGTATTGCTCTAGGATCCAAAACAACAACCCGATTCGGATGGTAGAAATGCACATATTGTTTAGCCACTCGGATCCTAAAAATCTTGGAACGACCAAAGTCAAATCTATCAAATACAGTATGAAAACCAATAACAAACACAGCGAATCAACGAGCTCGTAGTTGTAAATCGAGTGTAAATCGCTGTATTGATTCGTAGGAGTGATGATCAGTTTTTGAATGACAGCGTACTTCAGTTGAACTCGTAGTGCATGCCAAATCACTGACAGTCCCAGGCTGAGGAGAGCTAAGAATTTGATGATGTTTGGCCAATCGAGGAAGTACTGTTTGAATCCCATTCTGCATATCATAGCGATGTTGTAGAATGTGAAGAGAATAAAAAGGCCAAGTATGATCCAACGAAACTGTTCACCCGAGGAAGGTGAAGTATCCATTTTGAACCCTTGAACCTAAAACAAACATGATAATGATGTAACAACTCGTCACCAATACGTACCAACTTAACAGACATGACTATACCGTTTTTGAGTGCGGTCGAAGATAATGATTTGTTCTGATGATGAACCCAGTGGATATCAAAATCGGTCGCCATCACCTATAAATCCAAGTAGGTATATCTAACCATCTGGGCGGCCTTGAACTCGGCACTTAAACCCCAAGGCACCCATTAAAGGCCCAAGGACCCATGTAATTCAGTTTTTCACATTTTTCTCAGCCAATTTTCGTCCGATTTTGATGTATTGTTGTTTGAAGCATTCTTCTTGTCATTCAATTCTCTAGGAAGGGCATCTACGTATAATTTCAAGTTCGTAATTTTGAATTTTTGACGTCCTTTTTTAGAAGTCAAATTGGCATAAAGGCACTTGACTCCGTAGAAAATAAAAAAATAGGAAGAATGCCGCCAACCGCATCAACATCCGTTGGAAATTGGTTGAGAAAAATGTAAAAAACTGTGCAACGCTAAAATGGTTAGGGGAGGGGGAAGGGAGGAGGTTATCCGTATTTTAAACTTATTGGTCCCAAGTAGTGATAATGTTATAGTAAGAGTTCTTATAAACCCTTCGGTAGCTGAGATTTAGGGTTTTTTAGGACATTTTGGGCTCCATCCCTTGCCCCCTTAAGGCACCGAACTTCTATTGGCCCTGCTGTTAAGATTTTCGAATTCGGCACCAGTACCGGTTCTCTTGAGACCATGGGGCCATACCCCAAGAGCACTATTGTGTACGCCAACCTCAAAATCGATGACAAACCTTTTTGGAATGAATCCAGCCGGTAAACATTCCAGAATTTTGAACAGCTTGGTGTTCGTAGTTTATTTTCTTATCGGGTAGAAAGACTCATCTCTCATGACATGCAGACATGCAGAGTGAACATTTGCTTGAAGTATTTTTGCACATTTGTAGAATGTCCCATCACCGAATACAATGTTTGCTTGACAAAAAGCAGAGGTTTTTCGGAAAGGAAAAAACTCTGCAAATTATTACACAACGGTTTATTATTTTCTATATAGATCGCCCATCTACAGATCCTATTGACATAAAATACCCACCTACCGCGAGGTTCACAATCATCTCTTGTTGACGATGAGTAGGTACTCTTGTAATTTATTATTATCTGAGAGTTGTAATCATTCATTCTTAATGAAATTCAGTAACTAA
>JAEMON010000005.1:29923018-29937286 GCA_030264115.1 Lygus lineolaris
GGATCTTTGTAGATGGGCGATCTATACAAAAAATAATAACCCGTTGTGTAATAGTTTGCAGCGTTTTGCTTCCTCACTACCGAAGGTCCTTTGTCCTCCAAAATCAAAATGTCCACTTGCTTTTTACGTATCAGAGCTTTCTGTCTGTCTGTCTGTCGGTCTGTCTGTCGGTATGTCTGTGGTCAATTCCTTGTCCCTGGCAAAACTATATGAAGATGTGGTCCGAATTGGATGAAATTTTCAGTGATTGTGCGGGTTAGTCCCGTGACGGTCCCCTATAAATGTCATCGCCATCGGACCTCAAGTAGCGTGTGCGCATGCGCAAACGTGAATTTCCTGAAACCACGATTTCTCTGTTGCTAATGGACCGATTTCGCTCAAATTCGGAGGGTATTTGGAGGTTGATAATTACCTTCGAATTTCAAAACGATTCTATCAGTAATATCTACTGCGCATGTGCAATTTCGAAATGAGTTCCTTAGCCGTAACTCCGGAACTACTCGACCAATTCTGGTGAAATTTTCAGAGATTGTTCGCGGTAGCCCCTAGACAGTTCCCTATTAATTTAACAGCCATAGGACCATTAGTGGCGTGTGCGCATGCGCTAACGTAAATTTCCTGAAATTACGATTTCTCAGTTCCTATTGGACGGATGCTCGATTTCGGAGGGTGGTTGAGGGCTGACTCCTAGAAAATTACCTATGAATTTCGCCGCAAATTGGATAAGTGATTGGATTAGTGAACTCCGGAACTATTCTGCCAATTTCGGTGAAATGTTCATTGACTGACTGTATACGTCCATGTTACAAAAGTGAGGAAGCTATACTGCATACCCAACTTGCCAGACGTTTTTTACCTCTCTCGTGGCTCAAGATGAACGGCCATTAGCGGTGGCGAGTTCAACTACGCCCAACCATCTTTTTCATTATCGGTAAATCCCTTTTAGGTACCCAACCGATCAGTTTCTGGCTGATCAGTACTACCTACTCATATAAACCACAAGCCGACATCCAAGTCGACTAGTACACTCGTACAAGGTTCCCATTGCGAATTGGCAGGTACCTACCGAATGACAAAACGACTACATGGAGGATGGCAACGATTATATGTATCTCCCTATGAAAACGTAGGTATTGAAGCAGTTTTCCTGCTTGACGATTAAAATATTATTTCCCTTCAATTTAAAGGTTTGGTCCAACCACAGTCAGCATATTCAGTTCACAAAATCGCGTTTGCGTTCTCAAACTCAGCGGTTCAGCGCTGTACCATCTAACTAACCCGGGTCAAATCTGTTTCTAAACTCTTCCGAACCCGCCAGTGCTAGAAATTTGTTGTCACGGGCATAACTCTCGAACTGGATAGTACCTATTCTACCGATTTCGGTGATATTTCCACTAACTGATTCTATAGTACCGTCGATGTTAGTAAGGAAGCTACGATTATAGTGCTACTGATTATATATATTATATGCTTCGTATTATACAGCTCAAATTATTTTCAACTCGAAACGTGTGGTTGGAACAAGCCTCGAAACATGAATGAGAAGATAAAACTGCCTCGTTTTGTTCTTACATGAGTCATTGCACCACCAGTTCCGCTCGCGTGGAATTCAATAACGAGATCAACCGTCACGATGTACCTCACGAAGGGGTATACGTAGTTGGTTGATATAATCACTGCTCGACAATCGTCCTTTTCTTGGATCACGAAATCGTCCATCAGAATCCTCATATCTGAGTAGTACTGTTCCCAAGGGTTCAATGGAATCACTCGTAGATGACCGGCGAATGGGTACAACGTCACGCTCTTACCTGGAATAAGTATCAGCATTGGTAAGAGTCATGAAATGGAACAACAATAATGGGGAACTTGCATGGGTAGGAATTTTAACTCATTGAACCTGGATCTGAAACCTTGAAATCTGATTCAGCGCCCTTCAAAACCCCCTGGGTCAAATTTTAAGGCTGAAGTTACGTTAAAAAATGATTTTTCCATGAAAATAGTGAATTTGTGGACATGCAAGCATATCAAAACCATATTTTGTTGAGCTAGTGAACAATTAAGGTAAATTTGAGCAATAATCAATTGGGAAAATTCAATCAACTCACAAAACATTACTAAAATATGATTTGGATGATGTAGAACATGTGGGAGAAGTTTTTCGGATCATAAGTGAGGTGAGTATATTGAAATATATCACCCTCTACCGTTAGTTCTCAGAACGTTCACAAACTTATTCACGTCTATGTGTTACGTCTCGCGCAGTTTTAAGAAGGAGCTTGTCGACCACTTGCTATTCGAGACCAAAAAGTCATTGATA
Organism: Lygus lineolaris; assembly: GCA_030264115.1. NCBI lineage: Eukaryota > Metazoa > Arthropoda > Insecta > Hemiptera > Miridae > Lygus > Lygus lineolaris. Next base: position 29,925,339 of record JAEMON010000005.1, read on the forward strand.
GGTTCGATTTAGTTGTGCTAACCAGTTGCAAAGGTCTCTAACTCGTTTCTTGTTGGCCCATTCTTGGTTGCGGAAGTTGAGGTGTTGAAGAAATCTAATAATTCATCCAGCCAACGGGTCATGCGAGTTGTTATAGTAGGTACTCACCATAAATCCAGCTACTGCTGATGACGGTGTACTTCATGTTTCCTCCACGTACGATAGGTTCCTTTTGAGCGGAACTCGCCGAAAAAGTTCCAATGGCATTCTCAAAATAGTCATCAAATTCAATTGGAATGACTCGGCTAGCTGCAACAAGATATTTTTCGCACTATAAAAATACGAGTACTTACCTACCTTACGCGAATCTATATTGATTTAGATTTTATTTTATTTGGGAAACAAGGTTGGGAATTTGAGAGAATACTTAACATGATAAAATATACGAAAAACTCACAGTGAAATGAGTGGGAATATTTGGAAGACATATAATAATTAATTCAATTTGCGAAAGGATGAATTCAGATTGAGAATGCTATTAGCGTGAAGACGAATGATTCGGTTGACACACCAATATACTCGTAACACAGGTACAGGTTGATCTAAGATTGTTATGCATATTAAGTAGATACCTATGTATATTTCCTAATAATAATAGGTTCCTGAAGTTACGAGGTTAGTACTGTCCTCTCATAAGAAAGATCGCCGTTCATGAATTTTTTGGAAAATCGAGTTTTTCAGACTATTTTGCGTGTTTTAGGACTGCAATTTTTTATCACAAAAATGAAGGTACTATTCACCTTGGAATTGACTGTAAATAAATCGTCAAAATGAATACCAAGTAGATGCGGCTATTGCGTAGCACCAGCTGTTTCAAATATCTAAAAAATCTACCTATCTATCTGCTTGCTAGTGACAACGTTACCAGCCTACCTAAAAATTGTCCTTCCATATTTAGATACTTGCTTAGTTGTTTCATTCCTTCTTTGATATTTCTAGAAGTAGGTATATAGGTACCTAACATCCTACTGAATTTGAGAAATTAGATACGGAAGCAAGAGCCAATTTGTGATCGATTTTGTTGCGGTTAGCGGCATTCATCTAATTTTTCTATTCTCCATGGGGATCAGCTATGTTTAATTTAAGATTGGAAATTTTGAATTTTTCACATCCTTAAAAAAATTTAAAGTGGCATAAAGGCACCTCATTCCCTAGAGAATGATGAAATAGGAAAAGTGCCGCCCAAAAATCCCCCATCAAAATCCGTAGACAATTGGCTGAGAAAAATGAGAAAAACTGTGCAACGCTAAAATGGTTGGTGGTGGGGGGTAGGGAGAATTTGCCCGTTTTTTAAACTTATTGGTCTTAATTAGTAATAATGTTATAGTAAGGGTTCTTATAAACCCTTCGGTAGCTGAGATGTAGGCATTTTTGAGTAAATTTTGGGCTCCGTCCCCTCGCCCCCTCAACCTAATTTTCTCAGTTTGAGGCTTACTGTAGATACGGCTGTCTTTCTTAGGTACCTAAGAAAAACGTAATTCTGTCTTTGTGTTCATTTTGATTAGGATAACGAAATTTTGTAGTTATGTTCCTTCACGACCGTCACCCGAGTAATAACGGCCGTCTATAGAATTCCGATGTTCTAGGCCCAGTTTTCCATTACCCGAGCTCTGGACTAATCGCCACCTCGGACTTGTGCCAAATAGATTTCTACCGCCAACTGATTTTCCTTCCTCCATGAGGTGAGGAAAGCATGAAGAAGCTTGAATCGTATAACTATCAGCAAGTACTTAATAAACCATTACCATCATCAGCCTGTAAGAGCAACAGAACGCTTGTTGAACCAATGCCTTGTCCAAAATGGTCATGACTCCATCGTACATGAGGTGCTGCAATGAGATTTCAATGTTGTTAATGATGTAAGTTGTTGATAATGTGTTATACTTAACTCCAAAATTGAAGGCATTAAATGCCGCTTTTACCTCTAAGAGATCCGTTGATCACTTTGCCATTGTGCCAGACGCCAGTAAAGTCGGCAACCGTATTGGTCACATAATCGGCCGCCCTGAAAATAACTTATCAGGTTGAAAATCAGAGCAATACCTACTCAAATTTGATTGTTAAATGACATAATATGAGCCTTGTAACATCACGTTTTTACAACCAAAACCAAAATTAACTGCGAAACAAATTAAATTAAAAAAACTGTATTTTTACGGTATAGTTAGGTACCGCATGGTTAGTAGGGTACCCACAAATGTATGTATCGGCAGGGTATCAGCTATTGGCTGGTTGGAGCTTTCGACCCTATGTTTATCTTGCTTTTTCATTTTCAAAAGTATAAAGAAGCCTTATTTTCGTGCTAAAAGTTCTTTAAAAAATGTAGTCTTCCAAAATGAGAAATGTTCACTTCCATTCTGATTTTCAACGCGTTCTGGGCAATTTCGGTTCAGTGTCTGTCTGTGGTCAACTCCTTGTTGGAAAAATGATACTAACTTATGTTCCTATAATGATGAAATTTTCAGGTACTGGGAGGGTTAGCCCCTAGACGGTCTCCTAAGAATTTACAGAGTTATCACTGTTGGGTCCGTGTTATAATCAAATTGGTTCCGCATGTGCAGCAAGCAGGAAATGTGCACAAGCAAAACTTCGAAACAATTAGACTAATTATGATAACGGATTGTCCAGATCAGCCTTCAGACGGTCCAATATGAATTTCAACGCCGTTAGACTAATGGTAGGGGCTGCGCGTGCGCGAACGTCAATCGTTATGTGCTCGTTATGCTACCTACGTGAGGGAGCTATACTTCCCACCCAACTGGACTGGGATCAAATCTGGATTAGGACCGCCCCAGTGTGTAGAATTCCTGGGGTGAGTTCCATACTGTGTACTGCAAGGGTTTGAAATTGGCTTTTTATGGAATAAAAATTTCAGTATTTTAGTACCTACTTAGTACATTTCGAAACGAATTCCGTCAAGTGACTTACGATGGGACATCATATACTTGGTTGATGGTCCTCCCAGAAATTCCGTAGTCAGGGTGTCCCGTTGTTTCTAATGAGTTCCTTAGGGTTCGCATCATGTAAAAATCTTCCTTGCTGAATTTGCTGATCAGCAGTTTGATAATTATGATCATTGTAAATACAGCAATTAAATGAACCAATGATCCAAGTATAAACGACTTTACCAATTGTTTCTTCTTCAAGCCCTGCAAGAGGAATTACCATCGTTAAAATGTAGGTACCTAAATTTTCATCTAAAATAAAAAAATATTGGAGTTTTCACTATTTTTACTCGGCTAGGTTAAAAAGTAAAAACCACCATAGCTCAGTTGCTCAGTCAGAACGGGTTTTTACTGAATCCGAAACCATCGTTTCAAAAAGAAGTGCACGGGAATGAGTGTGTGTGATTGTCACGGCCATGAGTCCGAAATCGCACACATTTCTATTTAAGTAGTATTTTTAGCGAGAGACGATGGTATCAAAAACTCTCTCGAATTTTCATGGTTTTATGGTATTGGTATATAGGTAACGTTAGAATGCGTTGTAAGCGAACGATTCAATCCATTTTCATTCGATTCCCTCAAAGAATGTTACGAGTTTGTGTGGGTTGGCCAGGTGGTGGTTCCTTATGGAATTGGGGTCTGCGCATGGGTAGGAATTTTCCATGTTTGACCTCAAATTCGGAATTCTAGTTGCCGATTTTCAACTCGAAATTCCGCCAAGTTTGGCATCAAAACGGGTGGAAAGAACACCTGTGACGTAGTAACTTCTAGGCGATGAGCCCCCCCTCACCCCTCCATACAGGTGCGCAGGGTGGGATGACGAAGCATGTTCTCAATAAAAGACCCGTTTTTGATCATTAGAGACCCCTCATATTACTCCTTTTTCTGCAGGTATGGAGATCGACCCAACACAAAAATATTTGTCAATTTTGATCGGGAATGGGGTCCACTGAAATCTTCACCTTCTTCGCCGAGCTTTCGATAAATGTATTATCTTCTTCAGGGCTCGAAGGTAATCTTAGGGTGTAAACTACACTTCCGTCATCAACAAATTTTGAAAAAACTAGGTTGGTAGGTATCAGTAGGTATTCACTACCATTAAAACACTGTTGTAAGATGATTTGAAAAAAAAAAAAATATATATATTTGAAAAACATAACACCAGGCTGTTATACTTTAACAAATCTTACATCTACAAACAACCAGAAATAAGCAAACAAGCAGCAATAAACTTTTCAACAGGATTGATTTGATTTGATCAAAAGCTCGGCAAAGAAGGTGGAGATTTCAATGGACCCCATTCCCGATCAAAATTGACAAATATTTATCCTTTTTGGAAATCTCTCACTGAGACCATTCAATTGAAAAAATAAAAAAAAAACATGCGCGGAGCCCATTGCATCGTTTGGGAACAATGTAGCGTAAGCCTCTGGAGGCTGCAGAGAATCCCCTTGTCTCGAGCGAGGAAGGGAGGGCAGCCAAGGGGCTGTTGGAAGGATACAACTGAGAGGGGAGCTGGAGGGGGGGGGGGGGGCTATATCAATGGGGAGACCCCCGCCTCATCACCACTCGTATTTTCACCAAGGTTGAGACCAGTCCAGTTGGGACCTGCGAAGTGTAACGTTTGTAAAGCACTATTTACAATGGCTGTTGCGAGTAACTTTCTGCATTCGTGCCAGTTCTTTGATGTGTGACGCTGTAACTTCTCCCCATACAGGAGTGCTTTCATTCCCCTTCTCCCGAGACAGAGACTCATATACCTTTCTTATGAGTCCGCCCGTGGGACAGCCTCCACCACACCTAACACAGATCCTATAGGATCGCATCGCTGTGGCCAGGGTAACGTTGACACTCCTGTAATTATTCTCATTTCTCAAAGTATAACTTTTATTTTTGATATAACTACCTGTGTGCAGAGTTTTGACCGGCCTTGTTAGTAATCATAGGTAGCTCTTCCGAGAGACATTGTTATATTGTACTGGAGTAACACCCGAGAGGCACAGAGACACTTCTAGCTCTCCTTTTGGAATAGCTTCATAGCTTCACGCTTAGGTGACACGAAGACACTCTAAGCTGACACTTTGCAGTGTAACTTTGCTTTTCGATACAATTTCAGTACTCATCGTAGGTGACACAATTCCAAGTTGTACTGGTGTAACTATACTACGTTTGCTAGTCTAAAAACACTTTTGAATTCTATAGAATCAGGCCCTTCAGGCCAACCAATAGTGTAACTGTTCTTCTTGCCTGTGTAACGCTTAGGAATAAGCTCTATTATTACCATCACATTACTTACCTATTGTGTGCGTGTTGTCCATTGCTATATTTTCTTCTAATAAACCATCTAAGTAAGGTGTAATGCTGACTTGTCTTTTCAGTTCCTAGAGTCTACCACTGACACGAGCTGTGTATTTTTGCTAGGTCTTTACTTCTTCGAGCCTGACACTTTTAACTTGGGCGCAATACGTTTGACACCCAGCGGTTCAGTGAAAGTGAAAGTACTATCCCCTTGGCGAACGATTGAACGAGAGCGCTACAAGACGTGTTACGTTAGACACCCGCGGGGAACTTAGGACTTGTTTACTACTGAATCCGAGCGCATAAGTCTCGGATTAGTGACTTTCCACAGAGAAGCTGACAAATCAGAAAGCAAATGGCTGCGTTGGGCGTTCGATATGCCATATTGTGACCCCCAAGAAGTTGGGGAAGCATTTTGTCCGAAATTTATGTGAAGGTGAGCTCTATTGAAATGGGCCATACGAAGGAGCCAAGATGTGAAATTATGGAAGGCCAGCGCTGGATCGTACTATTTATTAGTATATTTTGTTGACGAGATCCTCTCATAGCATTGATAAAACCACATATTTTTAATCACACCTACTTGTGGCACTGTGAGACCCTGACTTGTGAATTCCACATGTAGACAGTCCTAGGTCTGTAAGTGAGAAGATAGATGTGTGGTTCATTTGCTACATGAATGGAATTTTGATGTGGGTTCGGTACTGGGTGTCCAACAACGCTCCTGCGGTATGGGTGTCTAAAGTACAACTCGAACAAGGCGCCTTCTCCACCTGGGTGTCTAACGTAACTATTTTGCATCGCTGGGTGTCGTCAGGTGTGTGTAATGGTTCAACGAGGGACAAGGCTTACAGTACACACGACGGATATAACAAATGTGTGTCCGCTGAGCATGATAATTCTCACAACAACGGATTTTTCATCACCTACCTAATGATCTGACATTGCGTGCCTTTCGGATCCTTCTTCATGTTACTAAAGTTGGTCACATTCATGTACATGCCACTTTGCGAAGGCAACTTGGAGTTCTACTGATAACGATTTCACCAATTTGTTTGTCAAACCTTGCCGAAATTTGACAGGTAAGTTTGGTACTGGCTCACCGTATTGATGCCTTAATTTTAACTATTACAAGAGGGAGACATGTGGCACCACCGCAACTTTACAAATTCCGTTTCGCTATCGGCAGTGGTACCGATCCTTACCTGTATTTCAGTGCTTAGCAATGGTTTGTATTCTTTTCCCAATACTTTCAGCAAATAATTCAAATGGTATTCTCTCGCCCTATGAGGTTCTCGCATTTCCCTCCTCAACATGTATTTCTCCTTATTGTTCATCTGCAAGGTGACGAAAAATCTCACAATTATTTCTAAAATGTATATTTCACAAATTAACATACAAAAATTTGTGTTTCACAAATTATTATAAAAAATCGCCGTGACATTCAGTAGAATTATAATGACACTATCTCAACAACATAGAACAATTTCGTAAGTAGGTACACGTTGTGTCGGAGAGAAATGAATTGTTCTCTCAATGCACTTTTGAACGTAGATCACAGGATCACCATGGAACTGGTTAGACAGGTTGGTACCTACTTATCTACTCAGATTTTAATTAAAAACATACTTCCTGAACGAATCCACTTACGTCAAATATATAAAATGCAATGGACGTCCTCACTAAAATAAGGAACGGGCCCAAGAAACATGCATCTAAAAAGAAGGCTATCGCCACAACTATGGCGCAGGTATGTGATTTCAACTGGTAGTCGGTGTAAAATTCAATGAAGATGATGGCTGAGAACAGCACAGTAATTAATGCGTACGAAACGCAGCTGAAAATATCAAAGTCGCATATAGACTTCACGTGAGGTTACCTATGGCATGTATTCAATAAGTCAAGGTAGCCTATTATCCAAGAGTAAATTTAAATAAAATGTATAGATGGGCAAATTACATTCATGCTTACAGTTGTCTATCTTGTCAGTAGAACATAATATTATGTCGTTATAATGATTGTACAGAATGTAATGGAAGTATGCCACTGGAATTATTTAGATAAATCTTTGTACTAAGTAATTATTTAGAATATTCATAATAATAATAATAACAGCGTTCATTTTCTTCTCCGTGATACTTATCTCTCAACTAATACCATAAATTATAATATTTTATTGCCAAGTGTGTCTGTGTGTATGTGTGTGCAGGCATGGATTTACCACTAGACCCAATAGGCCCGGGAGCACGGCACCAAGGGGCGCACTTTCATTAAAAAAAAATGAAATAAAAAATGTTCAGTTTACATTTTAAAATGAGATTCTAGTCAAATACTATTATTATACCGTGTTAATAGTAGTAATTCTGACACATTTTATGTATTACATAGTTGAAGTTTTTATTTCTACATGAAACTGATTGTTCACTTGGCAAATTTATTCGGGCCTAGGGGCGCTGTAATGGTAAATCTAGCCCTGTGTGTGTCTCTCAATTACGCTCGAACAGCAACACCGATTTTTTATGGGATTTGTTGCAAAATGATGGCAAAGTTCCTGGCCAGGTTTAGGCTATGGCTATCGACGTTGATCCATGATGGATATTACCAGTGATGTTAAAAGAGGTTAAGTTTTAAAACATGGAGAAGCAATGTGTCAAGTTTCCTATAATAATTTGAATCAGTATTTTTAAGTTTGTTAAATGGAGCTTATCTTCTAAAACTATCCAAGGTAGCAGAGATAAATGAGTGAACAATTAATTTTATGGTGAGGCTTACCGTACTATTCGGGTCATGTGGCGAGTTTTAATTGAGATAAGTTCTTTTTCACCATCGACGCATCTAAACTGACACGGCCCCACTGCAAGCTGTACATGTTTCTTCCAATCTGAATAGGAAAATGATCATGTTAATCAACAATTTTCTAAATCCCAACATGAGTTATAGCTTTAGAAAAATTGGATTTTTGACGTCGGTACACCAACTTTCCCTCTTTTCACGGTCAGAAATATGGGGATTGGGACCATCAAGTTTCTCAGAGAACATTTTTAGTGGTAGGCATTTACCTTGTCAAATAGGTAGTTTCAAATTTGTTGAATCGAATTATACCACCCGGAGCATTGTAAGATCAACCGTTGAACAGAAGAGCGTTGGACAAAAAATAACGAAAACACGAATGTAAATTCCTATTTGAAATTTCGCTAGGGCGTTATGAAAATTGCATCCCCTATTTTCTACCCCTTAGAGAAGACTGACGGTACGCCAAGCTTCGCGGCACAACTAGACCCCGAATGGGGCCGGTTCACCAAATTTCATTAATTTTGGACCATGGTAAGTAACCAAGGAAAGAGCCGCGTACGGCGGACGGACGGATTTGTTTTTATTCGCTTTTTTGATTCTACGTATCTTGAAACGTAAAACCTCAAATTTTGAGGGGGGGTTAACATTTTTTTTTCGTGCTCGATTCCAAAGGTTCATTTTTGAAAATAATAAACCAAAATGAAACAAAACCGGCGCCCTGCTCCCCCGGTTAGTTCTACTCGAGTCCTACCGGCTAAAATCAAAGTGTACGGAACATGCTCTACTTCTACAAGCTTCATTATTTTGTGAAGGTACCTATCACAGTGCCAAACTGAAAACTCCAACCAACTTAGTTTGTATACCTTTATTCATATTTATGTATACCAGTAGTTCTCAGAAGGATGTGGAAGGTGGGGGAAATTGGCAGCATGAGATGTGGTGTGATGTGTGATAAATTCAGTTTGCATACATGTTAGGAGAAGATGGAGGGAGGGGGGGGGGGGAGAATTGTATACATAAGGTTTCTAGTCATGGGTCCAGAGCTCTGGACTAATGAGTAAAATCTGTGGACATATTTCCATAAATTAACAAACAAACATTTTGAGTAAAATTAAAACAATTTTCAATACAGTTATATAAGTAGGTACCTATCATGTTTGTCTTCAAAGAAGAAACATAATTTTCTTCGTTGGCGATCTGATAATAATTTCGTACAGTTATTACCTACAGTTTGGCTGAAGAGGCTGTGCTCTAAAACACCGGGTGAAATCTTGCTCGCAGCAGACCCTCGAATGTACGTGTACAAAGGATTTGTTGTTCTCTTCTGCAGGGAACCAGATAAGTGAGAACATCTGAAAATATTCGGAATGATTACGATGAACAATTATTATCCTTTACAGTAAGTTGTACAGTGTTAAACGCTGGGTCGTTCTCAATGGGGAATTATCATACATTTTTTTCTGATGGCTTATAAGAAACAATATTGAAATCGTAGGGCAAAAATAGTTTATCTTTAATTTTAGAAAATTTATTGAAATGTTAATTATTGTCCTATGGCGGGAAAGTGACGATGAGAGGGGTGTCTTCTGTCATTGGCCAAACCCATCCAAGATGCTAGCCAAACAAAACGAAAAACAAAATCTCTCCAAAAACAATACTGTTCCAGCTCCTGATTAGCGAGAATAAAATTAACTTAATCCAATAATCAATTGAATTAAATAATAATTATTTTTATTAATAATAAATTATTTAAATTAATTATTTTGTCACTACTCCTGATGCAACCTCATCACATTCTTTCTCGGTTGTTCTTTTAGTGTGACGTACAAAAGGGTTTCTCAAGGGCCCTCAGAATGCCGGCTGTTATTCAAACAGCTGATTTTATTCCACGTGTTCTCCTCACTAGAACGATAAACTACCTTTTTCTTTGTAATAACAATGTTATTTTATTCCAAATAACAATACAAAAGCAGGAAAAAGTTGATTTTCTTGTACACAATGATTCCCCATTGTAAATAAATTATTTTAATTAATATTTTCCATCCATCCGCTGTACATCAGTCGACCTTGGCTCAGTTGCCTACCATGTACCCATGCTTAATTAGGTATCTATGTAGGCATAGGTGAGTAGGTCCGATTTGGGGGGCCTAGTAGGTACCTCGAAGCTTGGCGTTTTTACGTATTATTCACCTCCAAGGGGTCGTGAATAGAAAGGAAGGGAGTTTAAAATCTCTCTTGGTAGGTAGGTACATATACATAAACATAAGAAGGGTACGATTGTTTCGGTGTACCTTTGTACTAATAGAGTAAACTGTATTTTCCGTTCTTATTTTTGTTACTGACGATGAGTAGAAATTGACGTCTTAGCTCATTATTTTCGTTGAAATATATAGGTAATAATTTCATAAATAAGGAATTAAATTTAAATTAATCAATACAGAAATTATTCACGCCTAAATTAAATTCACTCTGCTTTCTTTATTTCATTCATTAGGCAATACTGACGGAAATACTCATATTTAGGAATGTTTCGATTATTAAACATCTGGCCAAATACAGTAGGTATTTACTTACTTGTAGAGGTAGTCGATGAGTAAGGTGAACGGGTGAGAAAGCAGCGCCGCCCATAATGCCCAGACGAATAACTCTTGGCTCAAACCTATCATACGTCGAGTCGATACCGGATCCAAATCTGAAGAAATCAAGTCGAATTTCAGTTAATGTAACGAACTGCTCGAGGCTGACAATAATGTTTGTTCCACGCAAAAACAATTTTTGGATGGTTCCAATTGTAAAAAACTTTAATCCCTATTTTTTTTTGTAACGATTAAGCATCAGCTAATTACCTAGCTATTTGAGGCATATAAGAACATGTGGTAGGTGCTATCTTTAGCCCAAAATTTCTTAAACAATTGTTCATAACGTCCTCATGTCCTGAAAACCAACATTTCACCCCACTGTGTGAAGGTAAGTAATAATAATTAGTACCAACTAGTATAAGTAGTACGTCCTTCACTATAAATCTGGTGTTCTATATCACAATGCGATTTTAAAGTTTTGTCTTTATTATCTGCTCAAGAATTCTACTCTACACAAAGCCTACAAGATAAGTGAGAATCGGTCTGCTATAATGTATTACATCTTCCGTGAGTCCACTTGAACGCAACTTCTTGAAAAAACCAAATCCACAAGTAAATAGCTAGAACTTTTACAATCAGCACGCAACATTTGACGTGGTACTTGAAAATATACCGCTCCTGCCTGTAACATAGTAACGATATATCATATTCGAGATCAGTACATAACATAATAAATTGGTACATTCACACTTTAACTAGCTGATGGTTAACCTGTGAGCTGCACTGGATTTTAACCGTGACCAACCAGGAGCACTCCTATAACGAAGCCAGGAATTGGGCGGAACCCTGTTTTCCCCATCCTCTATACCCATAGATAATCCCGCATATTATGATATCCCAATTCCCTCTTAACTCCCCCGCCAGCTTGATATTTAGAAGTTTTTCCAATTCTCACAATCATTCTTGGATAGGTAGGTTTGCCCGTCTATTATAGGTAGGTCTTTTGAGGGTAGAAGTTAAATGGCTCTTCTCGCATTAGTTGTTTTTATTGTCAATATTGTCAAATTGCTAAGCCTTCCGCCCATACGAGCCTCATTAGAGCTACAAAAAGCAAACAGGAACAGAAGACATATTATATAAAAAAAGAACTATACAGAAATATAAAACATTAAAAAAAATGTACGTATAAATGATGAAATTATACAGGGCTTATTAAACAGGCAACTCGTTGGGATAGTGATAAAAGGTAAATTGCTGTTTTTAGCGAATTTTCGAAGAAAATGAAGCTATTGCA
>JAEMON010000005.1:29938286-29958876 GCA_030264115.1 Lygus lineolaris
TGTCACTCCAGACGATATCTGCCCGTGGGTTCGAGATAAAAAGCCCAACAAAATTTTAAAATGTCAATAGTATGAAAAGTAAGGCTGAGTCGTTAGCCAGAATTTTTGGAGTACTCCAAGGGGTCAAATTTTGAAAATTTAGTTTCAAAAATCGCTAAAAAACGTCTCCTCTCAAAAAACCAACCTGCAATCATTCTTGGCTAAAGCAAAGGTTGCTCAAAGTACCTACGGGTAAGAAACAGATTTGAATTAACTTCAAAAATTAATGACGATTTGCAGTTCATCTTCAAGATCTTACAGTAAAAAGAAGCTTAGTTCGTGATGAGTGTTGCGGAGTTCCGTTAAGTAGTTGGTGAAGAAGGAGTGCGGTGTATGATCGTAGATTCCGTCGTCCAACATTATTTCTACATGTTTCACTTCGGCGGTTTCCACTCTCGGTACTTCTTCCAGAACTTTGATGATCAGCCATTTCTCAATATGCGCCACGTAATACCCGTGCTCGAGGAAGTCGTGCATTACGATGCGTTTGCAATACCTTAGAACGGATGATTTGGATTTTACAGTTGGTTATAGGAAGTGGTGAGATCAAATATTGCAAGATTAGAGGATTATAGTATGAAGGGTGTCATTCATTCCACAAAAGTTCCAGTCATGCGGCATGAGTTGATAAGCGAATTCTCAAAGAATCATTCTAACTTATTTAGTGGGTGATTTTCATGAGAAATATCGCGCTGATTCCGAATACACCACAACGTTCTCAAGATCAACGTTCTCAAGATGGTAATTTTCACTGAGAACTCAAAAAACGCGGTTTTTTACCCTTAAAATGTTCAAAATTTGACGCTAAGAGCGTACTCCTAAGGGGGTTGAGATATTATCCGGAATGAAACATACACAAAATACATTATGCAACATTTTGAACGTTAGGAATCGTTTTAGAATGGTCTGAAACGGATTTTGCATGGGGAATTAAAAAAATTGTTTAACCTAAATTTTGAAGGAAGCTGAATTTTCGTCGAAAATTCGCTAAAACTCAGTCAATATTCTAGGAACAAACTTAATTGTGAATGCCTTTGGCTGGTTGGTCTGAGGTAGCTATGAATTGCTATTATGATCTTTTGAATAGAAAAAGTCGGCCAATTTGGATGGGTAGGATAGCTTCCTTGCGTAATATACCTACAATGACAAAGTTGTTAGAAAACTCCTCCAGTTTCCAAGAGTTTTTTTTTTTTTTTTACTTCGTTAGGGTCAGGCAGCGCAAGTGTGCCTACCAGTTTTTCATAAATCTGGCTTTCTGTTGCGACCATTCGCATGTTCAGGCAGACTTCGAGTTCAGGCATGACTACGGTTTTATTGCGTTCTCGAAAAAGGTGAGCATGTATTGAATTCATGTTCGTGATTCTTTGCAGATTGAGAAACACCTGAAAGTTTTCAAACGGGGGCAAGTGCGCTTTCAACGTTCCACCTAAAATACCAGTAGATATATCCTTAATAAAAAAACTCAGGTGTACCAAAGTAAGTATAGAGATTTATAAAGGTATACTATGCATTTGAAAATAAAGGAAATATTCCATAAAAAAGATTGTTTCTCAAGAGGAAACTCCTGAGTTGGCCACATTTTCAATAAACTCTTCCAACTGTTAATAATCTTCTAAATCTCTTGAATTAGGGCTGAGGTTCAAGGGAATAAGATAGACAGAGGGTTCCATTTGGAAATGAAGGAAAAAAATACCATAAAATCTATTTGGATTTCTTAACAGGAACTCCTGAGTTTGATCAAATAATGTTCAATCTATTTTCTCAAATTTTTCCTGAATATAAACCACAAGCAACATGCAGCATGGAAAGAGGTAGGTAGGATAGGTTGATACATTCAAGCAAAAGTATACCTAACTGAGGTTCATGTAAAGTTATTCCCTTTTCTATCAGGATTTTTTACCTAATATTTTTTCTGAAAAGGCGGCAATTTACGCAATTCTGAGCAGGAGTTGGAGTCCAACCTGGAAGGAGTTGGAACCAACAAAACGTATAAAAGGAATTTTTAAGTGAAATATCACAATTATTGGAAAGGATATTAAATTAAAAAATATACTTTTTCTTTCTTTAACAACAACAGGAGAGATCAAGCTCAGACAGACAGATCTCAACTCAAGACCAGAGAGGATTTACTGGTACAAAATTTACATTCAATCTAAAAGAATTGAAAGGATGATTATGAAGAATAACTATTTGATCCTCCACAACTCAACTCAAACCCAAAACGAAATTTACTGGAACAAATTTATATTCAATCTAACAGAATTGAAAGGATGATCAATCGGTCAGGTGGCGAATTCTATGTGGGCTGTCTAGTAGGGCTGTTGTTGTTAAAGAAAGACAAAGTATATTTTTTAATTTAATATCCTTTCCAATAATTGTGATATTTCACTTAAAAATTCCTTTTATACATTTTGTTGGTTCCAACTCCTTCCAGGTTGGACTCCAACTCCTGCTCAGAGTTGCGTAAATTACCGCCTTTTCAGAAAAAATATTAGGTGAAAAATCCTGATAGAAAAGGGATCGGTGGTTCCAAATGTCCCAGTGAATAACTTTACATGAACCTCAGTTAGGTATTATACTTCTGCTTGAATGTATCTACCTATCCTACCTACCTCTTTGCATGCTGCATGTTGCTTGTGGTTTATTTTCAGGAAAAATTTGAGAAAATACATTGAACATTATTTGATCAAACTCAGTCTCTTAATCCCGGGAAACTTCATCAAATTCGGATGCGAAAACTGCAAGTTATGTGTGTTGCGCGGATTCGCAGACGAACAGAAAACCAGGTTTGTTCAGGAAAATCTAAAACTCGAGAGGGAATTTCGATTTTGGAGGGGAAAAATAAAGATTTCACTGCTACCCTCGGTAAACTCGGAACCTATTCATCCTTCTTCAAGAAACCGTAATGTAGATAGGTATCTCAATAATAATAATATATGTAGGCTATGTACATTGTACACAATAATGATGGTCCCGATATACAGTTTTTTTTTACACGAACAGTTTAACAGTTTATTGGAATTATTATAGGTTGCCATAAAATACTACAACCTTATTGCTACTTGGGAGTAGTAAGTTGAAAAGAGGGAAATCTCCCCTTCCCCCCTTCTATATCCATTTTTAGCAATGAAAAGTTTTTCAAACTTGTCTCCGTTTAATCAATCAATTTAAAATCGATTGTCGGCATAATTTCTACTATTCGTTTCTGGAAAGCCATCAACATCGAAGTTTGCAATTGAAGGGGCAAATCGATAAAGGTTTTTCAAAATGTCCAGAAAAAGCAAACTTCATCAAGATAAAAAAATTCGATAGCTTTTGTGGACATTTTTAAAAATGTGACATATCACCTTTATCGACGTGCCCCTTCAATTCATAACTTTTTTTTTTAATGTTCGAAATTCGAAATTTTGATGGTTCATTGTTCTCGGAATTTGAAAAAGAAGAAGAATTACGAATCAGAATAAAATATGTAGGTAAATTATAGGCTGAGAAAAGTTTGGAAAACCGTTGACTGTTCAACCCCAATCCGTTACAACATAATATAAAAATAATGAGGGACGGCCTTAAACTGTACCAGCCTGAAAGGTCGTGATGGTCCAGCCATATTTGAATGGATTTCAGTTTCCCGAGAGGCTGATCCAAGGTTATCACAAACCAATCATCTTGCCCAGTCGACAAAGTTCGTCTCCGCGATGTTGATAAAACGTGTACCTACAAACATGTCCATTACAGGTTAAGTCGGGAATTCAATAAATTATAGGTATCCAAGGAGCATTGTATGAAAATGTTATTAGCAGCATTGTATCGTTTTCTGGTCAAATTTTCGTAGGTATTAGTTTGGTGGCAATTCACGGACCAATGTATTGTTATATAGTTCGATTCAAACCAAAATTATAATTTTCCAGTTTATATAGCTTTAAATTATTGCTTACTCGGCTTGAATTACGTTCACCTAATAACTTGATAGCGACTTTGGACGAGGTTCCTGCGTGCAGATATAATCCAGTGAACACACCAACGACGACCGTGTAATCATCAGAGGGGCAGTTGTCTTCTAAATATATCAAACTGTCCTGCAAAGAACATTTCATTACTCGATCATCAGAAGCTTAGTTTGAGAATTTGTAGGTTCTGAAAAAATCTTGTTTTCAGAAGTATTTTGACTACGTTATCTTTTCTCGCTGGTCTAGATTTTTCCAGAAAAATTAATACCTCTGAAATAATATGATTTATATTGTAACATAACAACATTGTGACATAATAAGATTGTAAGTACCTAATGATGTAAGTATTGTGGATGTTTTGATCCTCTTCGCGAAGTGAGCCCCACGATTTTAAGGCAGTTGGAAGTTGGTGGTGTGCTAGCCCCCTGGTGACACGGGGTGTGAGCGTGCCCGTATAAACTCTGTTCTCTCAACTGCTCGCTGGTTTTGTCGCGTCCTACAGCCGAACAAGGAACATTTGTGCCCTCCCTAGTCCCCCAGTGCCCCCTTTGCCGTCGAGCTAAGTGACTCGACAAAACCCCGGAACAACAAGGAACATTTGTGCCCTCCCTAGTCCCTCCCGTGCCCCCTGATCTGCGCCCTCGCGTGAGAAGAACTACCTACGGGCTTCGTCCACGTGAGTTGTAATAAGCATTCATTGACCAATCACTAGGTTGTGTCCATTTTACTCCTAGACACGCTGTATGTTTGTAGTCAAGCCCTTCAGGCACGCATTTTGCAGTTTGCTAACTTTAGGCACCTCAGGCAATGGTTAGTAAGCTCGTGCCCCTCAGGCACGTAAGCATTTGCTCTTGTGATATACCTTTAGGCGCCACAGGCGAATAATTATCGTTCTTGTGTCCTCTGACACGCATAATATTTGCAGGCATTTTCCTAAAGGCGCCTCAGGCGGTAGGTTTGTCTTGCTCCTGCCCTTCAGCACGAGTTTTGTAATAGTCATATTGTTACCTAAATATAGGTATTTCTAAGTTGGTGCCTCTAGGCACGTATATTGTTTCCAACACGTTGATTTCCTTAAGGTGCCTCAGGCGAATAGGTTGTTCAACCTGTGTCCTTCAGACACGACCTTGCATGCATTTGTACAAAGACTTGATACCTGCCCGACCTTGGGTTTTTCCTATTTGCTCCCTAGGGCACGTTTTCTTACCTGGCTTACGAGCCGTATTTCTGTTCATGCATTTATCTGACATGCTTTTATACCTGTGACTTACCTTTTCTTTTGTGATTATTTTTGTGATTACACGTATTGAGCGTGCGTTGTCGTTCTCCTTTCAAACGCCCTGGTTCCTAAACAAGATACTGACAAAGAAAGAGACACGCTTATTTCCAGTGCTATTTTTATTCTGATTGAACACGCTACCACTTAGTTTATTCAAGCCCTCTCAAGTCTTTTGCATTCAATAGGCACGAGTTTGGTCTCTAAATTAATACAACACACATCACCTCCGTACTTGGTTCTAGTAGAATCATACTACCTAATCGACACACCCCAAGCCTACATTAAATTGACTTTTTTCTCATTTTTTTTTTTTTTTTTTTTTTTCACTGCGTTTCCTTTCTACCGCAAGTCGGCCACAAAAATGCCCTCACTTATAATAATTTTATATCTTGCGAAAATGTGATATTTGGGGTAAAAAACGAGTGGCTATTTAGACCCATGGACTCGACTTTCTGAATAATGATGGTCTCAATATCTTAGAAATTCTCAGGACCCATCCCGTAGTAGGTAGGTATAACTAAAAATCACAATAAATTATACCGTAGTGACGTGACTGCTTATACTTTACGTGCGATCGGGTGGATTTTCTGTCTTTCCTGAATGCATAAATGGACAATAAAATCACGAAGAGAGCCAGGACTCCGACAACAACGGCATTATAGTAGGAGAAGGTATAAGGTGACTTGAATGGTATCAAGTCCAACAAAAGTTTGGTGATGGTGATTGGCATCGTCGTGGCTTGATAAAGTCCTAATCTGTTGCAGTTGCAGCGTATAAAACTTTCATCTTCAAGGTTTGAATGAAGTCCCTGTAAAAAATTATTATTCAATTCAGTGCTATGAAAGTGGTATGTATTCAAGCATGGAAAATTGATTAAAGCCAGTGTATAAAATCCCAAGGAAAAATCAGCCAGTCTACACCATGGACCTAAGATGAGATACTCTTCTTAAGTTCCATGTTCTACCTTGACTCTGTTTCACAGAAATCTAACTTTTGGCATTACTATCACGAGTGGATTATTCTCTGTAGGTAATTTAGGTACTTTTTTTTCAAATAATACAATGCATAATCTACATTTGATGAACTATAAGATCAATCTGGATAATAGGTATTAGGTTTGAGCTAAGTAAGAAGTTCAGGCCAAAAATATCCAATTTCAAATACGTAGTCACATGTTCTCCAGGACAGAGTTGATTTCGAATTTCTTATCAAATGTTTTTGATAAGAAGTGTACCTACCTATTCACACGTCTGATCCGGAGGGTTGAGAATATTTATGAACTCCCGAACTCGACCTGGCAGTTGGAACAGGATTCTAGTTCTTATCAGTAAGTCGGAACTGACAGAGGTTGATTATTCGCAGCTCAAGTTATTGCAGCTCAATTATATCCCTACCTAATTATATCCCAGGAACCTACGTTCCTATTTAAATCCCAGATTACGAGGTTCCCAGATTTTTTTAGATTTCAACAGAAAACGAGAGAAACACTTAATCTCACCGTCAAAAATCTGGATCTATCTTTCCTTCTAATTAGCCGGACATTTACCAAAATCGGCGACAACCGAATTTGAAAAGAAGAGAAAGCTGAAGCAGTGACTCAGGGCTGACCATGATAGCTGTCCCTCTACTGCGCCTTCTGAACTGACTTGGCACAGCAGGGGTCTAGCCAGAAGGACGAAGTTTATGGGTTCAACCCCTATCAGAGACTGGGGGTTTTTCTGAAGTTGTATACATTCATTGTTTTACAGATTCTGCTTGTTATTGGTAATCAAATCGGCAATAACCATTCATATTCCCTACTTATTTATCGTACCTAAGTACTAAACAATGTAGACCATTTAACTAAAACATCGCAATTATTATACTTAATCAAAATGTTCAATATAAATTACGCACACCACATTACCCCGCCAATATTAACACTTTTACCACACTAGTACGAGTATGATGTGAGAATCACAAGTATGGTATTTACCCGACATATCATTGGCTGTTCGTAGGGGAGTGTTGAAGCCTTTGTAATGCACACATCAGTACTTCTTTGGAGGGAGAACATAGAGCCATCAGCCCTACCGTGAATCTATGAATAGAAACTAAATTGGATTAGAACGGAATCTCTAGAATGTAGATATGCAAACCAACAGTTATAAAGGAGAACCATAATATCATGTATTTAAACTAGCTCGTAGTTAACCTACTCAATTATTCACATCGTCATTGTTTTTTGTACTTTGTAATAGGCAACCTAACTTATTGACAGACCTTATCCATGCTTTTGAAACTTCACCTCACGGCGATGCTGAAGTAATAGAACACCTGATTTGTTGTGACGAACATAAATTTACCCGCGTGTTTCAGTCCGTAAATGATCACGATATTTTCAATAACAAATTTTAATAATCTATTCCGAAAGAACTCTTATAGGGCCGGTTTATCAATCACATTTGCAAGCCCGAATAAAGTCTGACCAAGTCAAATCTCTGATTATCTCTCACATGCCCGTTTATCAATTCACTTTAGCAGACTATTGACTATCCTCAATCGGTGATTATCTTTAACTAGAGATTCGAGGCTCTCGTTATAATTTAACTGCCTAGTCAAACTCTGATTTGCATTCGTACTATTTCCATTCCCATCTCTGTGCCAGTTTCGCGAATCTTTCATTCGAATAATACATTATTGTGAAATAGATTCTGATTTATGTTTTCACTGGAGATAGGGATTCGGATTTTTCAGACGATAAAATGCAGGTAGGCCTACGTGTTTCTAGGAACGTACAAATTACACGGGGGTAGGCCTAGAGATCTCGCGAAATGACCCTTCAATGAAGGAATAATTAATAATATCCCTAATAAATCGTTCCAAACAGGTTATATCCATGAATAATTTTGCATGCGGAGTTCAGCAGTGTCAGGAAAATGAAGGTCAGCACCAGTGAAGTTATTTGATAAATGTATTATCAAGTACCTACAAACGATCATCAAAGTTGGAGAATGTGATCTTTATTACTCAAAATGTAATGAGAGGTAGGTACTTACCGAATTATATTACCTATAGGTATTCATCTTCCGCTTTTGCCTAGATACGGATTATACCCAAGTACCTACCTATTTGAAAATATATAAGCCATTAGTTATAAAATCATCGTGACATCTGGCCGTGGCGCACAAGGTTTTAGATTGACCCCCAGGCAAAATACATTTTTATTTTTTTATCCATATCAAAATTCAGAACAACCTACCTTCAGTTTCCACCTGCCCCTGGTGAAAGAATCATTTGCTTATAAATAAAAAGATCTCCGTTTGCATAATTTCTTCATGGGTTTCTCATTTCCCGTTTCTCATTCATTAGGCAGAGGCAGACAGAGAAGAGATTAGAAGTTATAACTTAAACATGATTTCGTCTCATTTGACAGAGATAGGAGGTAACGTGTTGATAAAGGTAAAATTACCATGGAAACATAGTTCATGAAATTGTAGTGGTAGCTTTGTTTTCCCTAAGGACCCTAAGTCAAAACTCTGACTAGCTAGCTAGCTGATATTTAGTGATTGATAAACGCATTCCAAGCTCTGACTAGTTAAAATCTCTGATTATCGTTAGACAGTGACTAGCTATCTGGAGATTTAGCTAGAGAATTGATAAACCGGCCCTTAGATATCGTTTTAGCAGGTTTCTTTGAATTTGTCATATTCGTTTTTATTCACCGGATTGGACCATGTCCAAATTGGACGTGAAAGTTGTAAAAGTGCAAAAACTTTTCCTATTTACGAACGTGTTTACTCAATCAACGTTCAGAAAGGCCAAGAATTACCTACACTTTCAGATACGTAATACATACAGTGGAAACTATGAATGATATATAACAATAAGAGTAAGTGATTAATATTACTATAGAAGAAGGAAGAGCTATCCCCAAGTAGAAGTAATGGGGAATGAATTGACTTCCTTCAGGAGGTAGAACTTCAACTGACGTGTAGAAATTGTGCTTCACAGAGTCGAAGACTGGGAGCAAATCAGGGGTCGCTATCATAGTTTCCTCATCTGGAACTTTGTCGAAGACTTTTGCCTAAAACGATCAAAAATCAAAATGTAGAATCAAACATAAGTCGGTGGTGAACATTTCATAGCTTCCATGTGATGAATAACTAACATTATTTTATTTATTAATGAAATTGGTGTAGGTGCAGGTAAATAAGATGTTTTGAAGGTGAATAAGTGTAATCGAAATGAGAGCGTAGAATGCGGGGGAGGACCATTCAAATGCCCTGATCGTGCAAATTAACGAATTCTTCCATAGTTCTTGTCTGTTACTGATGAAGACCTAATCATCGAAATCGATTTAACATTTCTGCAATTCATCATTTTCGAGGGGATAGTCAAAGTTTTCATTATTTGAAAAAAATCAGAATCCGCTTTCTTTGTTTGATTGGAAATTGGAGCAGGTACTAGAATGGAGTATTCCAGTGGCTTAAAAAAAAATGAGATGATTTTTGCAATACGACTAGGTGCCAAGTGGATGTGGCACGTAGCTTCGTAACCATAAAATGATGTTACCTGTAGATCAAAAATGTGTTAATATCGTCACTGCAAAGTTCATCGAAATCAGGTGAAATTTCTCCTGATTTGGATATTTCTTTTCGATTCTACCAAAATCCAAACGAAACGTGAACATGTACCAGATGAGTGATGAAATAGTTACCTTTAAAGGAATTTGCCTATTTGTTTTTATTTGAATGTTCCAGACGTTGAATTCGACGGGAAGTGTGATTTTGTAAGCGAGGATTGGACGTCCTCTGCCAGTAGCATTGGGTAATAAATCAACGAACCATTTATGGGAAGCTTCAGTAACTAGTTGTCCGCCTTCCATTCGCTGAAGATAAGAACAATCTGTATTAGTAAATACGTATACGAACGTAAATAAATTAAATCTTGAATTGGTCTGTAGTACATACATGCTGCGAGTTCCAAACTCGATCCTTTTCTTGATATGCAAAAAATTACAAACCAAAAAGGGGTTTCCATCCAGTTTTTGTTTTATTTTTCTTCCTTTGGTATATCACTGATAATTGGATCGAATAGAAAAAGAACGTGTTTACCTTAAAAAATAATAGGAGCACCTTGGATTTTCTAGAAGCTAGGTTTCGAACAATCAATCCAGTATCTAACAAATCAATTTAGACACTTCCCTACCTATGTGAAATTGAAATCATGTTGGAATTCGCGAAGAAACAGTTTCGCAACCAAAGAATCGCTTTTGAAACTAAAGCCTCCAGTCAACCACCAAAGTAGCCCCCACCTACTTAGTTTTTATGACTCGTAGTCATATCTATATTCAATAGACATTCTATTGGACAAATATGCTACAAAGAACCACTGGGTGACTGGAAAAACGTTGCAACAGTGAAATAATAATTTTTTTAAGTGGCGGTGAGCCACATAAATATAATGTTGTTCCGTTAAGTAGGCTTGACCACAAGGAACGTTATTCCAGAAATTCACAACGTCTGTTAGAACAGCTCTGAGAGCAACGTATCTTGAGGAACTTTGGAAAGCAGCTTTCAGGTTTAACCTAATTCAGATTGAAACAAGGCAGCTCAAAATCCTATTTATTATTTTTCACGTTTGTATACAATTACGTTGTGTGTATATTTTATGTAACCGATATTTTGCCACAGCTTATAAGCTTCTTTTAATATTACTGCGATAAAACGTACCTGTATGATTTTATAATTAAAAGATTATGAATTGTATTACACTGTACCGGAAGAGTTATGTTGACAGCTTTTGAACCTGGAAGATCTTGTAATAGGTCTCCTTCTGCGGATCTTCTCAATTCTAAAATCACGATTGGAGACACCGATCTATCACCATCCCTGTTTTTAGCCACAATAACCTGTTGGTTGAAGAACATTACAAGAATGTAGAAATATTAAAATACTTGTTGAAAGATGAAAGTTTATTAAAGGAATGAAGGTTCAATAAAGGAATTTACTGGTTTTCTGATTTACAACCAAAAACAAAAATAATCGCAAAATGGCGATTGCCCAACACTGCTATGAAGTTTGTATTTCCAACACTGGGTTGGAGCAGTTTGTTTCCTGAGGCTGGATCGCCATTTTTCAACGGGAGCTGTTCCCAATTTGTGATTGGATTCTCTTTTTTCCTTTCCGGTACGGCAGCTTTTGTAAGGCCGCAATCATAATTTCATCTATTCTTCGGTTCCTGCTGGTAACGTTGCAGGGGAATCTTTCATTCTCTTTTTTGAATTCTTCGAGTACCGCCCTGTGGAGGACCTGTTGCCTACAACGTCTATTTCTTGAAGCGAATCCCGTACAAGTGGGGATCGTCGTACTAATCATTTTTGCGGATCCGGAACCTTTATGTGCCCTGGAGTATCTCTCTCGATTCAAGGGTATCTTACATTCCTGATATTCCCTGGTCGGATTTTATAGCACTAGCAAGTTATGATTCATGTTCACCCTTAGTGTGGGATTCAGGTTCACCCATTCATGGTGTCACCCTTAGTGTGGTTAACAACTACCAATAGGAACAAATCTGATAAGTAGTTACCTTACAATATCATGTATAGATCTCCTATCGGGTTTTCCGGAGCTGTACAATGACGAATCCCATTTCGGCACTCATTGCTAGTTTACTTGTTGTATTAATATTATTACCTATATATTTTAGATCTTTGAGGTTCCGTACGAAATTCTCCCTTTGCCTGGATTTCATGTAACTACCCAGAGACTTAGGAAGTGCCCGACCCTCTTTTGTAAAATTCTGACGCTCTTCCGAGTAAAACAGTTGTACATTCGACGATAAAAATTGTGTTCTTTTCGGAATCAATGGAAAATAGTATACACCTTCCTATGTGAAGTTTTCGAGCTAGAGCGTTTTGAAAATTTCCTCCACCATTTTCTACCCCTTAGAGAAAACTGACGATAACTCCAAGCTTCGGGGCACAACTAGATCCCAAATCGAGCCGGTATACCACATTTCATTAATTGTGGTGCATGGTAACTGAGCAAAGCGCCGAGGACAGCGCACGGACGGATTTTTAAAAATTCGATTATTGGATTTTACGTACTATCTTGAAACGCAAAACATCAAATTTTCAGGTGGGTTATAAATTATTTTTCGTGTTCGATTCCAAAGGTTCGTTGGTTTTCTATAATAATAAACCGATATGAGTTCAATGGGCAAGCGAGTTTTAAACTTACGACTAATGTGAGTTCCAAGAACTCCCAATCGACAGTGAGAGGTGGCAGGTCGACTGTCACAGCCTCCAGCCAAGTATCCACAGTAGTATTAGGATATTCCGGTCCAAAAATGTAGTCGGAAGAACCAGCAAACGTTTCTTTCATCGGAACGTGTGAGGGTCTTTTCTTGAAAGCTTCCAAAATACCGACATACGTAGATCTCTGTGGATTGAAAGTAATATTAAACTAGCGATGTGATCACACTGGCTGGATCTCTTCCATGCGAGGAAGAAATGCCTTATACAATAAATACAATACCTTATACAAATATAAACAGTAAATATATATATATGCAATATATTCAACAACATATATAATTATATATATATTAAATACAATAACTTGTACAAACACCAATACAAAGTGTGTGTTAATAATGAGAATATAAAAGATAAATACGAGCAAAACCAGTACTTAAGTAAATATGTTTGGAATTTTCATTTACTTAGGCGAACAACAACAATGTCAAAATGTTACAAATGACCAAAATGTTATAATAATGATTTAAGGCCAAAACATAATAACATTTTTTGGCCTTAAATCATTATTATAACATAGAGACAACATATAATGCTAAGTCCAGGGAATATCGCAAAATCCTGGAAACCAGCAAAGTATTTCAATTAGAGTTAGTAAAACAAAAAAAACCTAAATAAATGAAGACTCCAAAAATGAACTTTCCTGAATGGAAAATGGTCAATCCAACCCATCATCAGAGTAAGTAAATAAATTCAAAAATTATCCGACTCATTGAAGGACATTTCCCGACAGGTTGGATTACCTCCTAGAGCAGACATTGTAGATCATTATCAGTGTAACAATAATTTATCTTCTTCTCTTGAAGTGGGATACGTATAATGAAGTTTCTGTGAGGTAAAACAGTCAACTTACTGCTGTGTAAACTTTACAAAACTTCCCCCCGAAGACAGTGATGCTGTGGAACAATACGGTCGACAAAGACACCAACTGACTGAAACGGTTGAGACCTACACTGAATGTGTAATCGTTCTTAAACAGCTGAAATCAAAGAAGAAGAGGGTGACTTTCAGGTCCCAAACTCAACTAATCAAAAGTGTATGATACCTAATTGAATATACAAACAAGAAAGGCCGCATAGTTTATACGTGCAAAACTAGGGGCGGGTATTTTAGGGGTAGTTTAGGTACCAATTGTATATCTCATCGACTAGGTGCAGTGTTTTCGGATGATAGGGACTGTATGGGTCAGATCTGACTCTTTGCTCACCCTTTCACTCACTTCGTTGTCAATAAACACACTTGTAGAATGTAAGGCCTCATAAGCCTATCTACTACCAAAATAATGTGAAATGAAAAACATAAAAACCCAAATGAATTCAATGTTTTTTTCATAACCAGAAAAACGTCTTCCAAAAGAAACGGCAATATTGCTTAAAAAATTCATCAAAATCGGAAGAATAGTTTCTGGGTTTTGTCCGGGACAAGAAATTGACCAAAGACGAGAAACCCGACATACAAAATGAGCCAAACTTGTTCAGGAAAGCTTTGAAACGCACATTGTGAGTGATATTGGTTTGATTGTGTAAAACTGTTTGTTTTTACACGAACACGAAGCCGTCTATCTTTGGAACTGAGGATGGAAAGTCAGCGCCAAATAGCAATGTTATTTATCTGATTTTTAGCTTTCGTTCTTTGTCAAGGGTGAATACTTGCACCTACCTTAGTCACTCTATTGCTTCCAAGCCGTCCAGAAGAAAGCAGAAAAATTGTTACCTATCACTCTTGGAAGGTGAACAATTTCGTCCGAAATCAAAATTTCGACTCGTAATTGAAATGTTGGACCTTCTAGAATAAATCTGTCTATACAGGGTATCGCTGTTTCTGACAAGCCATAGGCCACATTTCGATTCTTTGGATCCTGACGGACAAAGAAGCTCTCCTTAACATTTTTCCTGAGATTTGAGATTTTCGGTAACTTTTTGCTCCTTACGACTTTAAACCCATGTATATTGGTTGATAATGAGCTCACTAGAATTCTAAGGGTACCATTCGGAAAGAAGATCGAAAGCCCTACAAGGAACATGCCCTGTGTTGGCTAGATATATGTTCTTGATGGTCAATAATACGGCCTAAAGTTAAAAAATAGGGAAATTCGTGAAACCACTTACATTTTCAAACGGCTGGGAATTCTTCTTTGACATTGACAGCAGGTACATAATTTGACTTTGTTTATCCTTGATTCTACACTCAGTTAGTATTAGGTTAGTATAACTAATGGGGAAAGTAGTGTGTGTAAACTAGGGGTCAACTAGGCAAACAACCTTCTTGTGTATAGCATTTTTTTTACTCACCCAAAACTTCCATATTCCTTCTTGAATTCTTCTGTGTACAGAAGGGTTGTCTTGACGATTGATGAGGACTCTCTTGTCGTTGTTCAAGATGAATGCGAGAGTCATGCCCATAATGCCCACACTACGAGGAATCAAACACAAAGTTGAATTATCCCGCCTACTTACTTTTGACTTTGACTTGTGTGTATGTATATCAGTTGAACACAGTTAATATGAACCTTGCTCTTGATTGATACCCTCCACAAACTCTTTCTCTTTAAAAAAGATTTTTTTTGTCAAAAATTATGACGTAATAAGGCGAGGACTAGGAGGAAAGAACTGGATATCGCTTGTCACTAATCTCCTAGCAAAATGAGGTTTGAAATTTACCCAAACGTAATAATAGGACGAACATCGTACATAAAACAGTAATAGTCAGTAAAAAATGGCCAATGACTCCGAGTTCCTGTTTTGGATTTGAGATGTCCTTAATATATCGCATGAGGAGTTACCATTTTATTCTATTTTGTTCTAAATCGCTTTTAATAAGGAACAAAATATAATTGTGGTGTATTTATTACAAATAACCACAATCAAGAGAGTCCTTCATAAAATCCTACTTACAAGAAACAAGAAAAAATACGACAAGGAATGATAAAGAATAAATTCAATAAATTTGCGCATAATATGGACTAAAGGCGAATGGGGTCTGCGCGTGAGAAATACAAATTGGAAAAAACCCATTAATTATGTTATTTGAGTTGCCATGACTAGTAAACACTATTTATCAGGACAAAAAACTCCATTTGGGATCAGAAATCGTAATGTTAACCTTCAGTCCGGTTAGACGACTAGACCTTTCTGACGGATAGTGAGGTCCACCCGACCTCTCACAAAATTTCCATTGATTTGGTGCGATAAATTCACACCAACTTCAGGGATCCAGTCAAAAACCATCATGTCGATGAAAAACTTTTTATTTTTAAAGCATAGGTATATACAACTTTTACAGAATAAAGAAAAAATGGAAGTCAATAAATTTGAATTCAGCATTTTTGTTTCCGAGTATGCAAGGCATAATTTTCAATTTCGAAATGACAAAAATTGTTGTGCTCCAAAATCAAAATTTGCACTCACATTTTGCGTTTCAGGGCCTCCTGAACCAATTTGGTTTCGTGTCTGTTTGTTTGTCCACATTTCCTGACACACAGCCATAACTTCCACAATTTTGACCCGATTTCAATTAAATTTTCAGTGATTGTGCGGGCCACGACAACCATTTAATTACACCGGTTAGTTCATTCACAATGAGTTCCCTAAAGAAGAACTGATGGCCAACATGAGGACATAAGCTACCTTCTAGCTTCGCTGCACTCCCGCAAGTTCGACAGGGAGGAGACTGCGGCCTTCATACGAGTATGACCTACATTCCACACCTTCGACCCTGGTATCAACTGCACCTCTGCGGATCCCAGCTCACACTACTAGTACTCTCCAAAATCCGCTAGAGGTCTCTCCACGACCTTCACATGACCTTTCGTCAATCAACCATTCTACCCCTGTGCAGGCGAAATTAAATACCAGTACTACGACCCAGATGAGAAATATTCCACAACTAGCTTCAAATATAGTAAAAACTGCCATAATAATGTAGGCTGGTGTTCCTCGTGGGACACCCTATTACATACTACTTGCTGACTTTAGTTGGATCATACTAACCGTCTGAATTCTTTGAACTCGTGGATGCTAGTTGTTGTTCCGCGGTGTTCCTTCGATACTTCGTAACGCTCTATGATTGTTGTCTCCATGGCTGTCAACGCCTCATTTCTCACCAACAACCAAATAGTTATGGATTCCGGGTCGTTGGTAAAATCTTCGTCTATCCAGGAATCCAGTCCAGCCAAATCATTCCCAAGTTTGCTGTACAAAAGCCTCACTGCAGATCGGAGGGCGAGGTTGATATCAACTGGTCTTTTGAATTGTGGTGCCTGCAAAACCAAAGTTATGAATTGATGTGAGCGTGGATAAGAGCATACAATGTATAGATTAATTTACATATTTCATCAATATTTCGCTATGTAGGTCTTGGGTGCGTTAACCTGTGGCCTAGGAATAGCGGAACTCTGATAATCGATATCTATTGATGATCCATAATTGTTTTTAAAGAGTGCTAACACTTAAAAGGTGACAAAAGTTCAACAATCGGTTCTTCAACTAATTTGCAAAGAAAAATTCCTGTTGGGATTTTTTTTAACCCCTTTGTTTTTGGGATTATTTTCATTTTTTATTATGTTTTTCGTGTTTCCGGTGCGAGGATTCACGCTAATTTCCTTACCCGTAAACACCTGAAAAACATCGTTTTTAGCCTTTTTTCTAGCTTTTCCGCTCCAACAGCTTTGATGAAATTCATATGAGTTACTTTTCCTTCAAGTTAAAACAATCTACAATACCCTCATCTCGATAAAAATATCATGAGGGCCGAAATCGGCGTTAAAATTCTCGAATTCTATCAAAATCATTACAGCAGTTTGCAAGAAAAGCTGAAAAATGTACTAAAAACGACGTTCAAGCTTTAATCGATTTGTTAAACGAACATTTGATTAGATATGATCTGAGACGATATGATTAGGACAACCAATCAATATTTTCTCCCCACAGGCGGAACAAATCGAACCAAACTTGACTGAGAGACGGGGTCTCGCAAAACATTTTAGCGTTCCAACAAGAGATCTCATCAGCATACCTCACTGGAGTCTATAGTGGTTGTCTGCAGGATAACTAAGGACTTGGTTGTCTGACTTATCTTATCACTGATCACAAATACCCCCCCCCCCCCCCCCCCCCCCCAACAGGGAGGCCTTGCACGCGTTAGACAGCTAATCTATTACAACACTGTAGGCCTCTATTCACTGACGGTATCGAGATACTCGTATTTAAGTACCTTTGTATCCTACCCAAGTATTTATATTACCTAAACCATTACTTAAAAGGTACATAATCTAAACTTTTTTTTAAACTTGGTTGGCCTCTTGCTTACTTCATTAAGTAGCTTTGCTACCTCAAGTCGTTCACGAACCGTGATACTCCACTTTGATGCTATCCTTTCTGATTTACTATCATATTCTTCTACAATGTTATTCCATAAGTAAATGAAAACGTTTTTGAAGAATTCGGAATAGTCTCTTCTTTTCAGTACAGCATTCAAATTTGCAATCGTCAAATCCATAGGATCCGCGAGCTAAAAAAAAAAAAATAATAATAATAATAATTTTATTAATATAGTAGGTATAAACGAGCCACGCTCGCTTCATAAAAGGTTGTCCCAATTTACTTATAAGCAAATTTTCTGAGGTACCCATATCTATGCGGAGCATCAGATTAACCTCTGCGGATTTGGTAGGTTTCAGAACACAGGATGTGTTGGGTCTTGACTACCAATGTTGGGCAAACGCGATTTTGAAACTAATTTTGTGTTTGTCCAACCTAACCTGTAACCATTGAAGAAGAACTTACATTCCAATTTTGATGACATTTTCAGGGTTTCCTGGGGTTGCCTCTATCGGTCATCAATTAATTTCATAGCCGTCGGACGCGTGTACGCGTGCACATACCTGCATTTTTTGAAACCACGGTTCCTCAGTTCCCAATGGACCGATTTCGCTCAAATTCGGATGGTAGTTGGGACCTAAGGACCCAGGCTGGGACCTCCAGGACGATTGGATCAGTAATAGCTTCTGTACATGCTTCACTAAAAGATTCTAAACGTCCTCGTTACAAAAGTGAGGAAGCTATACTGCCCACCCAATATGTCAGAATCTTCTTTTCAAAAGCGGGTTTTTGTTGGATTTGGGGTTTAATTACCTCATTAGAGTTATACGATGAGTGTCTCGGAGTGGCATTCTTCATTTGTACAGAAAGGTACAAAATGCGAGCCGAAATATTAATTTTGGAGGAAATCAAACTTTTCACCTCCCGAAAGTGATAATAAAGCATTTGCGCTACCATGGTTGACCCGAAGCAGAATTCTCAACTCATTGAAACATAAACTTTTGTCTGTTGATGAATAGTACTTACTCTGTTTACTGCTCGGTTAAAGCCACAAGCGAAGTGACCGTAAGTGTTGTACACGCAAAGTTGCACTATTTTCCAGAAGGGTGAAAAGCTCAAGTGCTCTTCGTAATTCGTTTCAAGTAACTCCACGTCATCTGAAATACGAGTAATTTGGACAATTACTTACAAATGATTATTTTCTTAAGATATCCATGATTAATAAACGTTTACTACTCTTTTGCATTGAGCCTCTTTCTGCAATCAGCAGAAACCCTAATTTCTGGAAAACCTCCTTAGAAAGGTTCTTATCGACATTTGATCAACTTTCTTATTCCAGTTTAGGACAAATTAATGTCTGTGCGGATGGATGTATGTATCTACTGTATAATCCGATCTACTTCGTGCGGATGTACTAGTATGTGTCTATTAAAGTCACGATTTCGTCTGATCAACTGTCGTCAAGTTTTGGAGAAATGTCTGTGCGGACGTATGTACCTTATTATATCTCTTACATATTACAGTCAAGATTGCGGCCCCCACGAAAATGACAAAAAATTCGAATTTCGAGGTTTGGTATTCTACATGGGACGAAACGCCAAGAATTTCAGCCCTTCACACAGTGGCTCAAAATAAGGGTTTTCCGTACAAAAATATCGTCCCCTCCATAGCATTAGAACATTTCGCGCTGATTCCGAATACCTATACCATATTTATGTTTCAACACCTGGAATAGCTAATTATCAGCTGCGATATCTTGAGATACCTCGGGAACTCACGTTTTTGGTTATTGGTTTATTATTTTCAATAATGAACCTTTGGAATCGAGCACGAAAAAAAATTTAACCTCCCCTCAAAATTGGAGGTTTTACCTTTCAAGATACGTAGAATCCAAAAATCGAATTTAAAAAAATCCGTCCGTCCGCCGTCCGCCTTACTCGGCACTTTCCTTGGTTATTATTTCCAAAACGAATGAAATTTGGTATACCGGCCCCATTCGGAGTCTAGTTGTGCCGCGAAGCTTGGCGTTACCGTCAGTCTTCTCTAAGGGTTAGAAAATAGGGGATGCAATTTTCAAAACGCCCTAGCTCGAAAATTTCAAATAGGAAGGTATATTTTTTCCATCGATTTAAAATAAAACACACTTTTTAGCGTCGAATGAGACCTTGCGGAGCGTTTTAAGACCAACCGTTCGCTCCCTGTAAGGACTCAAGGGTTGAAAGAAAAAGAAACACGAGTGTGAATCGCAATTCTTCCCGAGTGGGCAAAATCTCCGTTGAAATATCACCTGTTCAAATGCAACTTTCTTTCGATTCCACCGAACCAAGTTTGTTGTTTACTTTCAGAAGCTTCCTTAGTTACTGAATTTCATTAAGAATGAATGATAGGTACCTACAACTGTCCGACAATAATTACAAGAAGGTACCTACTCATTGTCGCCAAGAGATGATTGTGAACCTCGCGGTAGGTGGGTATTTTATGTCAATAGGATCTTTGTAGATGGGCGATCTATAGAGAAAATAATAAACCGTTGTGTAATAATTTGCAGCGTTTTCACCATTGGAACCGCCCTAAATTGTTTTAAGTTGAAGACCTGAGACTTCTGCGTCAAATAAAACCAACGCCAGCTCATCAACCCTGTAGCAATGAATTTTCAAAGTTTTCCGGTTTATCGACTTTTCCCATGTTAACGGCTAAAGTGGACGAGAAG
>JAEMON010000005.1:29962308-29972817 GCA_030264115.1 Lygus lineolaris
GACGTCTCTGCATATTAGGGTACGCGCCCCTATCAAATTTTTGTTCATAGAGTTGTTCTTCCCCTTCAGGGAAATAACACTCTCATGTAGTGTAGCTGGGCCCTAGGCTACAAGGGTTTCGCGCTCCTACACCTAGTCCCCTTCAGGGAACCAAATTTAAATTGCACACCAGTCAAAATTCAGATTCAACCTTCCAATTTCATTCAATTCAAATTCTAAATCAAAGTAGCAATTTTTCTAAAATTATGTAGGATTTAAATTCTCAAATGTTTAACAAAAAATCCTAACATGATTGAATTGGAATTTTGATTGATATATTGAACTTGCTTGAAAATTAATTTGTTAAAAACATTTACATAAGTATTTAGATGCTTATGAAAAAGCTGGAAAGGAAGAAAGAATGGCCGAAAACTTGAATCAACAAATGTGCGGTCAGGTTTTAAAATTCAAATACCATGTAGAACCAGTGTTGTAGGTATCGTCATGTGAAAATCCCTACATTTTTGGCTATAGGTATAGTTCCTAGACCTACCTACCTATTTACCTCAACTATAAAGAAGGACAAGCCCAATAACAAAATTGCTAACATTATTGAATATGACATCATTATCCATAAAGGTACTCTCATCTCTATAGAGCACGGTGATAAAATGTTCGGATCCCTCCAGGACAACACATTATTTTTTTGTTTTCTATATTGTGCTTCTACATTTGGCTGTTTCGTCTACATTTCCGTCATGTAATTACCTATGGAATCAGTTCGTTCTCGAGCATTGTCTATAAGTCTATCTCGTAGTACCTAATAAAGTCTATGAATTATAGATTTGATATTCGTGTGTGTTCCTCGAAACCAAGAGAAAAAAAAGTTCGGAACCGAAGTAAGTGAATGGTGTGGTGTCAAAAACTGCGGTGAAAAAACTGTATTGGAATTGTGTCAAGCCAAGGTAGCACCTTCTTGCAGTTAGAACTCTGTTACATCAATAGTGTGACTAAGGGCACACAGAGTGCGTTGGGGTCGGAACAACAAAAGTATGATACTTATAGTGAAGAGAGATGCAGAAAATCACTTACTCAACTTTTATGCTTGCTGCACTCTCTATGAAATGAATGTCGATGTGCAATGGGGCCATAACCAAATCCAAGGAGACTGCTTTGGGGATAACCGTGATTCTGAGGTAAGAGTTACATTTAGTTCCATCCTTTGATATGAATGGAGCTGAAATAGATTGGGGTGTAGTGAGTCTCGATAATTCCAACCAACTCGCGTAGTAGCAAGTGGTACCGGTTAGTACAACCAACCGTCAACTATTAATTTGGATTTTTATAAAAATTGAGCCCTGAGGACAGGCGATGGAAAATTTGGTTTTCCAAATCTGTAATCTGAACACGTGTTATCAATTTCTCGAAAATAATTTCAAGGGTTTTGAAACGTGAGTTTCCGTGTTTTAAATACTTACCTAGAGAAAAACTACCATAAAATCGTGCCTAAATGGATTTGAGACCGAAAGGTTGCAGGTGGTCTGGTTTCAAGGATTTGTTCACTAACATACGGTATTATAAGTAAGTACCTGCTTGGAAGAATACCATCATTTACTGTCAACACCACATCCCAGGGAGGATTAGATCGAAATACCCATACTTATCGTTTCAGAAAGAAAACACTTTTAGGGAGCTTTCACACTACAGACGCAATATGCAGGTTTCACACCTGATTGTGAAGTTTGTAACATTCCTATTTGAGGAACATACCTACTTACTCAATATACGATAATATAATAATAGTACATGCGACAGGGACCTTGGTTGGCAGTGAGGGGCGCGGGGAGACGCTTTGAAGTAAATCATTTTAATTATCGACTATATAGAAAGGATTTTGAAAAAGTCTACCTTCGTTCTACATTCAGCCTTTAAAACCACGAGCGAGAGGAAAACTGAAAGTTTTAGTGGGGGGTTTTAGTGAGTTCCCACGGTTATTATTTCCCACTTTGTGATTATTCCGGTTTATTAAGATTCTATCAAAAAATTGTAATCCTTACTATCGATAACTTTACGGTGACATTCGATGTCACCAGTATCATTACAAGTCGTTTCAAACACCATTTCTTCGATGTCCACGTCATTGTTGAGGTTCATCAACTCTAGCCTCATCGTTCTGTAGCATGATACTGTTTGAACACTACCTCCTTTCACCTCAATCAGCGGTTCGTGGGTGAAGACATTGATCCAGCACTGAAATTCGAAATCCTTCTCAATATATAGGTGGTTTGTTGGCTAATCTCTTTATTCAATGGAATCCATTACAAGCCCCATAAGGGGGTCTGCCCCCCCCCTTTCTACAGGGCCCTTTCAGAACATTGCTTGTTAATTTATTCTTATTTATCTATTTGTTCCCATTACTGTGGTACATTCAGCTACATTCAGCTTAATCTGTAGCGTTATCATGACTTTTAGGCACCTACCTACTATTTTTGTATCATATTACAATAACCAGGTTTGCCACACAACTGATCAGAACATGCGGTAATTTCGGAAATATAAAGGTTTCAATGACATTTCATCTTCTCACAAAATGTTTAAAATGATACCTAGGGAATGAATGTAGTACCTACGAAATTCAAAAAACTCCTAATTTCGGATTCTGGAAATTCGACTGAATTTTGACTTATTTATGTACCTACTTCCAAATGTTACAATTTATTATTAATTTGTTGTTCTCATTAAACATCTGCATCATGTTCCAAGGTCAGTTTTTTTAAGGTCAATGAAAAACCCGTTGAAACTCCCCAAAACAAGGCGCCTCTAAAAAATCATAACCCATGAGGGATCATCATCTTCTGTTTTGTTAATTAGTTGATAAAAAGTTAGGTCACCCTGTATTCCATCTTCAATTTTGTATGGCACAAGCTTGTCCGTTTTCTGCTCACATAAAAATACATACATTTTGACGTTCTAAAATTTGGTTGGTAGAAATATGGAGAACTGGCATCTAATATATTTTTCGTTGGAGATCATGACGTTCATACTTGCTAGTGATCATGCACGAACGTGGAATTCCATAGTAGATAATCGATTCCTCACGTTCTCGCCTGATTTCGATTCAGGTACAGGTAAAGAGCTGTCTCGAAGTAGTTTTATGTTTTACATAACGTATTTACCTCCCCTTTCATATCAAATTCATCTGAACCGCCGTGGTGAGGAGGATTGCCTCTTAGCTTTAGGGAATACTGTATCATGTGGATTCCGCTTTTGAAAAAATGTGGGCGAAACTTGACTGATCTCATGAGTTGTGTAGCGCCGGATGCAATAGGAACGGGCATGGAATCTTTATCCTTTATTGGATCTAGAATAAAAGGTATCTATTATTATACTTAGTATTATAATTTCAAGTGCCGTTGGAAAGCTAGTGTACTCGGGTTGGTTCATTTTGTTGTAGAGCCCGAGGAAGGTCGCGCAGTCGTCCGGAAGCGTTCCCCCATTCGCAAGCCTTTCGTTAAACCGTACATTAGGTACCAACCTATGAAATATAGGCAAAAGTATTTTGATCACATTTCCTGCGTTCTTCATTCTAGATAACAAGTGAAGGGTGAAAGCAGATCGCTTACAAAAACACTCTGTCTCTCAGCAAAGCTTTTGTGGAAATCGTCATCCCCTGCATTAGGCTCTGTAATATTTATATATAATATATTCATTCCCAAACCGTGACAAATAAACTATGAAACTTAAAGCTAGTTCAAAAATATTAGAGAATCCAAGAAAGACGTCAAAGTTTCCCCGGAAAAGTTTGCTGTGAGAAAAAAAATTGTTGTGTTGCTTCCGAGTCTACCGAAGGTATTAAGCTTTGTTTTCCCTTTCGGGATCGAAAAAATTCCACTCGAATTTTTCCCATCAGAACGTCCTGAAAAATTTGATTTCAGGTATGAATGTCGTTCTGTCTGCTGTCCGCTTTTCCTTGTTACAGTCATATCTTCCAGAGTTGTTCACATTTTCAAGGATTGTGCGGGTAGGGGCCTTTGAGGTCCCGTATGACTTTCATCATGATTGCACTAACGGTACGCTCTACACATGCGCTAAAGTAGAATTGGTCTATACATTTCCTTGTTAAAGCCATATCTTCCAGAGTTTTCTCGCTCTACCTATGTGAAAACGTAAAATTCGTTCACATTTTGTCTTACCTGACAAACATCAACACGATCACATCAACGCCCCCTGATGAGGTCCCATGTGAATTTCATCATGGTTGAACCAGCGAGTGACTTTAGGCATGCGCTGTCGCATTAATTAAATACATTTCGTTGATACAGCCGCAGTAACACACAACTTCCAAAATGAACTTTGAACTTCTTTCAGTGTAATGGTCCGATTTGGTTCGAACTTTAAATTCTATGTGGGCGTACCTATATTATTTTTCTTGGACGCAAGGAAGCATGTGCAATTTCCACTTGGCAGAGTATTTCTGCCTGAGATCGCCTTTCACAGTTGCGCGAACAGAAACTCCACGTATAGAAGTTGGTATATTCATCGGTCGATTGAAAAGTCGATTGAGTTCTGACATGGAATTCCTAGCCAGGTATCTTCAACAACCTGTTTTGTAGGTTAGGATATTTACTACCTATATTTCCATCCGAATTATACCTCGGTGTTATAGATAATGTTGGCATTATAAAAGTTGTATATACAACATGGGTAACTAAAGCTATTGAAGGATACTTGAAGAAGAAAAATTCATCTTCTTTCTTACATAAGGAATCAGTGTGTCGTTGAATCATCCATTGAGAACCGATTGTGAGATAACCGGTGCAGTCTAAGTCGCGATGGATGACATCGACCTCAATGCTGTTCCCTCTGGAATGGACGTACGGGAATCTATGGTCGCTTGAGCTAGGAAGGAAAGAAGATCTATGAGTTTCACACACATGTACGGATAACTCCCAAATATACCTTTCAAAGTTTTACCATCACCCCCAGGGCAGATTGAAACGTATTGTTGACACTCTCCTTCCTCATCCTAGGTTGAAAAAGAGATGTACAATTGACACCAAGGTACACCAAGGTAGGTACGCATCTATGCTCCCCTACGTAGAGAGAAAATTAGATGTTGAGAAATGACGGCTCAGCCTTTAACCCCAAAAAGCAACAATCAACTGCGTAGATAGCAGTTAGCAAACAATCATTGACGCTCATGGAAAGTAACAATTGAAAATTTTGGAGATAGTGGTGATGGAACAATTGCCTAAGTAGGTAGGTACCTACTTCAATTTGGACTTCTTATTGAAGCGCAAAGGAGAATTTAAAGACATGCCGGTTCCTCAGGATCTCGAGGCCCCGGTTCGCTCAACATTGTGGGCTGAGTTGAGGGATGACTGACTTCAGGATGACTGACTATAAATTTCATCGCAATTTAGTCAGTAGGTACCCAATATGTTGAAAAATATCACCACGAACTGAACTTATTATTCTTAACGTCATTGAATGTATTTAAGCAATGTGCCACGCACCCACTTGACAAACGCTTATTTCTATAGGGGAGAATAGGAGGAATAGGAATAGAAGGAATGTTAAAATGTCAATGGATTGATTAGCAACAAGCCTTTGAGTGCGAACATTACCAATGAGTAAAGGTCAGCTCCATGATGCAATTGTGTGGCGCCCTGTAGATGATATAGTTGAATACTGTATAGGTTGCTGAATACACTTCCTTGGTTTTTGTTCGGTTCCTCAAGTGGATAAGATGCACATACAAGGATACATTGCTCGATCGTCCAACTTCACCAAATCCTGGGATCGCCAAAACATCAACTAAGGAATCGTCTAACGGAGGGCCGAAGTAAGAAGAATCGAATGAGAATGTCGACACGTCTGAGGAAAATATAATACAGCAAAATATAACAAACATATATTACAAAGTAGAGATAAAAGAGGAGAATATATTTAACAAGTTAGTATAAGCTTGAACGATGATAAGACTGCAAAATGAAGGATTGGGTACTGTTGTTTGTTGTCATACTAGTTAAGAGCAGGTTGGCTTAGAGGGTGAAGAAAGAAACGTGATGGCTTCTCAAGTTAGGTGGGTTCAACTAGTTTCGCCGTTTTTCATTATTCAGCCTCTTCAGGGATGTTTTTTTTGGATGCATTTCACTGTTTCCGTCCATAAATCATGCGTTGATATAAAGCAGTTTATCAGATGGAATAAGGGCTGCTGTGAGCGCGCAACGTTGACAAGTCATCAAATTGCGCAAAACATAGATTATACTGAACCCCCAATGGGGCACATGAATTTCTTTGTTTTTCAACGCTGATTCACTTGTTGATATCCGCTTCTTGATTTAACTCGATTTTAGCGGAATAATGACCTTAAATTCGTTCTTGCTCAGAAAGGCAGTAAAACAACCAAATTCCCGGCCAAACAATATTTTGTCATCCGATAATATATGAAATCTGGAAATGATAGGTACCTATAACTAATTATATGGATGGATATTGACATTCGTGCGGGCTTGTTAATATTTTCAACCTCCCATTGTATTTAATGCGTTGTTGTTTGTCGGTGTTGCTCAATCAATGTCATAAAACGTCCAATTTTCTTGATATAACTCAGTTGATTGATTCAGACACAATAATTTTGACCGGAGTGTAGGTATTATTCGGGCCTAGGGTCGCTGTAATGGTAAACCTGGCCCTGGATTCAACCAAACAACCATTAACTACCTACTTTCTAGGGAACTTTATTTAAATTATAAAATAGGATAAACATTGAAAACTCACTGCCTGGTGGG
This sequence comes from Lygus lineolaris, assembly GCA_030264115.1. NCBI lineage: Eukaryota > Metazoa > Arthropoda > Insecta > Hemiptera > Miridae > Lygus > Lygus lineolaris. The sequence goes on from JAEMON010000005.1 coordinate 29,969,082, forward strand.
AGATAATCACAAACCCTTGGGTCTCTCAAAGCCGAGTTTTTCATTGCATCCTCTAAACACTTGGATTTTATTACAGAATGCTGGAAATGGGAAATTATAGGGTGATAAGATCTGCCATCAGAAATGTTCACGACAAGTTGAATAATCCAGTTTTGCCTGTCATCGTCGTATCCCAAGTTTCTCGACGGATCAAACACCACAGTGAAGAGGTTCGGCCCAGAGTTACGCCAAGGTTGAACTTGGTAGTAGACGTAAAGATCTTGTTTCAACCCAGTGTCTAGAAAATTTGAAAACTGATAGTTACAAAAAAGTTCCATTCATGCAGCATGAGTTGGTGAGCGAATTTTCAAAGAATAGGTACCTAATTTTAACCGAATTTGTGGGTGATCCTTATAGGAAATTTCACGCTGATTCCGAATATACCATAATATGTTCCTATGTTCAGGATGGTATTTCACACCAAAAACCTCAAAAACACGTTTTTTTTTTAGCGATTTTTGAAACTATAATGTTCAAAATTTGACCCCTTGGAGTACTCCGAAAATTTTGGCCAACGAACTCAGCCTTACTTTCGATATTATTGACATTTCAAAATTTTACATGAAAAATGTATACATATGAAAAAGTGTTAAATTTCAGGAATCGTTTTAGAATGGTCTGAAACGGATTCCTATGAAGAAAATCAAAAATTTGCATTACAAAAATTTTGAAGCCATTGCAATAGCTTCATTTTCTTCGAAAATTCGCTAAAAGTGTTGCGGTTATATAGCCTTCGTATAATGGATATCGACCCACATGAACACGTATGTCGGACTGATTGATTTACTACTTACTTACTCAATTTTTGAAATTAGCCGTTTCTTGTTTTTGTTAATTGTACCATTAAGGGGGCAAAGGATGGAGCCCAAAATGCCCTCAAAAATGCCTACATCTCTGCTACCGAATGGTTTATAAGAACTCTTATTATAACATTATCCTCCCCCCTACCCCCTCCTCTAACCATTTTAGCGTTGCACAGTTTTTTCCATTTTTCTCGACCAATTTCTAACGGATTTTGATGCGGTTGGCGGCACTCTTCCTATTTTTTTATTTTCTACGTAGTCTATGTGCCTTTATGCCAATTTGACTTTTGCATTGCCTCTATATACCTACAGCTTTGAGACGTTGGATTTTGGTTTGGTTTTGGCGTACGGTAGGTACCTGTACTGCACAGGGAACAGATTGGAGTCAATTTTTTGCTTCCTCTCTACTACCAAAGGAAGGAAGCTACGTGCCTACCTATTCATGCAAGAAGTTAAAATTTGTACTCCAAAATCAAAATTTTCCACTTGTTTTTTTGCATTTCAAAAATAACTATTCCCACCTAGGTATATTAGGTAGTACCTACCTACGTTCTGTCCATGAGTTGTGAGGAAGTTATTCATGTACGTACAAAATAATATACCTATTGATGCTCATCTAATTTGCCACTCGTTTTTTCTTTGACCATTCCTATTAGGTAAGTAGTAAGATTAAGATAAGGCAACAATAAATTACTATTTTCCTACTGCCAGTCACCATCTTTTGATCTTCCCTAAAAAGTCAAACTCGGAAGACCCTGCTGTCACAACTTACTGCGCAATGGTTCCTCATTGATTTCACAGTTCTGACCGTATACACCTTCCGGGCATTTACAAAAGTAGCTGCCAAACGTCGAGACGCAGTTGCCTTTGCTACATGGGGATGACAAACAATAATCGATGATTGTGTTACAGTCCGTTTCGTAGAAGCCACCGCTAATAGGGCAAGTCACATTACATGGCCATCGACTGATTAAGCCCTCCGGATCATACACACAGAGTCCACTATAACCGCAGGTGCAGAAGTCCAATCCAGATTCTTGATTCACGACAACCGGCAAAAAACATAAAATCAGCTTTATCAGTTTAACCATTCCCATGACTGTCGACTAATAATAATAAATCTGGTTGAGGAATGACAGTTCTAAGATATAATAAATATTTCTCTGGAATCAGCGCAACGCATTAGGTAGAATCACAGTAAAGATACCTATAGCTACAATAATACTATGTGCAAGTGCAGTGTCAGTATGCTGCGCACTATCTCTACCAGTATTCAGTATCAAGTATCAAGATCAGCTGTCGTGTCTTACCTTACTCGTCTTCGTCTTCTCATTAATTCGCATTTTACGTTTTCCTCCTACTTCTCACGACTAACGAAACCTAATGTCTCCGTTATCCGTTACTCTGTGAACGAAACTAAGTACCTATCTCTTGGTCATTTTTGCTGTAGTCTTCTTCTTATTCTCCCTGTTCATCATTATTTTTTTCTGTCATAGAAGTAGGTAGTTTGCTATTTTTAGAAAACGACAACAGGCTGTTGGTTTTGGAAGAATAACTGTCGTCAATAACAGTACAGTTGTAAAATAACAGTGTACAGTGTTGTCTCAACAATATGATAATCTGATAATTCGTTTAGAATTCGTTAGAATAACCTTGAACTTCCTTGACAACAGCCATCTCACTGCTTCGCTGCTAGGTAACTATTGGAAGAGAGTTTCTGACAACTGAAAACGGGCCAGTTGCGTTGATAACACAACAGGCATGATAAGACAACGGCTTCATAAGACACAATGGAAAAACGAACACAGTTTTTGATAACATAACAGGCCGTTTTTTATAAAATGAGTTGCTGTAGCTGAAACGGCAACACAAGAGAACAACCATAACCATAACAACACAACACTTGAAACAACAGAGTTGAAAAACTATTGAAGTAGGAAGAAACTAGACAAGGAACCATGGAAGTAGCCTAGACGTTTGTGCTTTGTGGAGAAAAACGTACAAACTATGTTATTTCGAATTGAAACCACTGTGACTGTTGAGGTTTCTTCTACCCCACGCCAGGTTTGTAGAGTAGACCTGTTATTTTACAACTGTTGTTCCACTTTTGTGACAACACCAGTTTCGTTATTTCCTCCAAAACTGTTGTAGAACGAGAATCTCTCAGTTAGGTACTGTAGACACAACCTCACTTATGTTTTATGTGTAGATAGGTAATAAATAATTATTGAAACTAGTTAAGAATCAAGTAGAATGCATGTAATTATAGAAGCATCTGAGTATGAATGACAAGTCCGAATTAAAGAATCAGGAAAATCATATAAGAATTGGCCGAAGATATCCATGGCAACGTCACATCAAACTAGTATTGAACCAAGAACTTTAATAACTATTGGGTCGTACAACAACTTAGAATGTGTATGGGTTAAACCTACCTAACATCTTGCTCTTCTTACTTCGTGGTCAGAAGTCAGAACCAGATGAATATCAACCAGCGTTCAGCCCCTACCTACCTACTTTTGAAATTGTCTAAAACGTCAGTTTCATGCTAACTATAGCTGCGGAAAATGTTTTCATGAGCAGTTTTGAGAAGGAATATCATGAGAATACCAACAGCAGAAGGAGAAGGAAGTTTCACTCCTTTTAAAATGGCGTGCGGGAAAGTGTCCCCTACTTCTTCAGTTATCTGGCAAGAAATTTGAATTGATTTAACATAGTTCGTCAGTTTTCTATCGATATCGGCATATTGCTGTATTAATACACAATTGTTCTGACCTAAAAGGAATTTTTTATAAGTTGACAATATTATACGGATGTCAGGTGTCAACATGACACAGTGGACTGGTTTATATCGGGGTAAATACCTATTACTATGCGTGTGTAAGCAGGTACTT
>JAEMON010000005.1:29972827-29992432 GCA_030264115.1 Lygus lineolaris
GCCCTGGGGGCTCACACGTGATTTCCTAAATTTCGATTCACACAGTAATAAAGGAGGAAGACCACTAACACCATTCAAAACAATACCAAATAATTTAATAATAAAATCTATAACAATCATGTTTGCAAAATCTTCTCTCCAAAGAAGGGTCCACGTAAAATGTCACATCCAGTTCCACAATACCTGAATGAATCGAACTCAATTTCAAATCGAATATCAATCAGTTAGGTAGGTACTTAATTGGGCAAATGTCCGCCATTCTTATGTCCAGTCTTATGTCTGCATTTTGTCTTCATTGAATTCCTCTTCATTATTATGCTGTCCCGGTGATATTCTCATAATATCTTGAGCGTGGTCTGCGAACATTCACAATCATTGTAAATAAAATTCTGCCTAAATCAAGCTATTCTCAAGAAAATAAACAGAGATTTGTGTGGCCATCATGCATGTGTGTTTGGCCCATGTTAAGTCATATACGCTCAAATTTTGACATCTCAATATTTTAGGAAAGGGGACAAGGTTACAACTGCAGGCTCCACATTGGTATCCCAACCTCGACTTTGGTTTTACAAAGTTCCAACTGCTTCCTCGACCTTGGAGACATACAAAACTGTATAAATATTGACCTCTAAAAGAATTGACCGTATGGTTGGACAGGATATACTTGAATTTATTTAGGTATCTACTCGTACCTATAACGTTATCCTAAATACATCATCCTTTCCACATCGTCTCATTCTAACCTCCGAGCGGTCACAACGTCTCAGCAGTGAAAGTGTCGATCCTCCGAGTTCCGAGACCATATTTTGTAAACATCAGGCTTATCTTGGGCTACGATTTTCCAGTATCGAGTTGGGGCCAGTATGGAAGATTCGACCTCGAAATTTTAGCAATAAGTAATTACGCCCGTGCAGCCATTTCAATGGAGTGAATACCTACCTACGAGTACATAAAACCTACCGATCAAGTTCTGTTAAATAAATTAAGTTCACGCATATATGCCTCACACCCGCATATTCACACTTGTGTGAACCTTAGAGCCGGCCGACTCAGAAATAGACGAATTGAAGAGAATAAATCTATCTAACATCGCTGAACAAGCACCCTCAGGGGGAAATCCGGTACAAGATGAAATCTTATCCCAGGAACTGAGGGTGACAAGGAATATGGAAGATCATGTTGTGGAGCAATCTTTTTTTTGTACTAAGTATGGAACACTATCTTGTAATCTCATGTTTGAGATTATTTATGCAGAGTAGTAGGCAAGTATTACTCATTAACAAAGCCGTGAAGATAAAAAAATCATGCATGGTGTTTGGAGGTGAATCATTAGAGTTCCGCGCATTTCGACCGAAGGTATGTATTCGTGCAAGAAATAATGGAAAAAATTGTTATCCTCCAAAATCAAAATTTCCCCTTGCTTTTTACGTTTGCTCAGCCTCTGTGAAAATGAGTCCCTACCTAGAGGAATGATTCCCTTGGTTTTCAAAGACAAAATTGACGAATATGGAGACAGAGATGAGAGATTCGATGGATAAGAGAGGGAATACAGATTCATTTGGAGCTCGATGAAATCGATTATTTGACGGGGAATGTAGGTACTGGTACTTACCGACTTTCAAAATCAACAGTTTTGTCAGTCCTCGAACATGGGATAGCGTTTAGATTGAAGAGGTACACAAATGACAGATAAGTTAATTTTTATTATAATATTTTATTATTATCAAGTGAAAAGGCATATATCTTTATCGTTTCTAGGAACTGATGGTAGAGAGAGACAATTTTACCAATCAACGAAAAAGTTCTGTTCGTTCATGCAGCTTGACTATAATGTTGCAATGTCAAACAAATCAACCAACAAGCAAAACGATGTCAACCAAAATTCGTTTTTCACTCGCATCAAACTTTGGTTCTCGTTTTCGTGACACCGGGTCTAGCATTCTGGTCAGTCAAACGCAAAAGCACGATTGAATAGAGGATAAACACACTTCCGTCAGCAACTACTGAGAGTCAGAGTACTGAGTGCTGGCCACTACGGTATCAGTTGTAATCACTCGCAACACCTCCATTTCGGCGGGCAAATGGCCAAATACCTCCTTGATATCGTTAAATCAACGTTCAAAAGTTAAATCGTCGATTTGTTTTATGTAATCTTTTTGGTCACGGTTTTTTGGTGAAACCGGCCCTAAATGTTTACCCAGGCACCACGCACTACTGCCAAGTGAGCCAGTTTCATTTGAAGAAAAATATTCCTCCATACACATTGGTAAAAAATTAAAAAGTTGGGGAGAAACCCCGAAGAATTTGACGATTTGAAATAACCTCAAGTTTGAACAAAAAACTGACGAACTTTGTATGGAAATATATTCCGATTGGCAAGCTCATACTAAGTAGGGTACCTACCTAGTTAGATTAGATTTGTCTGGCGCTTGCTGACGAGGATTAGTTCTACCTAATGATAATCCTTACTGCTCTAAGGATAATTATGTCTCTATAAATGTTCTCACCTCAATTATCCAATCGCTAATAGATATTTGACAACTATATACTTCTCAACAAAGTTAACCAATGAAACTTACAATCATCGCTGTCCTCGTCAGCATCTGGAGGTGAACTGACTCCTGAGGTCATCCAAGTGAGTACGAGAAGACAATGAGCGGCTGCGAGGAAAATAGATGCCGCTCCGCTATACAAGAACAGAGTTCTTCCACCGAGTCTGTCGAACAAGTAACCACCCAGCAGAGACCCGGCAGCGAGCCCTGAAAATGTTAATCCATGCGGTAGTAACCCCACACTTCTTGAAAATCTTATTCTTGTTTGGTGGAATAGTTGGTTATTGTCGAGTACTGAGAAATGACCACGGACAGACATACACACCGACATACAGAAAAAACGTCTGCCAAGTTGGGTGGGCAGTATAGCTTCCTCACGTTTTTAACATGGACGTATAGACTCAGTTAGTGAACATTTCAACGGAATTGGTAAAATAGTTTCGGAGTTAGCCTATGACAATAAATTTCAAGTTTGCGCATGCGCAGTAGTCATACTTATCCAATTGGGCGAAATTCATAGGTAATTGTCTTGGAGTCAGCCCACAACTACCCTTCGAAACTGAGCGAAATCCGTCATTAGGAACTGTGATCTCGTAGTTTCAGGAAATTTACGTTGGGGCATGCGCACACGCCACTAATGGTTCGATGGATATTGAATTAATAGGGAACTGAGTAGGGGCTACCACAATCTCTGAAAATTTCACCAGCATTGGTCGAGTAGTTCCGGAGTTATGGCTATGAAACTAATTTCCAAATTGCGCATGCGCAGTAGGTATCACTGATATAATCGTGTTGAAATTCGAAGGGACAAATTGTCAACCTCCAACAACCCACCGAATTAGAGCGAAATCGATCCATTAGGGACAAAGAAATCGTAGTTTCATGAAAGTCACGTTTGCGCATGCACACACGCTAATAGTGGTCCGATGGCGATGAAATTCATAGGGGACCCTCTAGGGTCTTACTGGAGTAATCCCAGAAAATTTCACCGAAATTGGTCGAGTAGTTCCGAAGATACGCCTATGACAACAAATTTCAAGTTTGCGCTTGCGCAGTAGCTAGTACTGATCCAATCGTGACGAAATTCATAGATTATTGTCTTGGAGCCAGTCCACAACTACCCTGCGAATTTGAGCGGAATAGGTCGATTAGGAACTGAGATAAAGGGGTTTCAGGAAATTCACGTTTGCGCATGCGCTCACGCTACTAGCCGTCCGAAGCCGATGAAATTCATAGGGGACCGTCACGGGGCTAACCCGCACAATCCCTGAAAATTTCATCAAATTCGGACCACATCTTCATATAGTTTTGCCTGGGACAAGGAATAGACCACTGACGGACAGACGGACAGACATCAAGTTTTTTCTAGCGAAAAGGTGGCATAATTTACTGAAAATGCATTTATGGTTATCATGTTGGTACCTAGTAGATACTCACCGATACCCTCGAAGGTGGCCGATACAAGACCCTGCATAGTGCCTTCCAGTCCTGGAGGCGTCAGAGCGTTGGCGTAGGTTGTCATCGTGGAGTAGAACAGCCCGAACGTGAAGCCGTTGAGCACTTCTATCGGGAGGATCCACCAGGGGTTCGTGAGGAAATAGTAGGCAACGAATCTGATGCCGAACGCGATTAAGACAAGCGACATGCAATGCTCGTAGCCGATCTTCTTGAGGAACCATCCTGGAAAAATCATGTACCCAGACACAATCTTTCAATCCTAACCTCTTCAATACCAACTAGTAGTTTCTTACTTATATTAATGACTCAGGATCGAGAGATGACAGGTTTGAGTCTCTTATGGCACACTATTTTTTTTTTTTTTTTTTTTTTTTTTTCACTTTTTTAAAATTGGTGGATTTGAGTGTATCGGTTTGGAGATGTTCAATGTTTTGTTCAATTTGTTAGACAATGGGAAGAGACTATTAGCGATGCCTAAACAATATTGAAAAACATAACAGAACTTTACTAAATAATAGGAGACAGCGTCTGTCGACGGAGGGATTGGTGTCAAATTCACGTAGCTGTTCAAAATACGTTACCTGGATAATGACTATGGCATAAAAAGCCAATTTAATGAACTGTGTTGTGGATATAGTACACGGTGGAACCATTTTCTGAATTAAAATACATCTTTTGAATCATCGACTTCTGTGAAGTGGCGAGAATTAATTCTCACCACTCGAATCATATTCTAGAATGATGACTCTAAAACTATCCCATCTCAACTAACAAACATCATCCGACAAAGGGAAGGTATTAGCACCAAACGAAACCGAATCAAAATCGTTTTGCCCGCAAAGCTTGAAAGGTACCAATTACAGTGACCTACGTTATATAAACTGGCCAGGAAGTTGTCATCAATTTGTAAATCATCATCATTGTATCAGGAAAAAATTATTTGAAGAGTCTAGGGAAAATTTATTTGAACCCAGTTGAATTCAGTTCACCTCCACAGCTCACCTGAGAATAAGAAGAACGGCATCTCCCCCAAGTAGCAATTCACGGCCAGGACGAGACCATTGAGGGTTTGCACTTTCGAGTTATCGCCGCACCCGTCTTCTTTGGCAATTTCTTCTATAAACCTGAAAATTCCGAGCCGAAAATAATATTATCAAATATAGGTAGGTACTATACTGTATACCTGCACTACCTATCTGATCATAAACGATGATACAATTCAAATCGAAGTTAATAATGTTAGGACAGTGATTTTTACCTTATTTAGGTAGGTACCTATTGTGAATATTTAAAATAATGTGCGCCGATTGATTAGGAATTATAAAGTTGACTTTTGCCCAAAGACAGAACAATTTAAAATATCAGTCTTTCTTTCTAGAGATCTCTAAAACGGTCCTCCTTCAAAATATCGTTATTATTCCTTTCCACTGTTGTTTTATTCCACTTTCTGCATTAATTTTGTTCATTTTGGATCCAAATTTCCCCATTAGGTTAGTGCAGGTGGAGATTAATGTCCCCCGTTATCCTGGGTTTCAGGAGTAGGTATCTTCCGTCTTTTTAGGATGTTGGAATTCCGTTTTTTTGACATTATACATTCTGAATAAAAATGGGTTATGTTCATGCTTCAAAAATACCTTTATTATTTTCTATCTCAGATTCGGATTGTGCTCTAATCCCCGATTAAAAGAGCTCAAAATTCCTTTTCATAGAAACACGTCTGGAATCAACATTAATATTCATGATGGGTTCTTACTAGGTCTGTTAATATTTATGATGATGGGGCAGACCAAACTAGCCGTAGTTTTGTTTAGGTTCTTTATCGTCGCAATAAGCTTTCAACGGCTGACTTGTACGTAAATATATACTTAGTGTTGAGTCCCAGTAGCTTCTCTTCCCTCATTTTTGGATCACTACTTACTTATTCCAAAAAATCAAAATGCAAACAGATACTCATGGTACTATGGAAAGTAGCGTGGACAAATAGACCCACTCAATTTCAGAGGAAATGAAAAGCTTGTGGCTTCAATATAATGAACCTCAAAAAAGACTAGTTTGGTCAGTTTATTATTTAGGCAATTTATAGTCATCATCAAATCTGAAGCATAAAAAAAGTTGGGGCCCCTATTAAAATGTACAAACCACAATAATTAGGAACCTACCCAGGAAGTCAAGAAAGTACGATGAGTAGGATGAAGTTAATCAAATTCAGTTATCTCTGCATGTCCGAGTGAATACCCAGTGATAATTATTTTGTATAATAATACAAAATAATTATAGGTATGTACTGGTTATTTTAGAACCTTTTTTCAATTTTCCACTTCGCTCGAAGATACACAAAAATGCACACTTTTCTAACTTAGAGAACACTGTGGCGTGGAAGCTACTTTACTTATCAAGCTAGAGACGACAGCGTCGATAAACTTGAGTGTATGGGGAATATGGGTTTTTTATTGTAAGGAGGAACTCAACCGTAATGGCTCTAATTCACAATTGACTAATGTAGGTAGATGATGGGATATTAACGGATTTTTTAATCACCAAAAAAGGAAATTCCACAGAAGAGAATTGAAGATTCCGCAGCTCACAACCAACATGAGGAAGACCAGGAACTTTGGATTTTCGCCCAACAACTTCCCGACGTTCGACCAGATGTTGGCGGTTCTCTTTTTGGTCGAATCGTCGTTCACCTGTCAAATAATATTATATTTCTGATTCCATCTTGAATTTTAAGAAAAATAGAGGTAGGTACTTTTAATGTGTCAAGCATAATGAAAACAGCAGTACACCTAAAAGAAGGAAATTTCTTCTTTTAGGTGTCACCAGTTAATGGTGACGATTTAGTGGGCCTTTTGGTCGAATTTGAGTTCTCATTATTCTAAACTACTGGCCGGGGTTTTTGGTTTATTATTTTCAATGAGTAATGAACCTTTAGAATCGAGCACGAAAAAAAAAAGTGTAACCTCCCCTCAAAATTTGAGGCTTTACGTTTCAAGATACGTAGAATCCAAAAATCAAATAAAAAAAAATTCGTCCGTCCGCCGTCCGCCGTACGCGGCACTTTCCTTAGTTACCATGGTCCAAAATGAATGAAATTTGGTATACCGGCCCCATTTGGGGTCTAGTTGTGCCGCGAAGCTTGGTGTTACAGTCAGTCTTCTCTAAGGGGTAGACAATAGGGGATGCAATTTTCAAAACGCCCTAGCTCGAAAATTTCGAATAGGAAGGTATTTTTTTTCCATAAATTTCGAATAGAACACAATTTTTAGCGTCGAATGAGACCTTGCGGAGCATTTTAGGACCAACCGTTCGCTCCCTGTAAGGACTTAAGGGTTGAACGAAAAAAATAGCAGAAACACGAGTGTGAATCGCAATTCTTCCCGAGTAGGCAAAATCTCCGTTCAAATATCAGCTGTTCAAATGCAACTTTCTTTCGATTCTACCCAGCCAAGTTTGTTGTTTACTTTCAGAGGCGCCCTTAGTTACTGAATTTCATCAGGAATAAATGATACAACTCTCCGATAATAATAATTACAAGAAGGTACCTACTCATTGTCGCCAAGATATGATTGTGAACCTCGCGGTAGGTGGGTTTTTTATGTCAATTTGATCTTTGTAGATGGGCGATCTTTACAGAAAATGATAAACCTTTGTGTAATAATTTGCAGCGTTTTTTTTAGTGCTGTCGGTACGGTGAGATTCGTTAGTTAATGGGCAATCAATAGATACAACAACATTCAACATAATGTACATAACTTTCTATTTTCAGGTTTTGTGATTGGAATCAAAAACGAGGAAGCTAGTCAACGAATTTAAAGCTCGAGGGTAAATATTTTCACAATCAACTAAACAATTTCTGAATAATTATGGTACTTTTCCAATATGTGTTCTTTTTCTAGCTTTTCTTATTTTCATTGATTAATTTATGTACAATTCCAGTAATTTACAACTATTTACTTTGATGCATGTCAAGCAGATGATGGCGTCAACTATACTGAGTGCAGCACTCAAGTAAAACCCGATACTTCTGTCACTGGTGGCTTTTCCTTCGCTCATTATATCTACGAGATAACCCGACACGGCTGACACTAGTCCCCAACCAGCAGCTCCCCACATTCGCTGCATGCCGTAGTTGTAAGGATTTTCTTCTGAAATCATAGTCCAATGCATCGTAAAGTACCTAACTCGGAAATCTCGGAAAGCTCGGAAATCAAATACCTCTAGGTCCATGGGGGGAACCTCTCAAGTTGGTTAATCGAATGAAGGCTATCAGTTAAGCACAAAGGAGAAAGCACATGCCTATATAATTTTGGAAATACCAGTTGTACACTGTAATTTGTGGTTTTCTCGATGTTCAAACTTCAAAATTCGCCACTATTTGATCATTGTACCTCGACATACAATATTCAAATTGTTTCAAGTAGATTCTCTCTAGCATTTTGGCTTTTATACCAAATCCCCATCTCCATTCTAAAAACCTCTGGAATTCCTGACTTACTGAGCAACTTGAAGCAAACTGAGTCTGTCAGGTTCCCATCTCCCATTTCCAATCCCTAAACTCACATCTCCAACTAAAAACCTGACTTACTGAGCAATTTTGAAGCCAACTGAGTCAGTCAGGTTTCCATCTCCCAATTCGCAATTCCAAAAATCCCATCTCCAACTAAAAACCTGACTTACTGAGCAATTTGGAGCAAACTGAGTCAGTCAGGTTTCCATCTCCCATCTCCAATCCCAAAAATCCCATCTCCAATCTAAAAACCTCTTGGAATCCTGACTTACTGAGCAATTTGAAGCAAACTGAGTCTGTAAGGTTCCCATCTCCCATTTCCAATCCCAAAAATCCAATCTATCCAACTAAAACCCTGACCTACTGAGCAATTTGAAGCAAACTGAGTCTGTCCTCCATCCCATCTCCAACTAAAACCTGACTTACTGAGCAATTTGGAGCAAACTGAGTCAGTCAGGTTTCCATCTCCCATCTCCAATCCCAAAAATCCCATCTCCAATCTAAAAACCTCTTGGATTCCTGACTTACTGAGCAATTTGAAGCAAACTGAATCTGTCAGGTTCCCATGTCCCATCTCCAATCCCAAAAATCCCATCTCCAACTAAAACCCTGACTTACTGAGCAATTTGAAGCAAACTGAGTCTGTCAGGTTCCCATGTCCGATCCCAAAAATCCCATCTGCAATCTAAAACAACTTGAATTCTTGACTTACTGAGCAATTTTGAAGCCAACTGAGTCTGGCAGGTTCCCATCTCCCATCTTCAATCCCAAAAATCCCATCACCAATCTAAAAACCTCTTGAATTCCTGACTTACTGAGCAATTTGAAGCAAACTGAGTCTGTCAGGTTCTCACAGCAGCTTCCAATAACTCGGACTCCGAGGATGATAACGAGAAGGTACCAAAACTGGTTGTACCGCACAACTTCGTCGTCTGGTATTCTCACTTCGGTCACAATTTCGTGCAATAACGGATTTGAGCAATGTAGTGACCCAGTCATCTTAGCTTCACCTTCGCAACTTGGCAAGCTCCAGACGTGGAAGTTTTTTGCTAAAGTTTTCACCTTCAGAGCAATGGTATTCTCATCCTGAAATTCACAACAAGTCCATCAAATTTACGATTTACAACATAAATTCCACCTGCTATTCGATAATCTCTCTAGATTCAGCTCACCTGTTTCTTCCCGTTTTCTAGGTTAACTTGAGTAGGGCTCATCAGCGTTTCGTCCGAGTGGTTGGCATCAGAGCCAATACCGTTCATAGTCTCATGATGGTCCAATGCGTCAATGAATTTCCCCTGATGGTGCCCTGCTAAGAACTAAAGACCGAGTAAAATCTGTGAGTGGTTTATATAATTATCGTCATTCCGAAGAGCAAAAATATAGTGGTTCGTGAACTTATTTTCTTGAAGTGATCATGAATTGTACGCTATAGGCAGGCAATTGACGAAAATATGGCGAATGTAGGTACGTATTTTTAGAGAAATCAGAATGGGTACCTAATGTTTCCAAGAACTCCGCAGTAGGTAGCTACTGTTGATCCAAATGTGACAAAATTCAAAGGAAACCGTCTTGGAGACATCCCTCCAAATTTAAGCAAAATCGGTTAATTAGGAACTCAGAAATCGTATTTTCGGGAAATTAACGTTTGCTCGTGCGTTTGTCATCACACAATCATGGATACCGTGTTTCTTCCTATACTAGACATGGATTGTTACCACGTGAAGCTCCTCAACTCTTTCAACTTAATTCCTTGTGGTCTCTCCCAAAAGATTGCAATATTTTCATTTCCTAATGTGAATGCTTTACCTTGAGTGCTTTGGATATATCAAGACAACGTAGGTACTAGGTAGTAAGTTGTTGTATTCACCTCTTGGAAGAAGATAATATTATTTATGTGAGAACTACTTTATTTTTACCTACTTACTCCTAACCAATCTCTCATAATCATTCTTCTCGAGATGTCCATATTCGTGACCTCAGCCTCATTTCATTAGATACCCTAGAGCCCATTCATATACCCCTGCTATCATCAGCTTCCTTCCAAACGATGCGCGGGTAAATGCATTATTCGTCGCTTTATAGGGATCAGGTGTTACATTATCTTAATATCACCATGCATGAGAACTATTCGTACCAGTATGGGAAGGGAAGACAGCTAGTAATAAATAGTTGTGATGGATAGATGATAATCACCTGGCATTCCAATCTCGTATTATTTAAGGAGGACGACAGAGATCTGACGAAACATTCGTCATTGGCTTTACTAGTATGGATGAGGATGTGGGTCGAATTGGGATCACACACCAAATCGACATGACTGTGCATCGGCAGTGGCGACAGCAGTCGGAGAGACATCATGACAGCTGCTGAGCTCAGGATGAGGAAAATCAGTAGGTATTTGTGGATTTTGAACTTGTCAGCTATCGATCCTGCTAGTGGTTTGGCCGCCATGCAGATAACAGGGACAATAGTGTTGATGATTCCTGTGATAGTTGCCGAAAATCCGAGCTCTTTAATGATCAGAGGTATGAACGGGTACACTGGCGCCGAACCTGAAAAGTTCACCAGGTAGGTATTCATTACCTAATAGGGTAATATTACTTGACACAAACCCCTATTTCCCTTTGTAACGCCATAACTTGAGAGTGAGTGCAATTAATTGAATAATTCTTTTGTGTGTGTGTGTGTGTTCGTTAATGTCAGGACAAGGTTTTTATAAATGAAAACCCGACCTAAGAGCTCTGCTCCACTGTAGCGCAAGCGAAGCGAGCGTTTGTTATCTAGACAACCAACCGCGAGCTGAGAGAGTGGGTCGACGTGTGGGACCGTGCAACGCACGGGTAACCGGCTTGTAGACCATAAATTCGAATATTCACCAGCTTTTAGATCAACCAGGCAGTCCTCGATTTTTGCTATGCGTTCGTGCAAAAAGTAAAACAGAAGTTGGCCTACAAAATCATGATTTCCCCTTGCTTTTCGCATTTACTGGTAAAAGCTTTCTGAACAATTTTGAAACCGTGTCTGTCTGTTTGTGCCTATCTTTTTGTTACAAATTATCTCTGTCTGTTGTCGCCTATGCGAATTCTTGATTTGGTTGTTGATCTGAAAATTCGGAGCTCACGAGAGCGCCCCTGAGGAGCACTAGCGCTTGTTGGAACACAAAGCTCGTGACACTTTTAGTAGGAACCCTTTTCTCCTTGACAATCACCCTGAATGAAAAGAAAATGGTGTTCATGAAAAAACTTTGTATATTTCCACAAAAATGATGAGTTACAAAGTACTCCGGCATTTTTCAAAATAGTTTAGCTTGAAAGAAACGATAATTTCGAAAGGACCCATACCTGCCAGACTGAAGAAAAAATGCGCTTTTATCGGGAGTAACTTCCTATTGATGGCCATGGCGGATCCCGAAATCCTGATATCCTTCAGAGACCCGTGGAATCCGCTGGAGCACTGCCACTCAGAAGGTATTCATCACCACTACGGTCGTCCACTATCATTTTGTAAACTTCTCCGTGCCGACTCCCCGCCGGCGTCTCATCTCGGACGAAACCGCTTCTATTTGCGAGTTAGTCTCAGTTTCATTCTCATTCGTTTAAAGTAAGTGACCTTCGTGCAGGACGTCCACCGACCAACGTTGTGTGGAATTCAACAGAAGTAGGAACTAGCAGATTAGATTACCATAGACTAGTCTGCTGTGTTGAAATAAAACGCGCGACTTGAACAAATAAATTGCATCACTTTTGAATAATTGAATCGAGCGACAAACGCCCGACGCACGGGTAAATACAACCGTCGCTAGGGATCTGGTATTGAATAATTTTTACTTTCCTCAGCCCACCTGAAGATGAATGAAAAGTATTGCGATCAGCAGAAAGCCCAATTTCTGAAATACCACCTTTAACTGGTCCAAATCGACATCTGATCAATTTTCTCCACGTTTTGGAAAAGTGTATGTAAGTCCGTATGTATGTATCCCGGCTGTCCTATCCGCCGAGCACTAATGACCGTGACCGTGAGACGTATGCTAGTAATTTGAAAATTGTATTTAAAATTGATAATATACCACTGACCATGGGAAAATGATTGAAGATATAACCAGGCATGACTGAAGGCCTAAATAAAGATGTATCGGATGTCACTCTAAAGAAATTTTCAGGCCACCTCTGGTACCTTTCTGAAGTGCTCCTGGCGTTCGCCTTTTTTTACGAAAACGTTCCTCTGGAAACTAAATAGAAGATGGTAGCAACCTTGGAAACTGAAGGACAAAAAGATGTTCCTAAAAGAATCAACGTCGACCACAGAGTGATCGAGGTCTAATCACTCGAAGACTTCGTGACTCGTAACACTCTCAAGTTTTTCTCCATAACTGGACTCTCTCCTGCTTTTCTGGAGTCTAAAGTAGCCACATGAGGCTCCTATACTGATTATTTACAAGTTAGGGATATTGTGAGTTTCATGATGGTGGTGAACTATATACCAGTGAGAGAGGTGTTGCGCTGATGGAAGAATACAACAACCTACCGACGAAGGACAAACAACAGAAGCAATTTCTACTTTTGACCATCAACGAACTCCGAAAAAAGTTTCCTGACACGAAAAAATCTACTTTAATGGCATAATTATTTCTTTCTCCCAATGATCCTGTCCTTCTTTTCATTTTTTGTCCTAATTGGAGTAATACAGTTCTAATAAAATTACGTTTTTTCATTAATTTATGACAAAAATGTTTTTTTTTCCACATCCTTTCCTACTTTAAACCTTGGTATTAACCCCTAAATTTCATTTTAAACGTTTGAAAAAATTCCACATTTTTTCTCTCAAATGGATACACTTTTATGGGGTGTCCCCTTAGAAAAGAGAAAACAACATTTTGAAGGCTATTATAAGGAGCACCCTAGTGTATACTTAGACATATTACATGGTCTTTCAATCTCTTTTTTTAGCTTTTGCCTAGCTACCTACCCCTTCGAGTATCGGTTGTATTGCTATCCAATTTGGGAGTTAGTCTTATCCTTCAACTTCAATTTCTCTTCCCACATCTCTTGTACTTATACAACGAGTTTTGCTTGAATATTGAGTAAGTAAACCAAGAGGATCGATAGTTTGATCGAATTTATCTACCTTTGTTGCGGAGTTTCATAGCTTCATCCTCATTTTCACATCTCACTACATCTGGTTGGTCCTATCATATCATCTCTATAAATATTTCTAGAAATTTCCTCAGCGATTTCTTTCCTTAGGACTTTTGTTTATTTTTCGAGATGTCCTACCTTAGCCGAAAATTGTGTTTGACCACAGCGTTTAGAAGGAATGGCCTCGATATTATTCCAAATAGAACCTCCACATACGAGTAATCTCATCACCAAGTACATAGACACCATGTTTTCAACAGTTAGAGGTTTACTCAAGCCTCTCATTAAAAATTGTATAGACCGATTTGGAGAAATGCCTTTTCAATATCTGATAATAATATTTATATTCAATAAACGTAGGTATGCATTATGTACTAATTCGAATTTCGTATAAGACCTATTTACCTGATGGGTATCTAACATTATTTTGTAAAAGTAGTTTATATAAGCAGGCTGAAATGGTTCATAATATGAATTAATAAACTATTATTATTTCATAATTTATTAATTAACCATTATTTTTAATTTTTAATTAATTATATTAAACTAATTTAATTTGGTCCAGAAGGTCCATTTTGAAGAAATACCATGGGCTCAATATTTTGGCTGTTAGAAAAGATTTTGGTTGGAATTGGCACTGACTGCAAGCCTCTTTGTTAATAATAGGTACCTACAGAACCTCAATATTTGGATTTCCTATTTTTACTGAGCAATCATGAGATGTAACTCACATTTCAACCTTATCAGTCAACTAGTTGGTTATCGCATGCTTTTGTCACAATGCCTATTTGAGTGTTACGTAGGTAGTGACTGAAAGAATTTATCATAGAACCTACAGAGCAAAAACACGAGGAACGGCTCGATAGAGTGATGTGTGGCTGTGGGTTCGACACTGGATCCAAATAGCACAAAAATAGTCCAGGCAAAATCTGGAAATTACTTATTTATGCATTGAATCATGTACTGCAAAATGTTTCCAGTAAAGTGTAGAGGAAGTCCCCTGAACAACGTGAAATAAAGCCCCGTTGATTTCCAGGCTGACGCACAGTGCTTCGAACAGTTGACAAAAATGTAGAAATCAACTTATTGGTACCCAATAGGGCGGAGAAACGTACATGAATTGCTTTGGAGAGACCTAGATGTGAGTGAACGATAACAGTCCAACTTAATAAGAGTGAATAGGGGTACCATCATCGGGGCAATATGTCCTCAAAAATACCTAAATCTAGAGCATCTCGGCTAGGGATCAAAGAGTTTATAGGAGCTCTTACCAAGCATAACCCTGTAATAAATTGAAAAACGCTGCTTATTATTAAAAAACGGTTTATTATTTTCATAAATCGCCCATCTACGAAGATCCTATTGGTATATATATTAGTATATACCTAGTAAATACCTACCTACCTTAAATATATCGCACATTTCACAATCATTTGAAAATTGTTATTATCCGAGAGTTGTGACATTCATTCATAAGGAAATTCAGCAACTAAGGAAACTTCTCACAGTAAACAAGAAACTTGGTTCGGTGAAATCGAAAAAAAAGTTGTCTTTGTATGATCGGCTGATCTTCGAACGGGGATTTGGCCTGATCGGGAAGATTTGAGATTCACATTCGTGTTTCTGCCATTTTCCTGTTCAACCCTCAAGTCCTTACAGAGTGCGAATGGTTGGTCTCAAAAGGCCTCGCGAGGTCTCGATAGATTCTAAGATTCTTGATGGGGGAAAAAATAAACATTCTCTTGGAGTTTTCGAGCTAGGGTGTTTTGATAATTTCATCTCTGTGAGGCGAAACAACTTGTTCGAAAATTAACAATATTTGTCGGAAGATATCTTGGGCACAATAACCCAAAATTAAATTAGGTTGATATTTTGACTGTTGATATGAGGGGTGAAAGCGGTGTAAGTCAGTTTTTGACCAATATCTGGCTACTGGTATATTCTCGAACTATTCATGGTAATAAGATGAAAGAAAGAGTGAAGTAAGTCATATAACTCATCTCCTGTGCTAACAGAAGAAGTGAGGTAATTCATAAATAACTCATCTTCTGTACCTCGTGCAATAAAGCCTTTCGTTTCTCAAAATGACGATTATGACTCATGACTTACACTACTTTCACCCCTTCTCATTATTATTGTCGGGTAGCGGCCCCCAAATGGGCCGATTGGTATCCGACGATCTTAATATCAACCTGATTCCATCCCTAGGCCGACTAACCCTTTGAGCACAAAGTTGTATTGGTATAGGTACCGTTTTGTAGGGGGTTTGATCCTCTTACATTTTGATGAGTGAAATGTACACATGAAAGTACCACACGTTACCTCTAGGCATTCTGGAACATTTGGAACCACGTGATTTGAAGCATAATATTTCGACTTTTGTGGTATATTTAGCCTGGACTAAAAACTATTCGTAGGAAGGTAACTACAGCATTAAAAGACCTGTTTGTAGGGATACTGATGGTGATAAGTTATTCATTCCACCCGAGACTTGAGAGTCGAGCGGGCGAAGTTGAGTATTTATTCCACTCAAGACTCATTCATATTCATTTGACTTCTTTGAGTTACCTACTCATGTACGAACTAACCTACTCACTAATAGAAATGCCATGTTGAGATCCACGTACTTTCCCACGCAATGGAAAAAAGCGAAGATCGTAATGCTCCATAGAAAGGGCTCAATCCAAGGTATCCATTTCTTCCAAGATGTTCGAGCGGCTCATATTCCCAATACTCTTATGCCAAATCGAACACTTGTTCCCATCCACTCAGTTCGGGTTTCGCAACCTCCATTCATGCCCTTGGCAGCTGCACAGGGTACTTGACCACATACTCAATGCATACGAGACAAAACTGATAGATCTTGGTATGTTTTTGACGCAGAAAAAGCCTTTGATAAAGTATGGCATGGAGGATAGCTGGCAAAAATCAAACCTTACCTCACAGATACCTACTACCGAATCTCATTCCTAGAAGGCCGCACTTTCAGGGTGACCGTAAATGGAACCACATCAAACGAAGCTCCAATTCGTGCAGGCATCCCTCAAGGCAGCGTCCTGGGGCCCCTCTTGTACATTTTCTATGCGCACGATCTCCCCGAACTTGATAACGCCCTCATGGCTCAATTCGCAGACGATGTGGCCATATTAGTCAATGGTGCAACAGGTGAGGAAGCTTCCTTCAAACTCCAACAAGTGGCATCGTTGATCTCAGACTGGGCAAGTAAATGGAGGAGCAAAATCAACCCATCGAAGTCTGCAATAGTGCCTTTCATTTATAAGCTGAGCTTTAACATCCCTCCAGTCCAGGATAAACAACTCACCCATAGGTCAACACAACAAGGTCACATACCTGGGCCTGACACTGGACAAACGCTTAACTTGGAAAGACCACATCACGTCTTTGACTACCAAAATTCGTCATCGTATTCGGCAGCTCTCCTGTCTTATGACCAACCACAAACTGTCTTTGCGCCTGAAAATAATGATATGTAAGGTATTAATTCTTCCAATATGGCTATATGGAAGCGTCCTCTGGTGATCAGCATCCTTGACTCAGATAAAACGAGTCCAAGTACTCCAAAACAGGATTCTAAGAATGGTCACCAACGCACCGTGGTACGTAAGAAACGAGGAACTCCATAAAGATCTGGAAATCCCCACAGTCCACGGCTCACTTGTGGTAGCCTACCACGAAATGTTCATCAAAGCGCCAGATCACCCCAACCCCCTCATCAATGCGATACATGATCAGCGGCCACCACCAAGACATATATGAGACGCCTCAAAAGAAGACACCATACAGGCAACGCCGATAGTTTCAACTGAACTTTCACTCCTTTACATACCTGAATCTACTATAATCGACAAATTGTTAAGTACCTCTATTTTCACATACACTTCTATTGTTAAATATCAGTAATATAAAGAATCATGTGATTCTCTGAACTAGCACCTAGGGCAAGCGAATGCGCCGGTACCTAGTTGATCCACTTCAAGCGAATCATGCCTAGGCATGCTATACGACACTTTTGTATACATTATAATGCTAAACACAAGATTGTTACATTAAATTATTTTAAAAAAAAGACTACTAGAAATACTTTTTTCCTGGACTGAACATTGGTAGTTGGTCCCTCATAGCGACCTACATACGTAGGAAACTAACATTGCGACCGCATCTTATGAAAACCTGATCAATATTTTGTCAAATTTTACGGGAGAGTTGAAAAACTGAAATTTTTAGGTTATCTAAGTACTTATACGAAGATACGTGAGGTTATCATTGATGACCGAACAATGAGATAGTCACCACTTTCTACAGCTGCTCGTGCGTCTTCTGGACAACATTGAATCAACACTGTACTTGTATTTTGGCATGTACTTATGGTATTATAATCGATTAGAATGCTTCCTACCATTCATCATGAAGAAGCGACACATTACCAGGACTGCCTCATATGAGTCAGTTTATTGCCATAACACAACTATCGATCTTGTATTCTAAGATATGAGGTTTTCAATAACTTCTACTCCACATTTCATCGCAACAATGAAGTTACTTCTAAAATTTACAAAATAATCGTTTTCATTTCAATAACCCATAAAACCCATTTTTGGCAGAAATTGCAGATTTTCATTGGAGCCTCCCTTTGGTAGTCAGTCCCTCATGTAGCGTCCTGTACAGTACAGGACGCTACATGAGGTAAGTACAGGCTGTACTTACATAAGTACCGTAGAAAACTAACGTTACGGAGCCAATTATATTCGTAAGGCCTATAGTATTCGATTGAGGGTGCTTGAAAAATTACTCAAAAAATAAATAATCCTTTCATTTATTGGCACTAACTGTACTTTGCATTATTTAACTGACAATAAATAAATTACCTAGTATGAGTATTACTCTGAATGACAACTTGATGAACCTAAATGATATGTCATAATATTTAAGTAAGAACATTTTTTTATATTATAAAAAATGTTCTTACTTAAATAATTCATTAACAATCGCTAAACATTTCGTGAACGGCGGAAGAAAGTAAGGGTGGAGTGCACCAAAGCCGAGAGAATTAATCCCGGACTAAACGTAGTCCGGGACTACGTAGTCCCAAACTAAAATAGTCCGCGACTATTTTTACCCGGTACTAAATTTGGTGAGCACAATGAAAATTTAGTTCCGTACTACGTAGTCCCAAACTAAACGCATTTGACGTAGTCCCGGACTAAATAGTTTTGAGCCGATCCTCCAGTTTGCTTGATCAGCAGGACAGGTGGCAGCTGACCCCGCCAAAAGCGGGAAGCTTCGTTCCCTTGGTTACCGAGACATCAGCTCAGGCTCACAGATTCCATTCCTTTTGGATCGACCGTTAGACCTTAGACGTACCTACCTGTTCTTCTCAAGCTATTCGTGAAAGAAATGAAAAAAATGTTTGTCCTCCAAAATCAAAATTTCCACTTGCTTTTTACGTTTGACAGCTTCCCGAACAATTTTGGTTCCATGTATGTATGTCTGTTGGTCTGTAGTCCCAGGCAAAACTATTTATGAAGTTATGCTCCGAATTTGATGAAATTTTCAGGGATGTGGGTTAGCTCGTCAGTGACGGTCCCCTATCAATTTCATCACCATCGGACCACTAGTAGCGTGAGCGCATGCGCAAACGTGAATTTCCTGAAACCCCGATTTCTCAGTTCCTAATTGACTTATTCCGCTCAAACTTGCATAACTCCGGAACTATTCTACCAATTCCGCTGAAATGTTCTCTAAC
The DNA here is from genome assembly GCA_030264115.1 of Lygus lineolaris. Taxonomy (NCBI): domain Eukaryota; kingdom Metazoa; phylum Arthropoda; class Insecta; order Hemiptera; family Miridae; genus Lygus; species Lygus lineolaris. The sequence continues at coordinate 29,992,244 of JAEMON010000005.1, forward strand.
TGATTCTAAACGTCCATGTTCCAAAAGAGAGGAAGCTATACTGCCCACCAAACTTGGCAGACTTTTTTAAAGACGAATCGTTCTATGAATTCAGCATCACCACACAGTTGTATTGGGTTTCTTCTGGGCGAATCACCCTCCTAGCACAACCACATTTTCAACATCTACCTCCAGCTCAAAATCGTCGAG
>JAEMON010000005.1:29995487-30026017 GCA_030264115.1 Lygus lineolaris
TTATTCAGAATTTTCTCCACATCAGAACGATAAACTTTTTTTCTTTGTATTAACAATGTTATTTTATCCCAAATAACAATAGAAGAGAAGAAAAAAATTGATTTTCTCATATACGATCATTTCCCACTCTGGTAGCAGAGCAATCACATTAACGGCACGCACTCGCAATGAATTGTGCTAAGTGTAATTTACCTACCTATCAAAGGGGAGACCCATGTTCATTTGTTCAATAAACCACGAGTGAAGAACATATTCACCCGGAATGCACGAGGTTAGGAACCGAGGATAAGTGGACAAAGATGGGCGAATTATAAACCTTGATTTTAATCTACTCAACCGAGATCAAGTCAGTTTCATTGAACAATATAAAAAATATGTAAGTCGGTAAGTAAAGCTAAAAGTTGAAATTAGCATAACATAATCAATCTATTATGAAGAATAATCAGATATCAGTACCTACCGATACCAAGATCGTCTCTTGGTCCCAAAACCACCTATGCAAGCACTTGTTTTCAAAAACGTACCAACCTCAACAAAATACTATTAGGTATCTAGCCTAATGATGTTGAGCAATCGACGTTTAGCAACGTCAGATAACTTTAGGTATGTACGAAAGGGCTCTATAATAAATTTATCATGCTCGACTATACCGTTAGAACCCCTTGAGTTTCTAAAATGCAAAATTATTAACTAAATAGAAACTATTTAGGTACTTAGTGTGACTTTTTCAACTAAATTTTTTCACTTTCATCAGCCTATCTGAAGGGTAAGAGGAAAGTATTGCTAAAATGCGCTACTGTGGTTGAAAACTGATTTTCTCAATCTCCTCCTCTCCTGGGTGGTGACGTATCTTCATGTTGTGTACAAATGCCTGTTAGGATGTACTTCAGAGATGGGAAAATCCATATTCATGAATATTTATGAAATAACTTATTCATACTTTTGAATTTCTGTGAATATGAATAATATTAAAAACCCTTTGCCTCCCTTTGATCTCTGATGTACGTAGGAGTGTTTTTTTAATTTTAAATTCCGCTTTCTGGCCTTTGTTGTTGAAATAGCCGTAGAAAATAATGTGCACGCTTATCTTGAAATTTCTGAATTAGGAAAGGTATATTTGAATATTACGTAACTATGAACTTGAATACAGTAATAACAGTTGTTGTACGAGTCGTAACAATACTGGAGTCATCACAGTTGTCTAGATGTTTGAGGATGAACCAGCGAGAAAATCATCTCAAACCGTGATTTTGTACATGGAACAACTAACACCAATATTATGATAGTAGCCCTCATCTTCAAGAAAGTATTCAGAGGACCGAAATCAGCGATAAAACAGACAAAGGTATGGGTTTTTCGAAATTTAATGTGCGAAGAATGTAATCACCAGAGCCTCACCAGATGGTTTCTAGTTACAGTTTAATTATCGCTAGGCATTAAGTAGTCCAATTAGATGTTGCTTCAACATTTTTGGCATGTGAATTTTTGAAAATTTTCTCGATGGAAATCCGGTTGAGGCCATTCTTAAACGATTCCTGAAGTTCAAAACAGATATATTTATTTATGGTACATTTAGATATATATGTGTCACTCCAGACGATGTCTGACCCTAGATTGATCAAAAAAATAAATGAAACTCATAGTGTCAATAATATCAAAAGAAAGGATGACGTCGTTGGTCAGAATTTTTGGAGTACTCTAAGGGGTCAACTGTTAAAAATATTTAGAGTTGAAAATCACATAAAACCCTGTTTTGTAGGTTTTTTGTGTAAAAAAACCATCTTAAACATTGGAATATAATTATGATTTATTATTTGGAATCAGAGTAAAACTTCCTTTTCCTATAAGAATCGCCCACCAAATCGGTTAAAATGATTCTTTGAAAATTCCCCCATCAACACATCATGCTGTATTACTGGAATTTTACTTGTATACGTAATATGTATGGTTGAGGGTTCAGCACAGGTATGGAGTGGTCAGAGCCCTTTCAACAACGAACAACGAAAGTTAATGTGATGGCGCTGATATTTATCAGGTATTTTTGAAATTAACTAGAAACTTCAGGCTTTGAACTCTCGTCAGTCCACTTCACAGAATTATCCAACTTACTCATCAGAATATCAGGCATGATTACATAAAAACATGCGGTTTCCAGTAAGTATAAAATAAGTAAGTACAGAAGTAAGTATAAAATCATTTTTTCGTGACAATCTAATAGAAACATTACAAAAAATAAAACTACCTAATGAGAATTTCAAATTATTCTATCTACTTACTTATCGTAATTGTTTAATACTGAATGGAATACTGTTGCCAAAATTGAGATGACATTTGAAGTAGAATACTTACGTCTATGAGAAATGATTCGATGTGGCAAGAATGACAATTCGATTGTGAACTTTATTTACTCTAGGTACCTTTCAGCCTCTTAAAATAGATAGGTACCATTAATGTCTAAAATATTCTCGATAAACCTGAAGGGATTTATCTCTTAGAACCAAAGCTAATCAATTTTTCGCTTTATAACGTAACAACCCAATGCATGGTATGTAAGTTACTGACTTTCATGTAAATTCTTAAAACAGACATGACCTTTACTCCAAATCGAGTTTATAAAACACAGAGTAACTATCAGGTTGGTCGTCCACTGGAAGCGTATTCAAAAAGCATCGCTTCGACCTACACTGGAGGCAGCCAAGAATGGATGATTTTTATCTGCTCGATAAAATCAATATCTGCTTATTAAATCTGAATATCTGAATATCTTCTTGGTGAAATCAATAGAGTTGTACAGTACGACCGGGCTTAGTAGGGGTGCATCAAGTAGGAATGTGCCTTTAAACAGCATTTGGTTTTTCAGAAGATCATTTCATTCTTGTGCCGAATGAGAAACCCCATTTGGGTTCATTATTTTCATTCATATCATTTTCAGGGGTTATCATAATTCAGAATTTTCATTTGTTATTTCAGATCAGAAACGACCCTTCGGAATCAAGAGTAGGTTACAATTTGTTCAACGTTTTAATATTTTGTTTTACAAATTCATTCAAGTTGGCACACGATTGTTCTCCATAAGAAGGAAATTAGGGAATTCTTATGTTGTACACATAACGAGTCTTAAAACTATGATCTACTAGCCAGTTACCCATGCGTTGCACGGTCCCCCACTTTGACCCACTCACAACGCTCGCGATTGGTTGTCCAGGTCCCAAACGCTCGCTTCGCTCGCATGGAACGTTGAGGGGCAGAGTGAGACAGATCCATAGGTCGGGTTGAAAATTTCTTTTACAAAAACCTTCTCCTGACATTAACAAAAAAAAAAAAAAACTGGGCTGGGTTTGGAATACAGCCCCCCCCCCCCCCCCCCCCCCCGGATTTTTTTTAACGTAAAACACATTATTTTAATATAGAAACATGTGCATAGGCGTTGATATATTATTATTATGTTTCGTCGAAGAGGATGGATTCATCCTTCCTATCCGCCCCCTGGGCCATGACTGCACCTGTGGCTTGTTATGGTCAGAAGAGATCTACATTGGAAAATATTTGTATGTCTACACCATAGATCAGTTTGGTATAAGTTTAAGAATGTATAAACAAGCATTAGAGGTTAGGGGAGGACTTGTATCACGCAATCCGCATCCAATAATAATCCAATTTTGAATATTTTATTACATTGTTGGTCAAGCCATATTAGAGTTATTATTTTTCGGATTCTGGGGGGGGGGGGCTTAGACCCCCTAGGTATAACGCCCTGCAAATAAAACAAAACCTTGGGTTTCGAGCGGCTACGAGCGTAAGAACACGCTTACAGTGGACCCAGAGAAAACATCGAGGCTTCTCTGCGACATCGAGAAATTCCAACTTCCAGGAGCCAAAATAAGATGCCAATTTTTGGACCAACAGAGCTCGGGTTGGGCTCAAACGATGGCAAATTTTCTAGTCTAGTTAAAAAAGGAAGGAGTCAAATTTTCTGTAGGACACTTTCTTTACGTCTTTTTTTTTAATGGAAAATAGTGCAAATTTTTCGCGGCTTTTCGAGCACCACGAAGGGTAGATACTACGCATTGAAGTCCTTACAACACAGGGTTGGAAAAAAAACTTTTTTTTTCATTTAAATACAAAAAAACAGTTTTTTTTTTTTTTGTTTAAAACAGTTTAAAACGTTTTTTTTCTCTGTGAGACAAAGGTTTTTTAGGTTTTTAAAACTGTTTTAAACATGGTTTTAAACAAGTTTTTAAAGATCGCTCATCAAGCACTATGGCAGCGTTTGTGTTCCTGTACCCGAAGGTGCATGGTACCTCCTCAAAATTGCCCCACACATCATATTTTTTCTTCGCACTAGCCGAAGACATGTTAGGTACCTATAGCTAACGGCAGACAAAACGCAACTGGATTCTTCGGGGGAAGATCCAGATTCTCAACCAATGAAGAAGAGAGGGATTCATACTTTCATAGTAAAAACGACTATGAATTTCATAGAAATGATTAGGAATAGGAAGTAGGAACAAGAAAAAATATTCAGGGGAGTACGTAATGCATTGACTTTCGCAGAACGGGGAAGTGAATTTATAGCGAATTCACCATTCAAATGAAAAAATGACCCATCGGTAAATTTCTCCGGAACTCCAGAAGTTCGAACAAAGGAACAAAACCAAGTTCATTTCTACTTCCGAGAATTTCCAGGCTGATGGTAGCTGTGGTAGGTATCTAACTTGTCATTCTGACTACTGGCGAATGGCCTTGGTTGTACCTTACCTATTATGTTTTTTGTTGCTCATTTCTCATGAGGTCAATGTCATTTAACTCCTACACGTCCAGTTTGAAACAAATCACAAAGGGCTTGTTTAAAACAGCAATAAACAATGTTTTAAAAACAATTTAAAACGAATGTTTTAAAACACCCCTTTGCCCAAAAATGTGTTTAAAACACTGTTTAAAACAGTACCAACCCTGTTACAACATACCTATGACAAGATCAGAGATACATGCACGTTTGCAATGTTTGCCTTTTTTGTTTCGATATTGACTGAGATAGAGACGCTTTCAAACTTGGGAACGTCATCACAGCGGCTCAGTTACTATGTCGACCATTTTCACAAAAATTAGGTTTTGACTGATTCTTATTCGACTTCTCACGTTGCATCGACTGGTTAGCTCAAAATTGCTTCAACTAGACTACAAAATCGAGAAATACTCGAAAAACGTTACACCCCCATCGACCTCAATACCTCAATTAGGTACCTATCTGGGCAACACCCCGTATCAATCAAAATGTCCTTTTTAATTAATACTATTTTTCAGTATTGACGACAACCGGAAGGCAAGAAGTGACGGAATAACGGGAAACAAAAGGGACAGGTGGTCAAAACCTGGATTCAGTTTTTTCCTCCTCCTGAAAAATTGGGATTTGGTTCATAGGGTGTGTTGCTTCTTAAGCGACGATGTTTTACTCAAGAATTATAGGAGGGGTTTAAGATGTAAAGAGTAGGCTAGTCCCAGTAAGAGCAGTAGGCAAGCGTACCTTTCCTACATCTATGCGATCGAACGTCACATTCCCAGTTAGGTATCGATGGCATTTATGCAGAGAAGCCGCGACATTATAATTTGTGGAGTGTGTGATCCTTAGTGGATCCTCACTTTGTTATGAAATTCGAAAATAAGTCAATACTTGCGGATCGAGTAGAGTGGAAGTAGCTCGTACATGAGTTAAATATCACTTTTGTGACTAAAAGATTTCATAACAATCAGGAATATAAGGCCAATTTACAACATTAATTAGTTATTAGTTATCAATATTCCAACGTTCTATCATAATAGGTAGAATAATATAATACCTCCGAGAAACAATATTTATATGAAATCAGATTCAAAACCTGACAAAAAACAGAGATGTAAACAAGAAGGCACGTTGATATTGTTATCATAGAGTAAGTACCTAAGTCCAAATCCAACTTCCACAGCCATTGTGTCAAGGTCTCTACGATTCTACTTTGATAGAAGAAAGCACGGCCGGCTTGAGAGCAGCTTGTCTGAAGCCGGCCCTGATAAAATCCATGTATTCAAAGTTTGGAATCACAGAATCTTGTTCTGTTGGCAACCGCTAGCTGTCGGCTATTCCGGCCGTATCACTTCGATGTTGTCAAAATTCTTCTTCGTCCGCTTTGTGCTGCTCGGGAGGTATTTCACCTTTGCCCATTATACCTGAAACGATTATTTTATGTGTAATCATTAGAATGTGTAGCTACGTAAAACGAATGCAGGTAAACCTGCTTACATAATTAGTACTTACAATAGTTTATTGAAAAATTAATTTGAAAATTTGAATATTGATATTTGAATTAGGATATTTATGTAGGTAGATATGGTAGATACCTATATGGCTCTTCTGATTAACTATTACGCTTTAGTGAAAAGTGATACCTACAGAAAACCAGCTACAAACTATGATCAGATCATAGAGTGCCAAATTTATATTTCAATCAATTTCAATTTTTCTTTTCAATCAATTTCATCAACCTTCGCCGCTGATCAATGTTTTTTCATGCTCATGGTTGAAAATTGTTGAGTATTAAGTACCCATCCATCCGAAATGGACACGTCCATGTCTATAAAGTGATTAGTTTTGGGAAATCCAAGGTTGATTAATTACGATTTAAATTGAAAATAACTTTTTCAACAAAATCTAATTCAAATCTATTCGAAAATTGGAAAATCGGTCAATCTGTAGCTGTGATGATCCGCGATAAGTAAGTAACTACCTTTTGGTATCTTCCCTCAGTCTTGAACAACTATCTTCTCCCAAAACCTTAATTGGAAATGGTTGCGGTTTTTTCAAGCATTGATTAGTTTTCTTATATTTTTTCAATAAAAAGTCTGTTGGATTGACTGTTCCTCAGCCAATGTAAAAAATTATATGGAAATTATTTAAATAAACTAGATATTATAGATTTTATTAGCCTGTGAGGTGAGAAGTATGTTCCTATTTAGGCTAATAAAGTATAACAACTGGTTTATCTAGATAAATTTCACATGTACCGACAATAAACGATTTAACAGACTCCGCACTTTATTCCACAACAGAAATTGGTTGAACCACATTTATATATATTTCCAATTTTCCCAATCCATCCGAAATATTTTGGAAATATTTGCAATTTCACCTTTCCCGAAATTTAAGCAACCTACTTACTACGTTTTGAGTGTCACTAGTAGCATAAGGATACGGGCATTGTGACATCACAAAGCCGTAACCTATCCCAGTACATAGATATGGGCATTGTGACGTCATAAAGCCGTATCCTATCCATACAGAGATATCGAATTTCAATACGACTCGTCTCTAGTTATAAAATTGTACCTCCTTGTAGCCATTTCCTCAAGATTTGAAATTCGAAATTTAAGACATGAAAAGTGAATTTAAATAAATTTCGAGGTTCCAGAAATATAGGGGGGGGGGGGGGGGCGAGGTATTCAATGCGGATCAGGAAAACTCGAATTTGATGTTCTCCCAATTATTTATCAACATGGGAATAAAAACGCCGATTTTCTGGCCTTCCGGATTTCTCTGATATTTATTATTAATTTTCCATCGACGTTTCTAAGTCAGATTTGACTGAGCTGAAAATAAGCAGTTCCCTACGATAATAGCTTACTTCTAGTTCCATTCGCTTTCCTGACTTCTGCACCGCAGACGATCTGAATGAGAATGTGAACGACGGCGAGCGCTGCGGCCGCCAACCCGCCGATCTCGTACATGACGCGGCCGCCCCACCGGTCGTACAGGTAGCCACCGGAGACTGATCCTATCGCGATACCTGTCCATCATAAGAGAATCCAATAACTATTATGTTATAACGATAAAATTACTCATTGTGTTGTAGGAAGAAGTTATTTCATGCATCAAAACTCATCATACCTAATGGGTCATATTATGACCACAAGCAATGGCTGACTGCTGGGTTACTAAGAATCCAACTTTCCAGGTTACTCCAAAAATTCTGGCCAACGAACTCATCCTTTCTTTTGATATTATTGACATTTTAAAAATTTTTCGGATTTTTTATCTCGATTCCTCGGTCAGATATCGTCTGGAGTAACACATATATAAATATATGAATATATATACAAATATTTACATATTAAAAAGTGTTACATTTCAGGAATCGTTTTAGAATGGTCTAAAACGGATTTCCATGAAGAAAATTTACAAAAATTTGCATTACAAAAATTTTGAAGCCATTGCAATAGCTTCATTTTCTTCGAAAATTCGCCAATTCTGAATTTTAAATGGAAGATTCTGATTTTGGTTTGGGAGATTCTGAATTTTACTTGGGACAACTATACTTGATCTATACTTGACCCATCCTCAGGTGAAAACTGTATGTGTACGCAGAAATGCAGTCAACAAGTCAGACACAGGCAGAACCACCCCAAAGGAGCAATGGTAAGTACCTTTTGGTGTGCAAGGTCTGTTGGCTGATTATGATGCGGTATTCAATGCTCCGCAGGGATCAGATGCCCATGTAAATAATTTCAATTTCGTAATTTCCTTCTTTTTAGGACGTTCCTCGAGTGGCATCCTTATTTTTGGTTTATTATTTTCAATAATGAACCTTTGGAATCGAGCACGAAAAAAAATTTAACCCCCCCTCAAAATTTGAGGTTTTACGTTTCAAGATACGTAGAATCCAAAAATCGAATTTAAAAAAATCCGTCCGTCCGCCGTACGCGGCACTTTCCTTAGCTACCATGGACCAAAATTAATGAAATTGTATTGTATACCGGCCCCATTTGAGGTCTAGTTGTGCCGCGAAGCTTGGCGTTACCGTCAGTCTTCTCTAAGGAGTAGAAAATAGGGGATACAATTTTCAAAACGCCCTATCTCGAAAATTTCGAATAGGAAGGTATATTTTTTCCATCAATCTCGAATAGAACACAATTTTTAGCGTCGAATGAGACCTCGCGGAGCATTTTAGGACCAACCGTTCGCTCCCTGTAAGGACTTAAGGGTTGAACGAAAAAAAAGAGCAGAAACACGAGTGTGAATCGCAATTCTTCCCGAGTACCTACTTAAACGCATTTAAAAGGGGACACGAGACTTATGTAAATAGTAGATAATTATAGTAACATAGGATTAGAAGAAATTAATAGAGAAGAATAGCCAGGGCCCGTATAAGTCCTTATAAAATCATGTTCCCAAAATTGAGTGTTTTCAATACCGTGTTACGACTTCTGTTGAAAGGTTGAGAACAACTTACTGCCCTAAAGAATGATAAAATAGGGTGAATGCCGCCAACTGCATCAAAATCCGTTGCGAATTGGTTGCAAAAATTGGGGAAAACTGTACAACGCTAAAACGGTTATCCGTTTCTTAAACTTATTGGTCCTAAGCAGTAATAATGGTATAATAGGTAAGAGTTCCCATAAACTTCACGGTAGCCGAGATTTAGGCATTTTTGATTCACCGTGGAATATACTATTCCCGGGTTAATTCATAAGTATGTAGGTATAACTAACTCACCAATTTCGAAAACAGCAGCGACGAACCCTTGTATCGTCCCTTGCATACCCGGTGGGGTCAGAGCGTTGGCGTAGGTCGTCATTGTGGAATAAAACGTGGCGAAGGTGATACCATTCAAAATCTCGATAGGTAAAATCCACCAAGCGCTCGTCAGGAAATAGTAAGCGATGAATCGGACGCTGAAGGCCAGGAGAACTATGGTCATGCAGTGGGCGTGACCAACGTGCTTCAACATCCATCCTGCAGATTGATGAATCATTGATTGAAAACAATATGATTGAAACATGTAAAGAAACGGGCCATTGTTCGTGAAGGTAACGAAATCGAGAAAACTGATCAGTTGTAGGCAGGTAGCCGGGATTCAGCCAAAACGAAGAAACTCACTTCGGGCGTGTTCTACTGAATTTTCATTGATGGATGGAACATTTGATTATTGTCCCAAGTTATTCAAGCAGTTATTCACCATCCATGGTTATCGCCACAGGTTTTATGGGTGACATCTGTGTGACATCACACTAACATCGATTACTGCGATAATAGAGCCTGGCAACACCCGCGTGAGAAGCTGCCATTTTGTTCGTTATTTGTTTGTTGACATCAATTCAAACCCATACAATTTTCTTACTACGGGTCTGCAGGAATTAAAGCAGAGGTCTACAGAAGAAATTCCACAGAGGTGTGCTTTACAACAAACCTATTTAGGTATGTCTTTTACGGATTTTCCATGGCATTACCACAGAGAACAATCAATCAATCCACCACCCAAGTGTGTTTCTTGTGAACATTCATTTTCATTTTTCTTGTCACTTGTAAGTTCTCTGTTGTCTCCTCTCTTGTACTACTTATTTTATGCATAATGACTATTTGTGCAATAGTCGGTTGTTCGAACAAAAGCGGAGCAGGCATTTCAATGTTTGGCTTACCAGCAATTATAAAAAACCAGTGTAAAAAAACTCAGGAGCTCAGTGAAAGAAGAAGGACTGAGTGGCTACCAAGAATTAATCGCGACTTGAAAGGCCGAAACCGACCTCTTAACTGTCGTTCAATCAAAGTATGTTCACGGCATTTCACTAATGGTAAGTTGACTTCTTATTTTTTTACTTTGCTACTTATTCGTCACATAGGTACGTACCTAAGTACAAATCTACAGAGGTAGGTACCATACATTTTGTGGGAACACTAAACACATTATAGAAATCCTTTTATGAATACGTAAGTACTACCTATTTTTTATTGTAGGTATGTACTTACCTACCTGCTTATAATGTAAGTAGGTCCTAATTATGCGTAAGCCCAAACGATAAGAATAGGTTTTAAAACTAGATACTCAATTAAGTCTTCCCTACTGATATTCGGAATGACATCTGCAGTAGGTACTATGTGGGCCATCCCCAACACACATGTCATATGGGTCACACCCGCGCATTTCTATCTTGACTTGATATCGGCGAAGATCGTCGCCAGAGAGGCTTGATCTATATTTATCATGAGCATGAACTGAATAGGAGGCACTGATAACAGATCGACCACAAAATGCCGGCCCGTCAGATATCTGCTAAATCAGCTGGTAAGGTAGGTCGAATCAATCAGCCTAATAATCGATTATCAGGCATCGAGCTTACGGCCTATATTCCTCTAGTCTTCTGCTTCCTGCCCTCTAAAGAAGAGTCAATGTACAAATTTTGTCTTGACGTTATTATGACTGAAATTTGTAAAATCCTATCTCTCGCTGTTTAGTTAGTTGATTACAAAATAGGCCTTCACCATGCCGTTAAAAAAATACCTTAGACATACATTCAAGGGTGTAAATCCCACATTTGCCAATCTTGGTACCGTAAAATTCAAAACCCTAGATTGATACCAGTATGAGAACGTCTTAATTTCGATCCAATGAAACGTTTACTTGAGAATAGCCTCGTGCTACGAATTTCATGATCTGAGGAATTCTACGTCCAAATTGGGAAAATGGGTTGCGAGTACTACAGAAATTCGAAACGGGAGAATTATCGTACTTAGCTTATTATTAAAATATAAGTGCAATAACACATTGTCTTGTCTTATGTAGACCCGTGCGAGCCCTGGGAGCATGTCTTGTACTGTGATAATTACGCATACTTGTATAGTGCGGTAAAAGTTGCGGGAGCAGACTCGTATAATTTTGCGAATATGGGAGCAGACTGGTCATTCCCCCTCACTTCAACACATTATTATTGCGATGTTTCGGGTCAAAACTTGACCTGTCTTCTGGAAAGGAAGGAGACTTCCAATCTAATTAAAGAAAATCCGTTACCCGAGGGAAAAGAGAGAGGAGAACCTTGTCAAAAAGAAAGGATGGTACACCAAATTAACCACGCCAACAAAAATAAAATTTGAAGAAAAAAGAAAAATCAAAAACCAATAATTGAGAGCCAGAGTGGAACCAAGATGAGAACATGGAAAGAGTGTGTTTAAAGTGAGTTTCTACTTGTAGGCGGAACCCTGACAACCTGCCTAGAACTGATCATGCAGTCAACCATTTCGACCAAATCGAAAACTATTCAATTAAAATTGAAAAGACAAACGAAAATCTTGCGTGGGGTTAACGAAAATCGGGTTAGTAACGTTAGACTGACCTTGATCACCGAGATCACGTTGGATTCATAATAATAATTCAAATAATAATTATCTTGCCTTCACGAAGCCTGTCGTGGGGTCGCTTCATTTCACATTTCCTTTCTTGTATTACGCAATATTATTGCCTTCTCCACACTATACGTTCTTTCCACAGTTATTTGAACTAAATTAATTATTAAACTATTAAATATTGCAAGAATCAACTCATTGTTAGACCCACTGGAAAACTCCATTAGTCTGAATTGACCACAGACAGACAGACAGGGAACCAAACTTGTTCAGAAAGCTTTGTGACGCCAAAAGCAAGTGGAAATGTTGATTTTGGAGGGCAAATGTAATTACTCTTGCACGAACACAGCTTTCTGCCTTCGGTAATGACGTAGTGAGGAAGCAAAATAAATGAGATCTTCATAGTTCACTGATTAAAGCAATATGAAATGAATTTTGGAGTTCATACGGTTACCTGAAATCCAAAAGAACGGTATCTCTCCCAAGTAGCAGTGTACCGCTAGTGTGAGACCATCCAACGTCTTGACCCAACTGAGATCGCTACATCCGTCTTCAGCGGCAACTTCTTCGATGAACCTAATTAAAGATACAACGGAGTTGAACATCTGGTCTAAAAAATTTTATCTATTCTTTCTTCTCTATATTTTTCTTGTCTCTACTTCTAGATAGTCTCTATTACCTACTGATTGGAATGCAACGAAACTCATTACGGGAACAACAAGAGGCTTACTTACCTACCTACCCAAAATCACCATTTAAATTGATTAATTTTGAGCTAATAAGCTGTTTGGACCTTACCTATTTGAAATTTTGACGGATTCGTGTTCAGGATGGTCAAAAATTGTGAAATTGCACGATTTTACATCAATATTATAGTGCGTGGTTTGAATAGTAAGTGCGAATAACTAGTGCTTCAAAAACTTCTGGTAAGTGGGTGTGGCACAGCATCCTCGCATCATTAATAATCTTATCGTGTAGATCAGTGAAATGGTGGCATAAATAGGCAGTTTGGAAGAGACTAAATCCATGATCTCTTTAGAGGTCCTGACGGATCTCTTAGAGGTCCTGATGGATCTCTTAGAGGTCCGTCCCAGCTGCGCTCAAATTTGGTCAAAATAGGATCACGGTTGATCGAAACTAGTTTTGACAGGAATAAAGTTTTGTGCAAGCGCAGTGGCTAAAATTATTCTGACAACCATGAGATTGTTTCAGGGCCCTATTATGGGTTAAAACTTTGAAAAATTGTACAGTAGGTACAAGAGTGATGGTACTAAAAAAGTAGGAGGATTTCATGTTTGGGTGTAAGCATTGTGTAGCCGCTACTACTCATCGCGACGTCATGTATAGGGAGTAGGTTAGAATTAATAAAACACACCTTAACGCCGAGCTCTCGGAAAATGTATTTCCATCATCAGGGCGTAGAAACTAAAAGCAAACGACCTGTCTTAGGCACTTCAGCCTGGCTCCAAACCACAATTAATCTCCTCTACTATGTGTACCTACTCAATTACATTTCACCTTTTAAATTTAAGAACTTAAAAACCTATACGACTTACTTGAAGGCCGTCAATTACCAGAATTTTGCAACCGCACACCCCCAACAGAGTTTTGCAATCGAATCCAAAAACTAAAATCATGAAAAACATTTGCAGCTATCAGCAAGAACACAATCATTTGCACTAATGACTATCAGCAGGAACACAATTCTGTTGGGGATGTGCAGTGTGGTCTCTCCTGGTAATTGATGGCCTTCAAGTAAATCGTATAGGTTTTCAAGTTATTAAATTTAAAAGGTGAAATGTGATTGAGTAGGTGCACATAGTAGAGGAGATTAATTGTGGTTTGAAGCCAGGCTGAAGTGCCTAAGACAGGTCGTTTGCTTTTAGTTTCTAGGCCCTGATGATGGAAATACATTTCCTTGTGTTTTGATTAATTCTGACCCTATTCCCGATACATGACGTCACGGTAGAATGGAGTGGGTCGATCATTACAAGGCATCATTACTACTTATCCGATCACGATTAATATATTTCTAGCGGATCCACAAGACAGCAGCCCCCTTTCCCCCTGAACACTATGCCAGCCCCCAACTACCCTCCATGTTTGATGAAAATCGAGTCATTAGGTGAGTTGTAGGTTGTAGGTGGTGAGAAATTAAAGTTTGGTGTATTTCACGTTCGGGCATGCGCAGAGGCTGCTATTGATCTGTTAGCGATAGGACCATCGGTTGAAAATAATTTCAGAAGATACGTACTACGTCCTACGTGGCAAGGATTCGCGAACATACAAATAGACAGACGGACAGACATCGAACCAAATTTGTTCGGGATTTCAACGTGAAATGCGAAAAGAAATTTTGATTTTGGTGGGAACAAATTTTTCACCTCAAAAGTCATCTCGAGGCACCTAGATACCCAGTAAATGCTGAATGCATCAATTAAATGTCCAACCACATGAAAGATCAAACTATACCTATAATTTCGTTTCTGAAATCTACTACTGTCCATCTCCGTAATCGGTAGGTACCTATCTAGCTGTTAAACTAGTAAAATGGGTTGAGAGACCAGGTACCTACGTAAACCTACCAGCTTATCTAAACTTACCAAAATAAATAAGCCCATATCAGTGCTGAAAAGATGCCGCAGAACACTATGATGACTAGAAATAGTAGGAACCTCGGGTTGCCGGTTAGGATTTTCTGGACGTTTGCAAATATGTTTGGAGACTTTGCGCTAACTGAACACTGTAAAAAAAGAAAAGTAGGTAAAATATTATTATAATATTTAATTTGAACCAGGTTAGCTTGAATAATAATTGGCGATCGATTAAAGACACAAATAAATGGATTCTAATTTACTATTAGAAGTAGTAACTGAACACGCTAATTGAACTATCGCAAACTGAACACTGTAAAAGAAAATTAGGTAAAATATTATATCATAATATTTAATTTGAACCAGGTTAGCTTGAACAATTGGCGATCGACTAAAGATACAAATAAATGGATTCTAATTTACCATTAGAAGCTATTCTAATTTACAAGGGATTGTGAACAATGTAAAATGCGGTGAATTCTGAATTGAGGATTAGTATACCTACACGAAGCTGTATGAGGTCACTAGGGTCAGGAATGAGGTCAAAAGATGAAGTGCCTAATGGGGAATTATCATACATTTTTTTTGTAATTTTTTTCGGAGAGGTAATGACTCAAAAGAAACAATAATGAAGGCAAAAATAGTGTTTCTGTAATTTGCAGAAAATTTATTGAAATACTTATTATTGTAGTATAGCGGGAAAGTGACGTTGAAAAGGGTGTCGTCTGTCATTGGCCAATTCCGTCCAAGATGCCAACCGTACAAAACGAAACACAAATAATTTACATACGTAGTTGATAAATTCATTGAATTATTTATTATTAATAGAGATTTAATTAATTTTAATTGCATAATTAAAAATTAATTAATTTAATTATTCCTATTTTCACTGCTATCAATGCGGTCTCAGCGCATTCTTTTCCGGTTCAATTCTTTCAGTGTGACGTAGGAAAGGATTTCTCAAGAGCCTTCAGAATTTCGCCTATTATTCAAACAGCTGGGATGTCATTCCAAGTTTTCTCCACACCCGAACGATAAGCTATTCCATTCTTTGTATTGGCAGTGTTATTTTATTCCAAACAACAATACAAAGGGAGAAAAAAATGTGATTTTCACACGATAATTCCCCATTATCTATACCTTTTACCGCCGAGCTTTCGGTATATTCAGTAGGATTCTTCACCAGGGCCTGGAAGCATGGCGGTCAAAGGCGTACCTACTTCTCTAATGACCACATGACTGATAGTAGTGACGATGAAGCCGAACGACACAAGTGAAACCAATTTCAATCTCTTGGTTTATTCTTTTGATCAAAAATTAAACTTAGGGAGTGTGCACTGATACATTAACTTATCTCAGGAGGCCGTTGACTTGAAAACTCGTTTTGTGACCTGATTTTGGGAAAGCAATCCTATGACAAGGTCCTTGAAGTTAATTACTTCGTAAAGAAAAGGAGCCATTACGAAATACTTTACTGAGAATACAAACCAGTTTTTCTTATAAGATACTGCATCCCCGAGGCCTCATGGTATTGCGTTACTTTTTATAAAAAGCGGTTACTTTCATAAAAATTAAATGATACACCTAGGGTTCAAAATCACTTGTTTGACCAGTTTTTTCATTCCAATTTGTCAACGCCTGACAGGTACCTATAGATAACGTACAAAATAAACTTAATGAAGGTATTTGCATGCTCGTAATTGGATACCTGGTAGGTACCTAAACAAGAATATGAACGTGAAGAATGCGAAAGATGTGGAAAAATAGTTGAGATTCCTAACGTAAAGCAATAGCAGTAATATACTCGTACTTAACCATAATATTAAGGGGGCCGTAGTATTAGGGGTGGGCCATAGCATTACTTTCCTGACAAAAAATTATCAATTCGTCAAACTATCATTAATTTATTCTTATTCGTTGGTAATTACAACATTCAATGAAAATCATTGCAAAATATTGCAATATATAACTCAGTGGCGGCTTAAGGACGATAGTGATGGGTACGCGACAGACTACCAAAAAAAATTTAAATTGAAAATTGAATTGAATAGAAGAATCAATAAAATTTCATAAAGGAGGGGGGTGTGTGTTAACAAATTTAAGTTGGTAGGTAGGTGGGTAGGAGACCTCCCAACTGTGTGGGAACCGTTGGCCCATTTTTGGTCACAATGAGGGAGTGAATTCAGATGGACTTTTCTAATAAACTCTTCAGTTTTGTATTTTCATCAATAGATATCGCTCATTCAGGAAAATTTAGGACCACATTTATGTCCAAGAAACGTGTTTGTAGTCCTACAGAGTTCAGTAGGTAGGTCAAATAACAATTTTGAACACACTCGATTGGGCGTTTTGAAAATTTCATCCCCCATTTCCTACCCCTTAGAGAAGAATGACGGTAACGAAAAGCTTCGCGGCACAACTAGACCCCGAGTGGGGCCGGTATACAAAATTTCATTAATTTTGGACCATGGTAACTAAGGAAAGTGCCGCGTACGGCGAACGGCGGACGGACGGATCTTTTTTAATTCGATTTTTGGATTCTACGTATCTTGAAACGTAAAACCTCACATTTTGAGGGGGGGTTACATTTTTTTCGTGCTCGATTCCAAAGGTTCATTATTGAAAATAATAAACCAAAAGGAAGGATGCGAGTCCGTTGGCCAGAATTCTTTGTCAAATTTTGAAAATTTAAAGTCAAAAATCGCTTTAAAAAGATTTGTTTCTTGAAAGTTTTGGTGTAAATTACTTTATCAAACATAGGAACATAGTATATTCGGAATCAGTGTAAAATGTTCTATAGGAATCTCCCACTACATTAGTTGGCATACTTTTTTTTAAATTCGCTCATAAAATCCCAGTTTGTGGTATAACTGTATAAATATACAATTTATGGTATATTACCATGAAATTCTGACTTGGACAGATTCTTGGAAGGCCAGGTAGCGTGATTTATATAACTTGATAAATACTCGTATGTGCTGTTGTCGAACAGATCAGCCTGCCACTCATGCATTTTTAAAGCATGTGATCACCCATGCACTGTTAATACTCACTTCTGTTTCCAATGATCCATCCTGTGCAACCACGATTTATTAATAATAATTTTCACAGATCATCTCCGGTTTGAAGATGAATGATGGAGTGGTTCAAGAACAGGCAGGTACCTACGTAACTATGTTCTAAATCGCTTTCCTGAATAAAAAATCATTTTCTGGCTACCTACCTATTTCAAAATCATCTTTGGTTGAACTTACAACATTATTATGGACACTTCAATATTTCAACGTTCAACATGGAACATGCCTTGAGCTAACTGCCCGAAAACGTGACGAAATTGTGACACACAAATGCGACCCGACTGTCAACCAACCTGCCAACACCTAACAGTTACAAAAAGAGCGGCTAAAGCATGTTCCATGTTTCTTGAATTTTAGCCATAGGCTCTAAGCAAAATCATCCGAGGTGAAGGGGTCTGGCCCCCTGCCGAAGCCTGTCATAAGTAGGGAGGTACTTTTTCAAAAGGTACATTGTAATTGTAAAGAATGCAAAGAGCTCAAGCAAGCAAACAAACCCATCAACAATTCATATCAAAATAAGCTACTCTGCCAAGTGGAAATGGCACATAGCTTCCTCGCGTTCTACAAAATTTGAACGAAATCAGATGAAAACTGTGGTTATTAGGGCTATAACAACGAAATTTAGTGAATGCTGCGTTAGCGCATGCGCAGAGTCTGCCGCTGATTCAATCATGATGAAATTCATATGGGACCTCAAGGGGAATTGTCCGCATGTCTAAAAATGTGGCCGAACTTCAATGAAAATGTTGTCAGTTAATGGTGTTAGATGTGAGAATAATGAGAATAAACTCTTGTCAGTTTAGGAGAATAAACTTGTTGATGTCAGTTTATACAAAATGTCAACACAGTCGTGAACGAATTTTACGTCAGCGCATGCGTAGAGCGTACCGTTGGCTGAATCACGATGACGATCATATACGCTCTCAAGGGGCCCTATCCGCATAACCCCTGAAATTTTTAACAAAATCGGATGAAAACTCTGGAATTTATGGCAGTAACAAAGAAATACGGGCAGACAGATCCACAGACAGACACGGAACCTAATGTGTTCAGGATGTACTGAAACGAAACTGGACAGTGGAAACTTCAATTTTGGAGGATACAAATTTTTTTAAATTGTTTGATCCCGAAACTGAAAACAAAGTTTCCGCTAGCTCGGAAGTGACAAGTGATCAAAATGATGTTTTTGATAATTAGGTGAAACACTTATCAACCACGCGACTATTCTGACGATGTCGTTAGGAACGGCCGGGAATAAGTACAATGGAAAAGAAGATCTGGAGGATCGAGCGATAGCCTGTATTCTGGCCCAGAACTTGCTGATCACAATGACATCAACCTCATGAAAATCCGTTCGGCCCTTAGTTGGTCATATAGGTACACACGTTCATCACAAATACTGTGTACAACTGGAAAAATAAATGACTCATGACGTTAATCATATATGAATAACGGAGTGAGTTAGCGCAACATTCCCTAGAGCAGTGTGATACCTACCTCATACCTGATCAATTAAATAGGCAGGAACCTAGGTAGTAGGTAGGGGAAAGTCATGTACCTTGTGACAACACTCAGATCAGTTTGAAAGGACGCAAGAAAAATTAAAAAAATTAAAAAAAAAAATTAATCTCTGGCGGCATTTCACAGCCTTGTTGATAAGAACACTTTGGCTGAACCAGATTTTTCGTAATCATTTACCTTAATGTGTTAGCAACTTATTTGTTTTGAGCTCTTTTGGAAAAAGGGCTTTGTCTTCAGAAATCAACAATTTCGAAAAAAGTGCCTGGGTAATTTTTTTTCTGACTACATAATTTCAATTGCATTCTACTAATTGAGGGTCGATATGAAGTCCCTAACGTTTTCATTACGTTCATTTCATGTTTCTTGTAACTATGACCACTAACAGAGAAACTTGCTGTGTTTGTACCTTGGGACACCACATTTTATCGTTTAATGATACACAACTTCAATATCAGTATTCTAGATGACATGCTCTCGTTATTTTTGGATTCCATGATCTCTTGAGGCTCCTTGAAACATCTGAGAAATTTGTATTCCTAAAATTGTGGACCCATTGCGATAGCTTCAATTACAGTGTTTCCAGCCAGTCATACCTATAAGCAGTTATTATAGACATAAGACTTGTTTTTAATGCTGTGCACTTGAATGATGTTTTTGCACATTGCCTTTCTTTTAATACAAATTCCCATACTCCTTCTCATGGTTCAGACACCAATTCCAAGGTACAAACATAGCTGCCATATAGTAGGTAGGTACATGCCAGGTTTGTACCGTGGGGGAAAAAAGGTTTTTGAAAAATTGATTTTTGGCGCACTTGAAGTGCTCCGAAAAATTTGAAAAAATGCATGGATATTTAATGAGATGCTAGTAGATGCTGCATTGCCAGACTTTCGAATTCACTTTTCCAACACTTCAAAATTTGAGAACGAAAAATCTGCCCCAAGGTACATGACTTTCCCCTCTGGATATCCCATGTATGAACCTGTTACGTTCATGATTATTGTCTCATTTTCGAAATTGATCATGGACGGAAGTTAGTTCCGTTTAGACCAGACGAATAAGTACCGATAATTAGGGCCAACCTTGAGTTTGGATGCCACGACGACGTCGACGAGCATGAGGAAGGCACTCAAATAGTAAGCGGCAGTGAAGTCTTTGACGAACTTCCCTTCGCTCATCTTATCGACGATGACGCCAGTGATGAATGCGATGAGTCCCCACCCGGCTGCACCCCACATCCGCTGGTATCCGTAGTCGTTCGGTCGGTCGCCTGCATTATCAACAACACTAAATCATTATCTATTCAACACCAACTATCAATTTAGGTGTAAGTATTATTGTTATGGCCTATAACCTGGCCATAAGCCCCATTAACAAACAGACACACATTACCGAATTATACACCTATACATTAGGTAGACCTAGTAGACATTAGGTACCGTAAAGGTAGGTTACTTTGGTCCTGGCTGCATACTTTGATCCAAAAAAGTAAAAACTTCAAACGTGACGTCATCGGTGTATAGGGGCAGGAGACCATAGAAAAAATAGCCTAAATCATGGCAACATCCTGGGCAACTGTTATGTCAAAAGCACCAACATCTACTTATCACCTCTTAGTGATTACAATTCGTGATAGCGATCAGCTGTGTTTTGTGATAATCTTTGCCTGGATACTTTTGGTCCTACAGGTGATTGAGAAGGGCAGTGAAGGTTGGTGCATAAATCCTCTCACCTCTCGTGTTGAAAATTTAATGGAGATGAAGATTCATTACTGGTTTTTGAAATTCAAATTATTTTGGAAGGTAACTTTATACCAGGAATGCAGGGTACTTTGGTCCAACCCGTTTAACCCAACCCCTGGAAATGAGCGTGTTCTGGGGTCTGAAGGGGCATTGGTGACAGTTGTTGGCTGAGTGGAAGGAGGATAAGACCAAGCATTCCAAAAGGACCAATTTCCTCGTCTTCTCAAATATCTGATGACCAGAATCTCTGAATCCTCTAGCCTTGATATCTGGCTTTAAGGCTTGCGGAATCGTGCCTGTTGATGTTAACCAGCTGTTAAAAAGAACTCCAGGATACAATGATGCGGAAACTCACTCTGCAAAACTTCAGTTCCTAAATTAGGACTTTTCACGACCTATTTGGTCAAATTTTGAGTTCAAAGTCTTGGGATTTTTGCAATAGAAGACTGAAATTTGTGTTCTTAGTCACGGGTAGGTGTAATATACCACTTGGACATATCATACCTAACTTTCCTAAAAAAAAAAAAGACTGTTTAAAGAGCTTTGTTTTATAAGTTAAGAGAATTAAACATTCATTCGTTCAAATATTAATCATATTTTTCTTTTTCAATTTTTCCACTTGCTCCTGGATCAAACAAAGTGAGAGGAATATCATACATTAATCCTAGTGCAAAAGTGAGTGTTTTTTCAAGGAAATTCGTGACTGGACCAAAGTATCCTAAACCATATGGAAACTTTGTTCCAAACTTTAGCAAACAAATTACCTATTGTACACATAGTGCAGATATAATTTTTTTGATGTCAGAAATCGATTCAGCAGGACCTAATTAGTCAGAATTAGTCATTGGAGTGGGAATTTTTGCCTTCTAAATGTTCGGAAATGAGCAATTTCTAAAAAAAAAAAAAAAAAATGGCAAAAGTGGACCAAAGTAACCTACCTTTACGGTATATATAGGTACAGGGTGTCGCCCGACGGCCGAAAATTCGACTGTTTTTAGTGAAAAATCGCTCTTTTTTTCATCCTTAGGTATTAATTTATGGGACGATTGTAATTCGCTTGGAAGGCTAACCAACCCTACCCCTAGATTTTATTTTATTTCCCTCCTCCTTTCTCAAACGGGCTTCCCAATGCATTACAATCGCCCCATAAATTAATAAGTATGAAAAAAGAGCGATTTTTCACTAAAAACAACCGAATTTTCGGCCGTCATTTCAAAATAGGAAACCCCGTTGAAGGGAGGGCGCTGTCAATATCTACAACCCTTTATTCATGAATTCTGACCCTTATTTTGGCCTAGTAGGGTCAAAATTAAAACTAGTCGGCAACTAAACTCCTTTTTTCCGAATCACTGAAACACGGAGAAAAGATTGCGCGTTTCCTATGTCACTTCCGGCAGGAAATTACCATAACTTGACTTTTTCCAGGGTTGGAAAATTAATTCCGTTTGTATTACGGAAGTTGGTGGCGGAAATATGCAATTCAGCGACAAGAAGCGTCGCTGGCGGCGCCACGTAGACGTAACGATAATAATATATTGTATACATTTAAAAAAATGTCTCCACTTCATGGAAAAACATTGAATCATGAATATGTTTTTGGGAATTGAACTCAATTTTAGACTCAGCTGATCAGGTTACTCAATTCTCGACTCAGCTGATTTGCGTACTCAACTTTTGAGCCAGCTGACCTATTAGCTCAATTTTGGACTCAGATGACTTAGGAGCTCGATTTTCAACACAGTTGGTGTAGGAGCTCAAAATTGTTTATCGGTTGTTTGGTCTTGAAAATTTGGTCTAAAAAAAAAACAGCTGAACTGTTGATGTTCCCTTCCAAAAACTCTTGCATACGAGTCTGCAACACATTGAGACATTCTCATCCCCACTAACTAGGTTCATAACTCACCCAATAATTTGAAGCAAATGCTGTCCCCCAAACTGTTGACGCAGGACGTGGCAACTCTGGCGATCAACACACAGACGGCGAACATCCAGAAGGCAGGGTAGGAGAAGACTTGTGCGTCCGTGACTGTTGGTTTCCCGACGATTTCTTGAAGCAGAGGATTCGTACATAACAGATCGCAAAACTGCTGAGGGGAATTCGAGCACGATGAATTCGAGTGGGTACCGTCTCCGGAAGTGAAATACAGGACGTCAAAAATCAGTTTAGTCGTCTGAAAATTAAAAATGTTCAATAATTTCTAAAGTGGATTTCTAAAGGGTGGATACAAGAAATATTATACATATTATCCGTGGTACCCATAATTATGCAAAGTCTGATTTAGTAGGTGTAGCACATAGCTTTCTCACATGATGATGAAAATTGTTGGAGTTACCTATAGCCGAGCTGCCACGATTTCAAGGCCCACGGGCGCAGTGGCTGTCACTGTTCTGATCAAGATGAAGTTTATATTGGTTGATCTTGATGTCAATCCCTAACTACCATCCATATTTGAAAACAATCAGACCTGATTAGATGATGAGAAATTGATGTTTTGCGCAGGACCTGTTGTTGATCTTAAAATGCTGAATTAAGTACGGTAGGTACATGATTCCTAGAAACATCATCAAAATCGGATAAAGGATTCTCGGACAGAAACACAGATGAGGAAACGAATTTGTTCAGGAAGTTCTAAAACGAACCTAAAATCAGAGTGGAAATTTCCAAACGGTTTTCCACTTCTCGAAAGTGGAAACAAAGCTTCCGACACCTTGGTTACGTCCCTCCCTCAAGAAAAATCATCATCCCATGATTATCATTCTTCAAGTTGAAGGATGATGGAATGGATGCCTGATAGCTCCACGATTCAAACCGCAATTCGATCTGGTTCTGGATCAAAATTAAGTATCCTTAAGTATTAAGGTAACCTAATGAATGACTGAGATCCTTACCGTATTGTGAGACAGCTTGAGAGCAGCAGACAGATCAGTTCCGGTGAAATTGGTGAGAGAGCCATTTCCCAGTAATTCATGCCAATTAGAGCATTCTATCTGAAAATAGGAAGTTAAGTGTGCATTAGTAATGTAAGTAAAGACACCATAATCACTAATCAACGGGGATTCTATGATTCTAGTGTCTACAAGAGTACCTAATTTAACTGCAAACACACAAACATTGGGCGCTCGTAAAAACCACTGCCGAAGCCACCCAAACAAAGCCCAATGAGAAGTTGCAAGCTCTGCAACTGGTATAACATTATGAGTAGCAAAACCAGCTAACGCCACTTTTTTACAAAAATTGAGTTTGTTAGGGATTCGTTTGTTAGGGTTCAAAGGAATGGCTTCAGCTAATACAGTTCTAGAGCCTAAGGTAACGATAAACATTCGAAGCCGAGCTTGAATGTAGGTATTCACATTTGTGTCAAAAACATGTAAAACCCGAGCTGTGAGGGTGCAAAAACAGCCATAAACGGCTGCAAGAGCAATAAAAAACCACGTTGACAAGTATTAGAGCTACATTCATCCATAAATGCAAAATCAGCTAGCTATATTCACCTAACCCACCCCGTTTTCCCCTTCTTCTTCTTCGTTTTTTCTAACCAAGTATTTTCTAAATTCATCTTCAGTTCTTCCTTTTTTCTTTTTCACGTGTTCGGTCCATTTCAATTTTGTGTCAAGTGTCACTCGGTAGGAATTCCGAGCTTTCTATTCACAACCAACTGCTAATAAACAAGCAACATCTGAAACCTGCGTGGGCTTAGGCTGCTCTGGGGCTGTACGAAAAAGTCGAATCTACTATTCAAGCCAGACAAAGAAGAGGTGTTATGAGGGGTATAATTCCGCTTGTAAGATTTTGTCATATGCCCCAGAACAGATGTCTGAGACCTTTGTAATTAATAAATTATGAAATAATCCAATCAGTAATGAGCATTCCCCTCAATATAGCCATTGCCGTAAGTTGGCTGACATTTTTATTATTGGAATACATATAATCATAAGTTCATGTTTATCATCATGAGGTTAAGTTTCACTGGAATTTCGGAATACATATTGGAGCATTCCAATAACGTTTTGGAAAACTAAACTATCGCCGTAAGTTGGCTCAACCGTTATCATTGCGACTACATTTTGGAATAAGGAGGCAAGGGAGCCGAGAAAATCCGGATTTAGGTATCTACCTCTCCCTCAAAACTCCCTCCCTGTCTTAACTTTGAAAAGACCCAACATGAAAAAAATATAATCTAAGTTAAACTGATCCAAAGATATTCCCTCACTCACAACAACTATCAGGTGATCCTTGTGGCCGAGAAAAGCAGACAAACTAACGGACAGACAAAGATAAATTGAAATAAGGGTGCCAATCATCTTCAAATCGCACGAAACGGAAAATGAAGACAACACTTTATGATACCAATCTTTGTACAGACAGAATTACGATTAGGTAGGCAATATTGATACGAGTTAGAAGCACTTTCGAGTGGCAGCCTCGCCATTGTCAACATTGACATAAGTAAGCATACTCGTAGATGTTAAGACTAAGACATCATTAAAAGCGTTTTACTTACAAGGCAAACAACTGGTGTGTACGTTGAAACAAATAGTCTGGTAACGAAACACTCGTCCGTAGCTTTGGAGGTCGATATAGTTATTTGTGGATCTCCGTCGCTGCACAAAAGTTCCACTGAGTGGTCGATAGGTAGGGATGGGAGCCACTGGATGCAAAAGAAGAAGAAGATGTTGGCAACGATGAGAGAGATGAAGATGGTCTTGTGGATTCGGAACCTACCAAATCAGAATGTTAATCATCTTTATTATGACCTCCTTAAGATAAATTTGAGACGCTAATGCAGTTCTGCTGAAGCCTCCATCAACTACGCTTTGAGAGTGGGTCAACAAGAAAAAACTATAGGCGTTAGGCCCCTCCTTCGAATACGGGGAACCTGCTTTAGCCACCTGCTGGATATGTAAATGAGGGTCTAGCAGAAATTATTGCAAAATCATGATTAACGAGTATTTTTATCAAGCACCTACCAAACGAACATTTTTGCTTGGAAGCATCACATGGGGCAACCAGGTTGGCCACTGACAATAAATCCAAAAACGTATCCAAACGTCAGGAGGGTTAAGGTGGGGAAAATTGGCGGAATGAGAAATTTTTTTGTTTGGGTTTTGTGGGATATTTATTTACTGAGCTGAAATGATAGGGAGAGGGGGATATCATTTCAGCTCAGTAAATAAATAACCCACAAAACCCAAATAAATCACTGCTAATTGGAACTTAGGGCAGACCAAATAAAGTCAGTTCCACCATCCCATAGGAATGAGAAATGGAGTGATGCGTTTTAAATTCAAAGCTCTCCAACGTGTAGGGAACGATTATTTTGGGGTGGAAAATGTGGAAGTTATAATATCTCTAGCAGGGCAGGGTTGTTGTTGAATGGATTTGTTACCTTTTGGTTGAAACCCCTCACTTTGCCTCTAAAATAAACAGCGATTTGTTCCGTTCGGAATGCTACAGCCTGGAGGGTTCGATGGGGCTTATCCAAAAGATACGGAAA
Organism: Lygus lineolaris; assembly: GCA_030264115.1. Taxonomy (NCBI): domain Eukaryota; kingdom Metazoa; phylum Arthropoda; class Insecta; order Hemiptera; family Miridae; genus Lygus; species Lygus lineolaris. Next base: position 30,022,062 of record JAEMON010000005.1, read on the forward strand.
ATGCAAAAAAAAAACAAAAAAAAAAAAACGGAAAAGTGGGAAAAAGTGGATATGTTCACTTTTGAAAAAACACTCCTCAATTAGGTAAGTGGTGGAGTTTCAAAAGAGTCAGAGTTTGTCAAGAGTGCTAGCTCCGACGAAGTGATCTGTATGACCCCACGATGTTATGTAGATATACAGATACATAGGTAAGGTAGATAGTGGTAAGGTAGTAGGGAGCCAATAGTGACTTTAAATTGTTGCTGGGCTCGCCCTCACGTACCTATAGCTTGGCCTCACCTTTCTTGCCGAACTTGTCCGTATAACTCTTTAGCCTTTTGTTTCACAGGAAAGTTTTTGGAGTGAAAGTTGTAGAGCACTAAATTTCCTTTACAAATATATCTATGAAGTTTAATTTATCTTGAACAAGTCGAAAGATACGGCATTTCAAAGTTTTTAGCTGAATATCTCGATTTTTCACGAAAACCTTGATTTTGTTAATATTGATGTTCAAGGCTACAACATAATGAAAAAAAGTTAATGTATTTTATATTAATACATATAGATGATATATAGATAGGTACTAGAAGTACGAATATGAGGGAGGGGGTGGGGGGAAATAACGGCATGTTTGGTATGGTAGTTCATGTTTCTCGATGTGCTTATTCCAACTGCAGAGCTCTATTTATTCTCACTATGGCTTTACAGTACGTATATAAATTACATTAGAAGTGTTGATAAAAACTGTCCTTTAACTAGGGTTTAGAATGAAACTCATGATAACTAGCAGGATCTATTAGGCATATATGCTGTAGTTATTATTTATTATGTAGTATCGCCAAAAGATTCAGAATAATCCTAGAAATGAGAAATTCTTATCAAATGGAATATTTCGGTTCGGGACGACGGGCTCGGGAAGCACCTCAACCATGCCCCAACGCAACTCAAAATCCTATTTATTATTTTTCAAGTTTGTGATTTTGAAAATTCAACAATTTACGTATATTACACTATAGTGATGACCTACTTCACGATGTGAATCATAATTATAAGTTTAGGTATTTCATCCAGAGAAAACTGTAAGAAACCGATGAAAACGGGGTTTTTCATTGGTTTCTTCCAGTTTTCTCTGGAGTGAATAAACTTAAAATCTTAAAACTTAGAAAGCATTTTGAGCTGCGATGGGGCATGTTTGAGGCGCTTCACAAGCCGGCCGTCCCGCGCACCCTTAAATTTAAAAATTGTAAAAGCGGGGAAGAATTTTTAAATGTATGGTTTCAAGAAATGCTCAAGTTAATTTCAACAAATTGAAAACCTTGGAAGAGAGTGAATGAATGACAATAACCAATTTTGTACAAAACTGGATTCATTACAATGTTCAATGTATATATTATTAAATAATGCAGAGAGTATTACCTCAAAACATTGCGGTACCTAGTACCTCATTGATTTTTACCTAGCCTTCAAAGTGCCAAAAGATACATCCATGTCAACAAAAGAGACACCCTAGTAGTAACTAATCAAGTCCAATGATTAGTATAAATTTTATACTAATCATTGGACTTGAACGACTCCAAATTTTATGTAATTTATTATTTGGAGATGTGCTGATGTGATTAAGATGTTTATTACTTGTCAGCGAGAGCGCCCACGACGGGCTTGACGAGGAGGCTGGTGAGCGGTATAGCAGTCAAAACGAGACCCACGATGGTGGCGGAGAAGCCGAGGTCTTTGCCGATGACGGAGAGGAAAGGTGCGATGGGCGCCGATCCTGCAAGGAAAATCAATAAGCTTCTTCTTTGTTTCATACTCTGTTGGTACAGACTATAATAACTCGTATGGTACCTACTAAACTAACAGTAACAGTCGTATCTACTACAGTCGTATCTGCAGTCTACTACAGTCGTATCTGTGGCACCTACTAAACTAATAGTAACAGTCGTATGGTACCTACTAAAACAACAGTTTTGCTCTAACAGATTTAATATTAATTCCATTAAGGTCCTGGGGGCTAGGATGTGGAATTCGCTGCCTGCAGCTGTCCGTGACCTGCGCTCGGTGGATTCCTTGGGTGAGGCTGCGCTCCGATTTCTCAAGAATCAGTAATCCCTTTTCTTCTTTCCTCCTTTCTTTCTTCGTTTCATACTATTGTCATTTTCATGTCTTTACTGTGGCACACAACCAAAATTATGTTACGTAACGTGACATTGTACAACAACCGTCCAGTTCTGACCATTTCCGCTTACAACCGAGTCGTTCTGTATCGATACAAATGGTTCTAGTATGCAGCCTCCTTGAGACTCCTTCTTGACAAATCGAGAGGTCCAGATCAGCTGAGTGGCTCCTAAAGCAAAGGAGAAAGATGAAAGGGAAAGAAGGAGGGGGAGAAAGACATGAAAATGTCCCAATGCGTTGCAGACTTGTATGCAAGCGTTTTTTCCCTAATGATCCCACGATTCTGAGATTTGGTATGTGGGCCCTTGAGGGACTTCTGAACACAACTGAGTCGAAAATGGAGCTCTCAGATCAGCTGTTTAATAGAAATTGCGAATATAATGTAAGTTGGGGGAAGGGCGCACATATATGTCGAATTAACAAGTTAGTATACTTGTTAACTACAACCACTAAATCTACTTTATTTATTTATTGATTGATTGATTTCTTCTTCTTCTTCTTACTGATTTTTATTTAGTTATTGATATAGGAGGAATGATTGAGGAATTGATTTCCAACCTTGGAAAGAACTTGTTTTCTTTCTCTTTGTCATTTGTTTTCCTTCTTGTCCCATTTCTTACATATAGAATGTAATTGTTAATAATATCTTATTCTGCTTACCTTTGACATTCATTTTTCTATGTTATTAAAATGTACTGTTGTATTATGGGGCTTGGCACTAAAATAGTGAATAAAAAGTTTATGAAGTTATGAAGTTTACTACATCTTAGGTGTCCGGGAAGAACCTGAAGACCATATAATCAATTCTTTGGGTCATTTCCGCTTGATATGTAAGTCCCTTGGGTTACAGTAAAAGTACTAAAAACGGTTCCTTAAGTTTTACACTTTTATCGTACAAATATTATATTAATCATGTAAGTAGGTCTATAAATAATCAAGACTTTAAATTATTTTAAAATTTATGGTCAGAAATTGCTTAAAAGAAAAGTGTTTGTACCATCTCAATCATAGGAACATACCTTCCTATTGTATGGTCCACGAGTTTGGCACACCCCCTCTGAAATCGTTATTTTTACTTCATTATTTTTTTGCAACGATCTTAAAATTGATAATTTCGTGCGCCACACTGGCGTGCTAAGGCGCGTTTGGCGCAATAACTTTGTTTTTCTCAAATGGGAACCCCATTTTTTCATTGCAGATTCAAATTATGAGCAAAATTTTATGAAGAAACGACCCCTCACTTGAACAATTACGCTCCAATGTACTCTAATAGTAAGAAATCGAGGTTTTGGGGTGTAGTAAACCTTGTATGATATTTATGTTACCGGCAAAGTTTAAAATCAGGCATTGTGTACAATGCCTAGTCATTGTATACAATGCCTGAATGGAGCAGGCAATGTGTAAAATAAATCTCATTTTACACTTTACCTAGGCATTGTACAGAATACCTGATCGTGCACTCGGCAAAGTGTGAAGGTGCGTTTCCACTGGGAGAGGGAACACAGACGAACGAACAAATTTGTGTTCGTCCAGTTGGTGGAAACAGTACACGAGCGAATCTTAGTTTGTTCGGCCGTGATTGCAAGTGAAAGCGCGAATCTTCGTTCGGCGTGTTCGGCCGGTTGAAACAGCTAAGCGTCCAAACAAGCGAACGAACGTTCGCTCACAACTGATTAGTTCGAGTTCGCGTTTCTTGAACTTTTCATTGATTTTTAGCAAATTTTTGAAGAAAATGAAGCTACCTATAGCAGTGGCTTAAAAATTTTAACTATGCAAATGTTTGCCAATTTTGTTTAACACTT
>JAEMON010000005.1:30056076-30073832 GCA_030264115.1 Lygus lineolaris
TGTAAATGCTATATTAATGGTTTCCTTCATAAGCATGACAATAGCATGGCTATTCGAGGTACACTTTCTTACATTACTATTTACACCATAGCATTATACGAATAGGTGATGACACTGATGACAATAAAAACTAGCAAACCTCATTACCTCGCTGGCGGTCACACACTGGCAGCCATCAGACAGTAGATGATTCATTTATATTATTACAGCCCCTTAAAACCGACAGATACACCTACTTCGGCAAAACGATTTGTTCAGAAACACTTTGAAGGAAATAGCAGTTATTCTTCAAAAACTAAAACCATGAACGTATTGCATGACAATCAACGGCAGCTATTGCGATGTTTGATAGGATGACTTCCTGTAACTTAGTTCTATCGTACAGGTCTAAGATCTATTTCGATTGAAATCTGAGAGCTCACAGAAATCGTTTCGGTCGGCACCGCCACAAAAAGTTCTTATCGCTGATTTCTATGTTCCAATTTGACGGGAAAAGTTGTGAAACCACACGTCACTAAGCGAAGCTGATTTCGCGATGAAGAAAGAGAGTGTACTCCATCTACTATAACCTACAACCTGTTCCGGAACTTACCAATCACTTTGAGAAAAAAAGCAAACATTTCAGCAAAATTGGTAGAATAGTTCTGGAGTCATCCCTATGACAATAAATTTCAAGTTTGCGCATGCGCAGTAGCCATCACTCATCCAATTGTGGCGAAATTCTTAAGTGATTCTCTTGGAGTCAGCTCTCAACTACATTCCGAATCTAAGGTCTAAACGTATTAATTGGCTATTTAAAAGTATTTGATTGCGATTGAATTCCTAGGGGATCCTCCGGAGGCCAACTCTCAATCACCATCCAAATTTGAGCGATTTTGGGTATTAGGTCGTAAGAAATCGGTGCTTTGGAAAGTGGCTCATCTCTGAAAATGTCAACAAAATCACGAATACTGATGTGTTTTTACTGGGTCAACGAGTTGATTAAAGACCGTCAGTCACAAATGGAACCAAATTCGTTCAGGATATTCATTTCTGTTGTTCATTACTTGATAGATATCAGCGCCAAAACGTGTTTCAACGATCTAAGCAATAAGCTTAAGAAGAAGGTACGATTAAACTGCTCAGTGTCACGTTGTGAAACTCAAACGTTATCACCTAAACTTTGTTTTATTGCACATAAATTAGTTATTGCAAAAGTCATTCTCCAAAAACGTATGTAAGTAAATACATAAGTTGGTACTAATTTCTCACTTAATGTCTAAACAACGTCTGGTACAAAATAGTGAATATCAATAATAATGATTAAGAACGTTGACACCTAATAGTTTTTCGATGATTATGTAGGTACATTTAGTTGGTTTGATCGCCAGCTCCGAAGTTCAGACGTTCTCTTCTTCCGCCATTGGAGCAGCCGTCGACCGCACAAACTGAAAACAGGGTTTCTGATACAACAGTTCAGACGGTAAAAGTGTTAGTTGAAAGGAAACCTACAGCTAGGAAATGAGTGATGATTTGAGAGGGATGAAATGAGAATGATGAAACTATGACATGCACAACTCTTAAGGACATTGTACACACAAAGGAAGGGTTGCCTTTACGCATGTGTCTGTCACTGTTGTGCAGTGTTGCCGAATCGCGGGTTTCCGCCCCAAATTTGGGGGGGGGGGGGGGGGGGGGAATTTTCTAGTGAAGGGGGAAATTCGAGGGCGATTTTTTAAGGGTTTTTCTTTTAACATTTCGTGGACCAGGTAGGCGGTTGGCTCAAGTAGTACCAGGTAGGGTATTTTATCACCCCACTCATTTTATTGGCGCTGGTGCCATGGCGTCGCATTGAACAAGGGTAAAACATTATGTAGGTAAATCACATTTAGAGTTATATTCTTCATATTTCGAGATGAACGCTAACCAACCCAAATGTATTTAAATACACAAGCAGCGGGAACTGTTCTTTACTACTCCAGCGGTACCGATCGACTAGTTGGGATCCCCTGCATTAGGTTGGCAACAATGATCATTTGTTGGCTAGTGATTTCCCGCCAGTGTTTCCAAGTTTTCTCATTCTAGACCCACCGGAGTCCAGCCATGGACCTCAGGAGCCCGAGGCGGATTCGATTTGAGAGGCCCCCTTTTTTGTGAAACACACGGAAAATTAAAATTTTTTTTTTCAAGGAAATACGAATTCTGGTGATTTTGAAGTTAATTTTTTCCACGGAAATGTTTTTAATTCCTTATGAGGCTAAAACACATATCAACCAGTTAAGGTTTTACAGTGAGTTCACACTTAAGATCAAGAACCTTCCAGAAATCGAATCTACAACTGATTTCCAACAAAAAGTGTCTCCAAGAGTTTTTTATTTAAACCCTCATTTTCGTGAGTTTTCTCACTTTTAACATTCGTGTTTTCGACTGGTCATATTAACTCATGATCATAAACAAAATGGTCATAACTCCACTAGTTTATTGATTAAGAAAGGAAGAAATGGAAACACCGTTAGAAAGAGGTTAAATTTACTATCTCCTTCGTGCATTATAAAAAATTTTACTGTAGGTTCAGTGGCCAAGAAATTGGACTAAAATGAGAGTTTTACAAAATTTCCAAAATCATAATTTTTTTCCAACGGTTCTATGTCTCCAATGGAATAAATAAAGCAGAGGAGAAACCTCCTCAGAATCTCAATGAAGATTTTCAATGAAGTGGTTATTTTACTATGGAAATTATGGGATAAAATTAAGTTTGAATGCAAAAACATTAAGGTTCGAGTGTTGGGGTGTTTTACGACTTGAGCATGGCTAGAAGAGTTTGGTAACGTTTTCGACGTAATTTTGTTGCTGTTGTGTATTTTTTTTTTTTGTTGAGCTAGTGAAAAATTGAGGTAAATCTGAGCAACACTAATTTTGGAAAAATTCAATAAACAAACAATGATTATCAAAATAAGAGTTAGATGTGCTGGTAGGTATTCAAAAAATTCACTATTTTTCTCAAAAATTAATTTTGTAATAGAATAATTTTGGAGTGTGACCATTTGATTCAGAGTGAAAAATTACATCGAAAACAATACCAAACTCCTCTAGCAATGGTAAAGTCGCATAACCCCTTGATTTAAAAATAATAGATTAAACTTGATATTATCCCATAATTAAAAATACCCACACCATTGAAAAGCTGAGATTCCGGGAAAGTTTTTCCCGTAACACGCACTGTGATTTATTTATTTTATTGGCAACATAGAGCCGTTGGGAAAAATTGTTATCTTGAAAATTCGATGAAACTCACTTAAGTCCAATTTCTTGCGCCCGCTAGATCTACTGTAAAAGTTTTTATAATGCAGTAGAGAGATATCAAATTTAATGTACTTTTTGATGGTGTTCTTATTCTCGATTTTAAACAATGAACTAGGGGAGTTGTAATTATTTTAGTGGAGTAAAGTCGAATACACGGAAAAAATCGAAAATTTGAAAAAACTCGCGAAAATTAGGCTTTGAAAAACTCTGCAAGACACTTTTTGTTGGCTATTAGTTCCTCGAAGGTTCTCCACCTTATTATTATACTATTATACCACCCTGTATAATACTGCTAGGTGCCAACACCGGGGACCAGGTGAGCCTCCACCTCCCAACACCGTCGGAGCTAAGGGGCCCCTTATTTTCATGGTGGGGCTAAACCAGATAACTGGTAATCAAGTGGGCCCCACTGGCCACTGAGGGCTTCTAAGGCTAAAAGGCCACACAATTTAGAAGAAAGTTCTAAAGTGTAATTTTCCGTTATTTTTTTTTAGGGAGTTTTATGGTTTTTTTTTCTGCTGAGGGAGTTTTGGTGGATATAATTTGGCAACACTGGCACATGGAGAGTAAGAGAAAGAGAATGAGAAGAAAGAGAAAGAGTAGGAGAATGTGGTAACTTGAAAAACGTATTTTTTCCACTCTAGGAAGAATTCCAAGAAGAACCCGTTTGTTCAGAACGCCCACTGATCGCCACTTCATGTTTTTTGGATAAGAAACTGTTCATAATCAACCGCCTATTTGTTATTCCACGTTGTGAATGAATAGAAGATCAACTAACAATTACCGTGCGGGGGTTGTTTGAGGGCAAAATTTAATATTCTTACTACTTTTTCACTATTGAAAGAAAGGTTAGAGGATAATAATATAATGTATGTGATTCGTAGTAATTGGTACTGTTTTGCGAATTCACTTGTTGAAAAAATGTCTGCCAAGTAGCGTGGGCAGTATAATAGCTTTCTCACTTTTGTAACTTGGACGTACCTATATAGAATCAGTCAGTGGAAATTTAACCTAAATCGGTCGAGTACTTCCGGAGTTATGCCTGACAACAAATTTCAAGTTTGCACATGCGCAGTAGCTATTATGATCCAATTGTGATGTAATTCATTTGCAATCGACTTGATTGAACCTTCCGAATTAGAAATTCAGTTTGCGCGTACCTACGCTAAGAGTAGCCTATGGCGATGAAATTAATAAGGGACAGTCTACGAGCCAACCCGCACAATCCCTGGAGACTTCACCAAAATGAGTCAGTAGTTTAGGAATTACTATGTCGATAACGACAAATTCCAAGTTTGCGCAAGTCCAGGAGCTATTAAGTACTGATGCAATTGTCCGCCAACGACTACTCTCCGAATTTTGAGCGAAATCGGTCCATCAGGAACTGAGAAAACGTAGCTACTTCCCCGATGGCAGCTGACCATCTGTGGGCTAACCCGTACAATCCCCGAAAATTGCATCAAAATCAGACCAAATATCCGTATGGTTTAGCTGGGGGCAATCAATAGACCACAGACAGACAAGACACGGAACTAAAATCATGCAAGTGTAAATTTTTAGAACAAACATTTGTTTCAATTCTTTCACGAATACATAGCTTCCTACCTACAATAGTGAGGAAGCAAAATAACTAAGTGTACAAATTCAGTACTTATCAGCATTATCGTCTCCTACTAAACACTACGAAAACTACTGCAAGCACAAAACTCTTCTAAAAGATTGCTTCATGATTTACTGCCTGCGATTGGTATGCTGTTCTGCAAGAAAAATAAACAGATGAAAATATTACCCAATCGTGTGTATGTTGGAGTTTGGATTTCACTGGCCCGAACAGGACTCAGATTCACCTCCCATCACGGGCTAAGAAATAATTTGGCCGACGGTAACTTCTTTTATTTTTTCTCCCGCTAAAAGAGTATATATGTGAATGTGTTGAGAGAAAATTAACATCTAAGGATAAATAAATTGAAAACGAAACACACATGCGGAATTAAGTAACTAAGGTATGAAAGAGTAATAAGATACACAATGAATAGATTTTGAGACGTATGGGAAGTTATATAGGTACCATAGATGATAATTATCCAGGGTGTCCCAGGATTGAGTGACAAAAAATGCAAGGATCGATTCAACAACTAATTTCCAACAGAATGTGTCTCATGGAGTTTTTTTTTGTTAACCCAGTATTTTTGAGAGTTTTCCAATTATAAGATTTTTTCGTGTTTTCGACTTTATGCCACTAAAATGGCCACAACTCAATTAATTTACTGTCTAAGATTAAAAATAGGATACCGTTGGAAAGGGCGTTAAATTTGCTGTACGATAAAGTCATTCTTGAACAACTGAAACAGTATTTATTGAGCTCTTGTATACTTCAATTTCTGTAGTATTTCACTTTTTACTAAGGATTTCCTCAGTGGTTTTTACCTAAATGTTTTCGATGGAACCCGTTTACAGGAACGGGGAAAACAAATCCGTTTTATCAGCTCCAGGAGTGTACTGATTATTTTTAAATTTTCGATGAAAATTACGGGCAAAATCACTGTTGAATGAAAAAACGCTGCAAATTATTACACGACGGTTTATTATTTTCTATATACTTGAATCACCCATCTGAAAAGATCCTATGTGTATACATAGTAGTAAGTACCTACCGCAGGTAATTTATTGCGGGTTCACAATCAATATTTCTTGTATACAATGAGAACCTACCGGCCAGTTATTATAATTATCCGAGAGTTGCGGGTCCTTCCATAACGTAAGGAAGTAACTAAAAGGAAGCTTATAAAAGCGAACGAGAAACTCGATCCGGCCAAAATGAATTAATTTTTTCGAAATAGATCGCCTAGAATTTTAAAGTTACCCTTACCTCGAGAAAAAAGACAGATTGGGAAGGAAATCCAATATTTCTGACAAGCAAATATTTGCTCAGTCCGTCGAAATATTGGCTCTGAACCAATCAAGTGTTTTAAACACATTATCAAAATTTTTGCCCATCCCTCTGTTGGACATCTGACTAGACCTAAGGCCGGACCGTCATATCAAACATAAGTATGTAAGAAACTCGAGAATCTTCTCAAGGGGAATTTTATATATTAGCGCGTAGGCCAGTACCCCTAGCAAGAGGGGGAAAGTAAAATAGTAGGCGAAAAACTAAATTCCCTACAATAATAAACCGTTGTGTAATAATTTTCAGCTTTTTTTGTTTTGTTTTTGTTTTTTTTAGTAAATCAAGTGTTTGCGTATTTCTCGATTTGACAAAGGCTAGAGGAGTTAGGTATCGTTTTCCACGTAACTTTTCAGGCTGAATCAAATGGTGACTCATGATTAATTTTGACTAATATAAGTCGGATTTTCCGAGGAAATTTGCCAATTTTTGGACATACGAGCGCAGCCGATCCATTTTTTTAATGTACTAACGAACACTATGGGCCTTAAGTACTGGGGGAACTTCGATAAACACCCAAAAGTTAGAAAAAAAACGGGTCGGAGGGGCTCATATGTCCAAAAATCTACCATTTTTCTAGGGAGTTTTACCATCTGATTTAGCGGGAAACGTTACGTGGGAAGCAATACCTAACTTCTCTAGCCATGGTCAAATCGAGAAACACCCCAACACTAGACTTATTCATTAAAAAAACCCACTTTTTTTGCATTAAATTGGGATTTAAATTTAATCTAATAATTTCTAAAGTAAAATTGAAAATAATTTCACTGCTGAGAAGATGATGAAACGGAGATGAAGGCATAATTTCGTTATCCAGTGAAACACTGTTTCATTCGTAGCTAAAGTCAAAGAATGAATCTAAGATACAAAATACCGGGATTGACAAATGATTAATTGACAGGACGAAAATGAAAATGACTAGATAATCATGTATCATAAGTTTATGACCTCCAGCTACGAGGTTCCGTGGAAATGTTGTACTTTGAATTGGGAATGGATTCCGGTAATCAAAGATTTTGTTCAATTATCTGATAAATTCAATTTCATGTTTTATTCAATTTTGAAAATCTCCACACCTAATTAAACAATTCTATTGGTACCTACATAAAACATCCCAAGACTGTATTGCGATATCCGAACGATTGACATCAGATTTATATTTTGTCCCCTGTTAGTTATGAAGGAAATGACATTACAAGAGGTAGTAAACGAAAACACAAGGGGTACAAAGAGGTAAAAAAAGAGGTAAAAAAACAAGAGATAAAAAAAACGAAAAAAAGAATACTTTGAGGGTTTTTGAAACCACTCTAATGGAGGTAATAATTAACTTTTAGCTTTTGAAACTTTTTTCAGGTTATGTTGAATGTAGGAAAATAATAATATGTTAATTGATTTTATGAGCTTAGTTAGTGGTATGGAAATATTACAATAGGGTTATAAAATGTTGGTTGATGGGTGATACTTACCGACACCGTCGTTGTAGTATATGAATTGGCTCTCGGTCGAAATGTAGCGTATTGCCATTTCCTTTTCAGTTGTGTAATAACCTAGTTATGAAAGATGATTTTAATTACCTATTAATACATTATTTATAACTACTTGTTATCCAAGCCAAGGTTAGGTAGTACATACAATGTATCCAAACTAGTCGTAATTGGAATAAAACTGATAATGAAGTTAGGTAATTTATTCTGTTTTCAGACTGGTACCAACCTGATAGAAAGGAGTATTTACCACGAATTAGTTGTATATTATTGTAAGTATTTTAGAGTCAACTGGAGAAATTTTCCATGACGTTACACCTCCTCATTTTTCGACGTTGGTCCAAATAGAACTGTGCGTTTTTCATCAATAAAAAAAAAAAAAATCTTCAAGGTTTATTATACAATACTAACCTCTCCGTTGCAGAAGCAGAATAAGGTAGCTACAAACAGCCCCTGGAACATACACAAAATAACAACGTTAATGGTATTTTTTGTACATTATAGGTAAGTGATACTGCGTACTGTACGGCGGCAAGGAAGAAGGTTGTGTTGTATTGTGATGACACGTGATGACAGCAACCTAATTTCCTCGTCCTCACCTGCGATCGTTTAGACAATAAATTATTAAAGTACCAGTCGAGTAGAGTTTTCCTTCTCAACCTGTGACGAGGCTCCCATCGCGTAATTATCCGCGATGTGGTGGTTCAATGTCATATAGGTACCTACCATACATTACCTTTCATTACATACATTACTCTTCAATAATATACCGTATAATTTATGTTCATACCTTGTTCATCAGAGAACCCCTATTATATCACCAACTCTTATACGGTACATGATGGCGCCCAACGTGAAAGGACCTAGGTTGCTTGTGTCGTCATCACACAACCTTCTTCCTCGCTGTCCACGAGCTTCTTGACGGTACAGTTCCATCCTGCTGAGGACGCTAAGATAAAGTGGTGGTAGTTGACCACAATGTTTTGAAGTTTCAACTTTGAAGCTTCAACACTGAACGGATCGATTCGAGGTGGTTCCCATTGTTATAGATAATTCCATCTATAATACCTACAATTACATGCGTATGACAAAAGTACTTTGAAACAATCAGATGCTTCAGTCTTTGACCCCAAAATTTTAGTTATTTACCCCCTTATTGGGCCAGTCGTTGACCCCCTCAAATTAACCCTGACATCAACAATTTTTCCAACGAATCGACCTTCACGCTTCTTTTATGCGCCTTTTTTGTACTCTTCATACAAATAAATAAATGCATTGGAAGAAAATCAATAAGATCTTATCTTTACTTTCGATATAGGTAAATGTCATATTATAGTTGTATAGTAGTAAATGAACAGTAGTTACAGAGTGAGGTAGAATGAGGGTCAGCGACTGCAGAATGGCAAAATGGTGAGTAATGGTTGTTGATCCCCAGTGTTTCGCTTCCCAAAAGCATTTTTTCTCATTGGAAAAACAGGTGTTTTCGACAAGGAGAACCAAATTGAAAACTGTGGTTGAGTGAAGAAGTGTAAACAATGACAAGAAAGGAGAGAAGGTCGTACTTACTAACATATTTCGTCAACTTTGATCGGAAATGGGGTCTACTGAAATATTTTTGCTGTTATGCCGCTATAGGGATTTATTGTATTGATTGTTATAGGCCCTGTAGAAGGTAATAAATTTATCTGTCTTAATTTATCTTAATCTTAATTTATTTATCTATTTATCTAATAATATTTCTATTCTATTTATTAGAAGGTGATTATTTCAGTGGACCCCATTCCCGATCAAAGTTAACGAAATATTTCTCTGTTGGGTTGATCTTCATTACTGCAGTACTTACTAACTTTCGGAGATTTTGTGCTGACTTCAAGGCGCACAAAACAGGATTTGGAAAATCTCAACGAAAAGTGGGAAATTTTCGTAATTCCGAATGCACCTGAACGGTATCTAAAATATTGAAATTGAACTAATAAACCATCAGATGGTGCCAAAAAGTAATCTTATTTGTAAATAGTTATTGAAAACTGAAATGGGTCAACGACTACCACTTTTACCCTATTCATCCGCCTATTTTATTTGGAGTGGGAGAGTAGATATACAAATCCCCAGTGAAATTGGTCTAATGTTCATCAATATGAATGCTCACACTCTCTTTGAACCAGAATGTCCTTTGAAGCATACGAAGGTAGATGTGTGAATGGAACTCTGGAAGGTTGTCACTTATCACATTTGTTGGTCCCAAACAAAAGGTATATGGGCTGTGAGAATAGGCTACGTCTATATTTTGTCTGACACAATATTTTTCGAGTACTTTTTTGCTTCCTCACAAACCAAGATAGGATCTCGGACTTCGAACACAATTGCTGTTGGATGGACACAGAAGTAGAGTCCTCAAAAACCATGAAGTACCTTTATGATTATTACAAAACCATCATTGTGATGCTGAAAATGTTTATTTCCAAATAAACAATGTTAATGCAAAAAGTGAAAACATTTGTGTTCCCCAAAATGAAAAATTCCTCTCTATTTTCGCGTTTCTTAGCTTTCTGAACAATTTTGATTCCTGAACGATTTTGATTTGATGAAAATTTCGTGGATTGTGTGGGTTAGTCCCTAGAATGTCCTCTTATTAAATCCATCGACGTCGGACTACTAGCAGCGTGTTTGCAAACCTGAAACTACGATTCCTCAGTTCCTAATGGATCGAATTCGCCAAAAAATAGGACCATTCTACCAATTTCTGTGGAATTTTCACTAACTGACTCTATGAGTCCATGTTTCAAAAGTGAGGAAACCAATGCCTATCAACTATATAATTAACCCCAGGATATGCGTCTACCTCAAAAATTTTCTCTCGACAATCCATGAAGATAAATTCCTGCGCTCTACTGTGAGTGTGAGCCTGTCCTATTCTATGGCTCAGCGTCAAACTCCCTGACTTGTTCTGGTTTTCCTTTACCGTCTCAAAGTGGCTCAAAATAGATGTTTTCCAGACAAAAATATCGCCCCCTTCCAGTCTTATAGGACATTTTTTCGCGCTGATTCCGAATATCCCATATTCATGTTCTTATACCTACCTAGAATGACTAATTAGCTGCAATAACATTCTAAAACTCGGCCCTTCGGGCCTCGCCAGGGGGAAGGCCCCCTGGACCCCCGGATGCTTTTCGCTTAGAACCTACGGCTAAAATTCAAGAAACATGGAACATGCTTTAGCCGCGCTTTCTTATTCTGTTCAATTTTATTTTTTTATTCGGAAGAATGCGATCAAACCTATTCTGCTATTTCGATAGCCTTTTAAAAAATCAGTCTTCAGAAAGAATCAGTCTTCATGACTCACTACTTCTTATCTTATAATAATCACCGCGTCATGACAAAATATCGCATAGTTTACGCCAGGTTATACGATCCTTAGTTCCGTATCATTGACTAAGCAAAATTTCGTGGCTCGATACCGTTGCTAATTACCGTTCCCGAAAAACGTAACACTTTGTGCCAGTCAGGTTAAGGCTAAAGCATGTTCCATGCTAAAACCCGCAAAAATTCCCGTTTCTGACTATTGGAACCGCCCAAAATTGTGTTTGTATAAGCGAAAAGTTGAAGTCCTGAGACTTTGGCGGCGAAAGAGCCCAACTCCGTAGCTATAATTTTGGTCATTTTTCAAAGTTTTCCGTTTTCTCGACCTTTTCCGTGTTCACGGCTAAAAAAGTCAAGAAAAATGGAAAACTTTGAAATCAACAAAAATGATGGCTACTGTGTTGATAAGATGAGCTTATAAGATTCGATGCAGAAGTGTCACGTTTTCATATTTTTTTCCTCCATTAGATACGATTTCGAACGGTTCCAATAGTAAAAAACTTGGATTTTTAAAGGGAATATTGCAACTAATTAGCCATTCATTCAGTTCGGTATAGGAACGTATGGCAAAATCAGAATCAGCTCGAAATTTCCTGTAAGACTGGAGGGGACGATAATTTTGTCCGGAAAACCCGTATTTTGAGCCAATGTGTGGCAGCCATCCTGAAGGAAGCTGAACGCGTGGTAACAAAAACGAAGCACCAATATCAGAGGCCGGCAACTTTTGGGCCTTGGGAAGTATGCATTGACTTTTTGGGGTACATCGAAGAGAATCGATGAAAGTGGAAGGACATGACTTGGAAGGAATCAGTGAGAAACGAGCTACAGTTCGTTCTAGCGTTGTATATAAAAAAAAAAAGGCAGAAAAGTTACCCACTTGGAAGGATGAGGTGATGGCGGAGACGATCTCGTAAGTGGACTCCCAGGGGTGATGATGTGGCGGCCTGAAAGGCGTGAGTAGGTAGTTAATCCCCAGGAGAGGTAGGAGGAGCAGAACGGCTCGCAAAGCCTGCAGGAGTGCTGAAGACGGCCTGTGATGGTTATCACCAGGACCTACGCCAAAACGGCTAGTCAATAAATTACTGGCAGTAAAGTTTTATGAGTAGGGCGAACGAGGGCAGACAAACGGATTCCGAACGGATCCACTCTCGAGATTCATCTCATGAAGTATTGAACAGTCGCTCATCATTTTTATGGGATCATCAATGTTTTATAGGGATTGAACGCGATCCAAACACTAACCGAAAATTGTGAATTTGTTCAATTTTATCAAAAAACAAAGAACTAAAGCGATGTGATGGTGGAACTGCAGTTATTTGACCTGCCGACAGTTCCAAGTAGCAGTGGTTTACTTGGGATTTTGTGGGTTATTACTGAGGTGATCCGATAGGCAGAACAACCAAGCGATATCCACACTCTTCTGGACTTGTGACACGGCTCCATCTTGATTAATAATATGAACCCATCTTCAAGAAGGCCATGGGTTACAACGCTGCACTCCCCTCAGAGAACCGACATGTCTGTTCCCCCTACCGCACCAGCTCTTCAGTAGCACAAAACCACATCGAGCCTCACCCACAACCATTAAAGGCTCTGAGCTCAGTAAATAAAAAACCCACAAAATCCCAAATAAACCTCTGCTACTTGTAACTGAGGGCAGGTCAAAAACTGCAGTTCCACCATCCTATCGTGATGATTACTGCGATATAGCCTTTAATGGTTGTTGGTGAGGCAGGGACGATGTGGTTTTGTGCTACTTAAGAGCTGGAGCGATAGGGGGAACAGATATGTCGGTCCCTCTGAGGAGAGTGCAGCGTTGTAACCCTTGGCCTTCTTGAATATGGGTTCATATTGTGTTAACCAAGAAGGAGCCGTGTCACAAGTCCGTAAGAGTGTGGATATCGCGTGGTCGTTCTGCCTATCGGATCACCTTAGCAAATAAATAACCCACAAAATCCCAATAAAAAAAAGAACTAAATGAAAATTGTAGCAGAAAACTGTAGGAGAGTTGTTCTTGGAACACCTTCCATGAGGCCTTGGTATCAACGCGCCCATGAACAACAACTCTGAATGAGAGCTAGATCTCATAAATAGGCTTAAAACATTTCAAGGATTAAAAAAGCAAGAGTGGATCTTCATAATCTTTTACTTAACATACCTAACCTACTCTCTTTCTAACTCAAATGTACAGTTAGTTAATCTTTCACTTGACATACCTACCTACTACCTGCTATATCACAGTCATCAAGTATAGGCAGGTATGGAAGTTCATTTTCAAGTTATGAATGTATTTATGGTGGGTGTGTGTGTGTGTGTGAATGTGTGTATGGAAAAGAGACGTGTTTTACGCCCCAAATCCTGGAGTGAACTTCCATACCTACGTCTATGGACAGAAATGCTTTGGGACTGTTCATAGTTTTCCAATAGGCCACCAATATGTAGGTACGTAATTTTCATACAATTCTATTTATGTTTTATGTACTCAAAAAGGCAAATATATAACAAACTGTATAATCTATCTGTCACTAAGTCATGATGGTGGAGAGCCGTTCGCTCAAACAGATTCAGTTCCTCGCCTCAGTACCAGCTCTATAGACATGAAAGTATTTGATACCAAAATCTAACTCTGGATTTTATTATTCGGGCAAAATATGTTATTCCAACAAGTTTTCCAGCCAAAAACAGCTCTGTGAGTACCTACCTATTTAGAAAATTGACTTTTCCTGCTATATAAGTGTAGGCGTTTTGTTGAGATTTGAACGTGAGGAGAGATTGATGTTACCTACCTAAACACATAATATATGACAACATTCACATACAATGAAATTACTCTTTTTTCTAGGTGCATTCATCAAGGTGGAAGTATAACCAGATTCATTAAAATAATTAAAATACGTATAAGGTACCTATACAATTTGAGAGTGAATATAATTATTGTCATTGTTTGATAGCTCAGTAAAAGAGGGGCGATTTTATGACACAAAATTTTAGACAGCTCACCTGTTGCGGGGATCCAGCGGCGATCGACGAGGGGCCCCTCACGGTGAAGCGGCGATGGCGAAGGAACTGTCGTCTTATGTGTCAGATGGGAATAAAACTCGCGATTTTAGTAGCGGGTTTTCCAAAACGTACTAAAGAAATTAATTAATACTTCGTATGGTGAAAAAGAGGTGATTTTTGCGGAGCGGCGTACTTTTTAAAACCGGCATTAATCGAATGGAATGATAACCTTCGTCAGAAGGTAGGTAACTATAGCCTACGCAAGAGCGCTCTATGCAGGGCGTTGTAAACTAACGAGCATCTGCAGAAAGCGCGGTAAAATAATTGGAATTCAAAACAGTAGGTAGTTCAGATTGAGACTGAACAGTCATGGTTTTAGATATCTAATAATTAGATTAATGAAAATAAAATGAATAAATAATATCCCTCACCTGCTCTGAGTTTGATAACGACCACCCTCACAATGTTACACAGAAACACGAGATTCAGGAGCATCGATGTAGCGACTAACACGACAAGGACAGTTCTTGAAGGGTCAGATTCATCGATCCAACACCTGAAAATGGAGAAGTTCTCTTGTTAGAGGCATTAGTTAGTGAATCAACTGATGAAGCTGTTGTAAAGGATAGTCAACGCTTGAATAATAGACAGTGTGTGCATTGTGAATAATTTGGAACTAATTTCATGATTTCGAAGTTTATTTTCGTTGGGAGCCTCTCAGGATTCGGGGGAGCTTTTGTCTCACTTCAAATTCTCAAAGGCTGATAGAGGGTATGTTAACCCGCATGACTTATCAGTCTTGAGGGAGAGGTAGACCTCGAGCGCCGCGTTTAACACATTGCCCGAACCTCAATCAAAAAACTCAACTCATCTGACTCGCTAAACAGGTCAGGTGCCTAACTAGTGACAATATTAGAACTTTATATTTTAGTAAGTACAAAGCGGATGATAATACGTAGGTAGCTCTCCTGAAGATTTCGGTAAGCGATAACCTTCACAGTAGCAGATTTGTACGGAAGATCTGAGGGTTTTGCTGAGCTCATTGAAAATCTGCAGTTATTGGCAGTACAAGTAAGAATTACCTTCCTTGAACAAGATTACCCACTTGACCTCCTACACTGGTAGGCCTATTTGATTATGCACCCCTAACTAAACTAATTTAATCCTAAACTCATCACTGGATGTTAGTAAGTTAGGTACTTGACATTGCTAACTACCTGCCACTTACTAACTTCACCAGAATAATGTTCCCAGCGGCCCCGGTAGGAAAGGATTGAAATTTTTCTTATTTATTTTATTATTGGCTTAGAATCAAAATACAGCCTTGTAAATCATTGTAAAACATAGTGGGATTATCACTTATAATATTTTACTTCGAATAGTATAAGTTAAACTGAAATATTATTTGCTCGAATTATGAAATGATCGAAGAGAAAGTAGACTTCTGAGCTTTCTTCGGCCAGGATAGAGTCGAGGTTGAAAGGATTTGTGGTCCTCTTGACTAGAGCTTCAAGGAGAGGCAGAAGAATTTCAGAGCACTTTCTTCTCTAGCAGAAGAAAGTGATGTTCATTCCAATAGCAAGTGCTGGGATGTTTCTTGTTATACAAAACTGGCTCAGGGGTGAGTTAGCTTGCCGATCTTGTCAAGGTACTTCCTTGTTGCGATATAATATCTATTTCACAGTCTACCCATCACAGTAAAGAATTTCCCAGGTTTTATTCCGGGGGTACTACAGAACCATGGAGTTCTGTTGGGTGTAGGAAATAGCTCCTTGAATCTCTTACCTGGCGGGTAGGCCATGCAATCGGCTTTCATGCGCTCAGCTGTTCCATCATCAATTGTCTTGTGTAGACTGAGTAAGGGTAAAGCCGATTCGGAGGAGGTTCCGGACTCGCTGCTGCATTCTTATTGTAAGTGTCTACTATTATATTCCCGAAAATGCCCTTTGATCGAACATATTCCCACTTTTCCCCCGTTCCTTCTCAAGGCCGTTATCTATTAAATTATTCCAGTTTCAAATGGTTTATACCTTGGTGCAACGTATAAGTTTCCAAGCTTTGAGGCGATGCTTTGCAAATCTGTGAGTACGATTACACCAGGGTGTGGAGTTCCCATATCATTGGATGGCATACAGTAACGCCTTGAGGATGGCAAAGGATTCTGCGCTGTAAATTGATGCTTGATGCCACAAGCTGATATGATACTTCCTTGAATTGATTGAACTTGAAATAATTAGCGATGTAAATTATTCATTATTGATGCCTTGATGCTGGTGACAAAGCCTAGTGGCATAACTTTTTTTTAGCTTCATCGTCAGTAAAGAACTCTTGTAGCTGTATCGCCCTCTGGTTCACAAGAAACAATCAAACAGCAGTTGTAAGACAAAATAGAAGAAAAAAGTCCCATTCATGCAGCGCGAGTTGATGGGCGAATTTTCGAAGAATGATTTTAACCGATTTGGTGGGTGATTCTTATAGGAAATTTCACGCTGATTCCGAATATACCATATATTTATGTTCCTATGTTTAAGACCGTAATTCACACCAAAAACCTCGAAAAACGTGTTTTTAGCGATTTTTGACTCTAAATTTTCAAAATTTGAACCCTTGGAGCACTCCAAAAATTCTGGACAATGAACTCTTTTCTTTGGATATTATTGACATTTTGAAATTTTTTCATATATAAAAGTGTTAAATTTCAGGAATCGTTTTAGAATGGTCTGAAACGGATTTCCACGAAGACAATTTTCAACAATTTGCATTATTTAAATTTTGAAGCCATTGCAATAGCTTCATTTTCTTCGAAAATTCGCTAAAATGAAACAACGTTAGTGTCTCTCAGTGGTTTCTCTTAACTCAGTACTAGTTATGTAAGAATGATAAAGCCAATCTTCTTACCACGATCGATACACTTTTTCCATGATTCTCGAGGACATAAATTTGTCAATTGTAATATTGATTGAATAACATCCTTCAACAATGAACAGGCAGGAACATGGTCGATGGTCCTATTTGAATTTATTTGGTCTACGACGATCCTACCAACTTCGATTCCTCCCGACCTTATGGCCATTGCATTTTTTGAATTCTTCCAGTCTAGTTTTGACAATTGAGATTTATTAAAAGTTAGATTTACCGTACAAGATCTTCCACTTACATCTGATATTGAGTGTCAGAAGTCAGTCTTATAGTAGTAGGCAAAGTTTTGGAATTTAGAATGACATGAAACTCTAAAAGATAAAATTGATGATAGAAAAATTAGTTAAGAAGAAGGTATTTCGAAAGTAATTGTGATAAATAGATCACTTCAATTGAATTAATATTTGAGTCTCTACGGAACAGGTCTCTTCGAAATCGTAGAATACTTATAATTTATTATTATAGTTCCGCAATCAGGAATGACATAGTAATTTATGGTGAATTCATTCAAGAACTGTTTCTACGCATATAAACTACCATCAATAAATTATACTGAACCTGATTACAGTTAGTGTTATCATAACAGTAGAGATATAGCCAGGAAGTAGATATAAGGAGAACTCACATGGAGAACTTCACATTTTATTGGTGCAACGTGCCGGGTCAGACTAGGACCATCTTCAGGCAAGACTTTCGAGCAGTACATAACGCACGCTGGGAGTAATACTGGTACAAAAAAATGAGTCGGCGAAAGCTTGGAGGAG
>JAEMON010000005.1:30079835-30090472 GCA_030264115.1 Lygus lineolaris
CCTACGAAGCCTTTTCCTAGTACCACGAAATAAACGGTGACGGTGCCATTTTCATTACGGGGAAGATAGACTGAGAGAGAAGGCACTATCCAATGAATAATGATCTTCCCACCACCTACCTACTACACGGCATTACGAGCGTGGCAGGTCGTGTAAAGCCTCACATCGGAGGTGATACATCAACTTAGAGATGGGCCTAAATTACCCTCTCATGCTTTCTCACCCCACCTTGTGTTGTTCAACCTACCTAATACTGCTAAGTGCGATCACTATCAAAAATCGAAATGTTGGCTCAGGGAAAATATTGAAACATACTCGTAATAGACGGCTCACGAAAGGAGCTTATTCGGCAGCTTCGAATAGGTATGTCCCATATTCCTTTACCTATAAAATTTGAATTAAATTCGATTTTTTTTTTAGTAACCGCAAAAAATAATTTTCGTTTCAACGCAGAGCCTGTCGTAGCCATTTGAAAAAGTTTTGGTTCAGCAGAAAATTGTAAAATTAAATTATGCGTCAAACGACACCAACCCGAGATCTATATACAGGTATGGCAATCAATTAATCAATAATTTGATTGTATAAAATCATAAAAATGATTAGTGCGAGAGTTTAATGGTAAGTTTTACAATATTCCAAATAATTATCAAAAAAATCTATTCTGTTTAATAGTTTAAGAAAGTTACTATGAAATTAACTAAAACTCAATGCACAATGGCGTTATGGTGGAAATAAAAATCATAATAGTACCTACTTCATTTTGCTACTGATCAATAGTAATTTTACAATTGCACACAAATTGATGGTATGCAAGCAGGTAGGAGTAAAGGTGACGCTCTGTTGTTTTGTAGCAGTGAGTAAAAGGGGTTCAAAGTTCGTTGCGCTCGGAGGCTCTTAGCATCAATGATCAGAAGGTAAGACTTGACTCCATCGATGCTGAAATAAGAGCTTAAAAATATCAGCAACTTGATAATCACGTGACAGCATTGGAAAATACACCTGTCGCTAATTCTGACATGAATGACAATACTCAAAATGCGATATCAAAATTCAATGATCAGCTGCGACCATGCAACGATATCATTGATAATATACCTGAACCTGTCTATCTTCTATTGAAAGTCAAACTCTACTAACGCTGAAAATTTGGTCGGTGACGATTCTAACTCCAAGGACGAATAGGATGTCGGTTATAAATCTACAGTCTGCTTTTTGATAATTTCGATTTACCCCTACCGATTTAATTCGGGTCACAAGACTTAGCTGTCATTGGAAAGCCTCATTCGTTCGGAGAATTTCTCAATTCAGCTCGATCCGCTGTCAGCTTATTCACGGCCAAAGTACTGAATGGGGTTCCATACAAGATTACTCCTGACAAGACCCAGCTTCAACGTGACCATCTCAAAAATGTCTCTTTTGACTGAACTTGGAAGACCTAACTCACTGGGAGAGTCTGACCTAATCATCAAACACTTCAATGGAGTTCTCAAAATCAATCTCGTCGGAATTTGGAAACGACTAAATTCTAGCCCAAGACAACCATTATCCTCGTAATTTCTCTTTATTTTACCAAAACGTGAAAGTTCTTCGTTCAAAACTTTCTGATCCCCGACTGTTAGTCCCATCCAAATAGGTTGTTGTTGTCCAAGTAAGTAAGTTGTCTGTGGTCCCATCTCTTAATCATCTGTTTTACCTACCGTAACAAACCTCACACCTGGGATGTATAATATTTCAACGTTTATCGTGCCGACAGATCTTCAATGACTTATCCGAACAAACAATCGGGTGGAAGTTTGATAGCACTTAAGATTCGTTACTGATTAGTTCCTTTCAAATTCAATTATCATGCAGTAAGGAGTTAGTTTCAGTATTATTAGATCTTCAATCTTCCAAATTAATTATTGTTTGATGTGTTTATACATTCCTCCAAGATCTCATTTGCCTAAACTTACAGTGTGTACTTAGCTTGGTACAAACTTCAGGAATCAATTTTACTCGTAATTTTTGACATGAAGTGCCTCCTAGAGTTTTTCAATTTTAAGATTTTCTTTATTCCTTCGACCTTACATCTCTAAAACAGCCATAACTCCCTTAACTTACAGTGTACAATAAAACATAAATGTGCCATTAGAAAAAGAGTTAAATTTCCTAAAAGAAAGGCCTTCTAATCATCTTCCCCAGTTGATTCTTAAGGCTCATAATTCAGCCCAAAGTTTTAGAAATTTGACTTTTCTTTCACGCAATCGTTTCGCTTCTGAAAGAACACTGTTCAGTAAGCATTCAACAGGAAAACTTTGATGACTTCGGCTTGAATTTTGAGCCGTAAAAATCGATTGTTGAAGATAGTTAGTTAGCCTTTCTTATAGTAAATTTAACGCTTCTTCCAATGATAATCATTTGCATTGTACACTGTGAATCGGAGGAGTTATGGCTGTTTTAGTTATGGAAGGCCGAAAGAAAAAATCAAATCTTAAGATTGAAAAAACTCTAGGAAGTAGGGGGTTGAAAGAAAAACTCTAGGAGACAATTTTTGTTGTGAATTATTTTTAAAATCGATTTCTGATGTTGATTGACTCCCTGTTTACACGAGTTCTCGCTGTTAAATCAACAAATTAGTTGCATTTTCACCTGATGCTAAGTTTTGTTGTATTATTAGCTATTGTAATTAATCTGAATGGAAAGCTGCATAGCTCAGCGATAATGGCAGTAATGATTCTATAGATGGTTTCCTAAACTACATTTTCCAAAAATGTGATTAACATGGTTCGATTTTGCAATTTTTTTCAATTTAAAAAAATTGAGGAAACTGGATCTCTTAGGTACTGGTCAATATAGAAATATCAAGAGGTAACTCAATCCTCTGAAGACACTCCCGATCCCCCTCTGATTGTTTCTTTCCAAATAGATGCTCTCGTTACATACTGTTCACTCTTCATTGTCGTTTTTCACTGTTAAAAAAATACAACTATGCATCTATCAAATTATTCCTGAGCACTACTGACTGGTCTTTCATTGATAAATTTAACGTTTGATCAAGCAGTTGATATTTCATGCACTATTAATATTTATAATATCATCTGTAATACCTGATTTCGAGTACCAGAGTTACTATTAAAACTACTGTACCTATATTATTTTATTTCTTGCAAATTGTCACCTTTAGCACCTCGTATATCAAGTTATTGAAATTTGAATTACCAGATGAATGTTTCTTTGAGGTTTCGAGGACTCTTCTCAACATACTCCTAGTAGTAACTACTGGAATCTTACAAGGCAAATCCTATTACTATCTGTGATTCTAAAACTCTACATTTATAGTTAGCTTCGTGTATCTACTCATCTGTAACCCAACCAACACTCTTGAATTTTGTACAAGAATGAAGATAATGTTACCTACATACTTTTAGCTAATTTTCGAAGAAAATGAAGCTATTGCAATTGCTTCAAAATTTAAATAATGCAAATTTTTGAAAATGTTCTTAATGGGAATCCGTTTCAGACCATCCTAAAACGATTCCTGAAATGAAACACTTTACATTTATGTGTGAGTGTGTGTAAATTACCATCTTAAACATAGGAACATATGGTTTATTCAGAATCAGCGAGAAATTTCCTATAAGAATCACCCACCGAATCGGTTAAAATGATTCTTTGAAAATTCGCTCATCAACTCATGCTGCATGAATGGGAGTTTTTTGTCTCTATTGTATCCTGTGAGAGTAAAAATAAAGACTGTTCGAGTTTAATTAAAAAAAACTGAAAATGAATCAAGTTATTTCTTTCACAATATTTCCGTTCAGCTTCCCCCAATCATTTCCTTGCTTACTCAGCCAAGGAGAGCCAATCTATTTTAACCACCTCATGGGCCTCTATTAGGGAGGCCTTATTCAATGTTTCGCGTTAATTTCCCTCGAAAATTTCCCCGCAAACGCTGTACCATCAGGCAGCGGGTACGCTATATGACCTCGAGGCGTGTCAACTAATTGGGAAACAACCGCAGCCCGTAAATTGATATACCGTCTGCGCCACGCGCTCAGGAATGCTAATCCAATCTGATCCCGACCACCGAAATAATGATTGAAAACGATTCAACCCCATGAGCTATGACTTTACTAAGACCTAATTATCACGTGGAAATTGAATGTAGATCCGATAATATTGAGTTTTCTTCCAAAGAGAAACACCGAATAAAATTAAACACGATGATGCGTTCGATTCCCATGACTGCTTTCGATTGAATCACTGTCACACAGCGGTCTGATATTTTCAGAGAAGAAATCACTCATTACCACGAATATACAGAATATTCCATACTGAAGGCTGGACTAACCCCAACTACCCCTAATGAGACACTGTTCTACCTGCATGCACAAACTAAAAAAATTAAGTAATATTTATCAAAAAATACAAGAATTAGTACTGTACTACTGTACTACTGTACTACTGTACTACAGTACTACAGTACTACTGTATACTACTGAGTGCTGTATACTACTAACGAGGCTGACGATTATGAACATTTTACATAAACAATAAGGAGCATACGAGTAAAAATCAGATGATGATTTTCCGTGTATAGAACTGATAGTTTTGGAGTCAAGCTTCTGCATATTTTCGATTTTGAAACTTTACCTCATGGCGACACAAAAATAACACATTAAGTATCTTAATGATCATAGAGTAGCATCGTATTATAACGAATAAACAATATGGATTCAGAGAAGGGAAAGGGGTAGATGATGCCCTATATGACTTTACGGAAGAAATATATGACGGATTGAACAGAAATAATATAGTCTTAACAACCTACCTGATGGACGCAAAAAAAGCTTTTGATTCAATCGCGAAAGACAAGCTCCTAAAAAAAACTTTATAGAATGGGCATTCGGGGAGTTTGAAGTGGTTGGAATCTTACGTTTATGACCGGAAACAAAAGATTGTAATGGGAGATTTGGAGAGCGATACGATGAAACTTGGAGGGTATAGAATTAGCCAAGGCACTGCGCTTGCGCCTAGGGGTGCATTCGAACCCACAAGTGGACCATCACTTCCTGTGGTTTTTCCCGGGACAAGGAATTGAGCATAGACAGACAGACACGGAACCAAAATTTTTCAGAAAGCTCTGAAACGTCAAAAGCAAGTGGATATTTTGATTTTGGAAGACAAATATTTTTCTCATTTCTTGCACGAATACATAGCTCCTACTTGGGAAGACGTGAAGTTTTTGGGCATCGTTCACTCCCAAGCAAGTAGTCATATTGCAAAGGCTGATTTTTTTACGGGTATAATTTTCCTATGAAAGAGTGTTCATAATAATAATTGTTCGGCTACCCCAACGATCTACACACTGATATTACAGTAGATTATATTATTGAAGAATTTTTGAGTTAATAATGACTATGCCACCTGCGCCTGATTGAACTAATATTCAGGCTGCTACGTATTCATATGAGTCGCAGGGGCCAACGCTTAATTGCAAAAGGGAACATGGTGTTGGTTAGGTTTGATTAATGGATTCGTCTAACCGCAGCTTCAATGCTTTGTCCATTAATAATGTTGAGTGGAAACAAAAAGTGTTGACCGTAGCAGCCTGTTGACCCTCATCGTTAGTTCACGAGTAGGTACTTCAAGGTAGCATCAAGCCGATGGATGAGATCGAGAACTTGCATGGAATTTTTAATTTTGGACCACAAAACCCGAATTATCATCTTCAAATTTTAGGCTTGAAATTACGGCCGGTTCAACAAGAAAATAAGTTGAAACAGGAAAACGCGAGACATTGTGAGCTGACGTTCCGAGCAGGAGTGTTTGGCGCGCATTCAATGGAATAGGTACACCTAGTGGGGAATTCGCATGGGTAGGAATTTTGCATTTTGAACCTCCGATTCTGATTCAGCGCCCTTCAAAACCCCCTGGTGCCAATTTTCAGCTTGAAATTATGGCTAGTTTGCCCTGAAAATGGGTTGAAAGGAGGCGAGTGACGTCATTTAGGTTCCGCAAGAGGGCGGCCCACCCAGGCAGGCGCGGGGTCGCTGACATCAGTTAGGTTCAAATTATAGGACCCATTTCGGGTAACTTTCAATCGTCGTATACCCCTCATAATATGAGGGGTATATTATTGCTATATTATAGCAGCTTTTTGGAAAGTCCTCATTAAGATCTTTCAAATTACAAAATAAATAATAAACATGCAAGTTACCCATTTTGCTACCTCACCACTCAAGGTAATGGGCTGTAAATTCTTGCAAGAAGTAAAAAAAAAAAATTGTCTCCCAAAATCAAAATATCCACTTGTGTTTTGCGTTTCGAAGCTTTCTGATGGGCAATTTTGATTCCTTGTCTGTCTGTCTGGGTAAATTCCTTGTCCGAGGCAAAACTATACGAAATTATGGTCCGATCTCGGAGGAATTGGCATGGATTGTGCGGGTTAGCCCCTAGACGGTCCCCTATCAATGTCATGGCCCGTCAGATCGCGAATAGCATGTACGCTCGCGCAAACGTGAATTTCCTTAAACTACGGTTTCTCAGTTCCTAATGGGCCATTTCGCTCAAATTCGGAGGGTAGTTGGGGGCTGGCTACGAAACGATTGCTTATGAAATTCGTCATAATTGGATCAGTAATAGTTCAAGAACAAACTTGAAATATGTTGTCAAGGATAACTCCGGAGCAGCTATACTGCCCACCCAACTGGGCCGACGTTTTTCATTGTTTTTTTTTTCTTTTCGTTGACTTATACATCATCGAACTCTCCTGACAATGTACAAACTGATTATTCGTTACCTATTCATACGAACGAACACCGAAAGTAATAGTTCTCAAATGGAATTATCTGGAATTATCCGTGATTTTCGAATAATATATTGCAGATAACGCATAGGTACCTACCTAATATGGATTTTATCCGTTATCCAAAGCATCGACAGCAGGATGATTATTCATAATCTATCATATTTTGTTTGGTATAAATTGAGCACGACACCGCCGCCCAGGCAAGCGGAAGGTCGGTGACGTCATTATAACGGCTAAAGTTACAAGACCCTTTTTCGGTCGGTTAGGTCCCCCCTCATATAACGCTCTTTTGAAAAATCCCCGTCTTCCAAACGAGAAAAAAAATAATAAAAAAGTTCCATTTATGCAGCATGAGTTGATAAGCGAGTTTTCAAGGAATTATTTTAACCGATTTAGTCGGTGATTCCTAAAGGGAATTCTGCACTGATTCCGAATACCATATTTGAAGGGTAAGGGGAAAGAAAAAGGAATGTCACAAAAAGTTCCTTTTTTGAGAAAAAGCAGCTTTTTCATTTGAACTAAGTAAAAAATCAATATTTTTCGAAAAGTAAAAAAGTAAAAAAAAAAATTTCGGCACCCATGAGTTCCATTTAACATAGGTACTTAATGTAAAAATTTTTTGACTCTGAATACTAACAGAATGCGGTATAGAGACCGAATTCGGAAAAAATGGACATTCCCCGTTCTTTTCCCCTGACCCTTCATTCATGTTCCTATGTTTAAGTTGTTTCGTGGTCCTATTATTACACCAAAAACCAGAAAAACACGTATTTTGAACCTTATTTTCCAAAATCTGACCCCCTTGGAGTAGGTACTCCAAAAATTCCGGCCAATGAACTCACTTTTTTCATAACACACACACACACACACACACACACACACACACACACACACACACACACACACACACACACACAAACGCACACACACACACACGCGCGCACATACAATAAGATACTTAGTTATTCGCTAACTGTGTTTTCAACGATGACTTCCGGATTGGGAATAACGAGTCGGTACCAAAGCAACCAAAAGAAGTTGTTGAAGGCAAAGGCTGTGAACAGATTCATGTGGAGCGTGTTCCTCGGACATCTCAGTGATCTGTAAACAAGAAGGAAACGTTATTTTCAGGGGGCTCACACTTTGAAAGAAGTTTCATAAACATTTTTCGAACTCATAAACGGTCAAGATGTGCGTGATTGGCATCATTTGACGCACTGTTGATTTGTGGTACATCTATTCTGCCACAAGCAACGCACAAGTACGGCTGGTATCAATTTCTGAAGAAAACGATGTTTACCTATTTCTATTCCTCCTATTCCTGTCAGTGTTTTATACGAATCACCCTTAACGTTCTTTCAGCGATTAGAGTAAATTATGAATCGTTCTTCAAAATGATCTCTCAATATTCAATTTCCTACTTCTCTCTCTTACAATTTATCGACACTGTGGATAGGTAGACACACCACAATGGAAGAAACATGATAGTGAATGTCACGAAATTGTACATTATTATTCATCAACCACAGATGAACTGTTATCTGTGTAGAAAGGTTATCTTTAGGGAATAATTCTAAACCGTGAAGTATTAATTTGCAGTGTATTAATAGGTTCCTGACCGAATCTCAATAACATCCATCACAAAAAAATACTTATACGTTATACATAGGTTCATTTATGTAGCTGCATTTTGACATTACAGCCCAGCTCAAACTCTAGTTGCATACTTAGCTTCAAAATTTAATTCAATATGTTCCAAATTAAATTCAATATCATTCGACAGTGGTCTAATAAATAATTAAACCACCAATTATTTGATTTGGAAATAGTTTGAATTCAAATTTGAAATTTTTCAGGTCGATACAAAAAATGTCGAATTTGATTTGGAAATGCTATGTTAATGCATTATTACAGAATAGATACTCGTACGAGAAATAACTATGATGAGTGATATTTCATTACGCCATGATATTAGTGAATTTCGTTGAGGCCGCCAGTACAGAACGTGGTACCATGACTTACCGACTCTAATGACCAACCATGTTTCTTCTCGATTTTATCAAATTGAAAACATCCACTGAATTATTAAGTCCTAATCGAAGGTGCCAAACGGAACAGGCGGAAAAGCGTGGAGACAGAGAAAACCAGTTGCCGTTCTCGAGTGAAGTGAAATGAGGGGAAAACTAATTACTCCTGGATAAGGGGGAGCACCAATGGAGTCAGTTTCGAGTGAGCTGATATTTCTCTTCCCATCTTTAGTTTCTTTCACTTTCGCCTCAGCCTCCTTTTGTGATTTACTTATTCCGTTTGCAAGAGGGAAAGTCGGAAAACGAGTTTTCTCCTTTGAGAGAAGACTGGGAAAGGAATATTCTAAAATTATTACGCGCAAACGGAATAAGCCTTAGAGAAGGAGGTTCAATAGCATTCCTAGCAGGTATTCCAAGATTAGAAGCTATTTTTGGGCATTACTTGAGGCGTTAATTATTCAGATAATTATTGTAACAAGCAATAAGGGCCCATTGCGGTGTAATGAGTACAACGGCTCCTATCAACCAGAAAAATTTCGTCGATCACAATTTATTCAACTTGGTAAACAATGAGCCGTCGCATAGTGCTTCGAGTATTGGACAAAAATCAAAAAATGAACTTTATTATTGACGGATATGACCTATGTGGGCTTCTTCCCAGAGGCCTAAAGGTGAGAAAAACAGATGGTCAGATCATAACATCTCTTACAGTGTAGTTGTTGGAGTACCTATTATAAAGTATGAGTTGTACCTCATGGGCCCGTTAACGATAATAATACTGCTGAGGTTAACCATCGCGGCATAGATTGGTTTGGTGCCGCCTCATTGACCTGGGAGAGGTCTATTAGTTAGATGTAATTGCGCCGCCGTGCTGAATGACGATGGCAGGTACTGACAGTACGTTAATGATGTACTATTACGAGTGGGTTAATGTCATATGGTATCTTGGTGTGAAGTGTCATTGACATAGCCTACCTCTGGCTACTTAAAACATAGCGAGCGGATAGTTGATGTGTGAGTAAACTCATTATAAAGGTAATTACCGCATTATTGCTTGAAAAGAAACGAGGTGCCGAAAAATGCTTACGTCTTCATCATGGGAATAAGAAATCTCTGGGAGGAAAGGATATCGGCACGATAGTATCTCCAAATTCATGACCTACCTACCATATCATTTTGATGCGAAGGACATTCGATCCGGTTTAGGCCGGGTAAGGGAACGGAGCTATTAGTCCGTGTTTGTCATCAATGTCTGAGGTCGATGCAGTCGTGCATTACAAACACTGATACGACGATGAATCAGCCGTTATGTGAAGCTAGATGACCTGTTTGTTCAGCAAATTGATCCAGCAACTGTTACAGCCTACTGTAACATACGGTCGTGCTACAGCTTCATGCCAACATGTTCCGCACAATACCGTCATAACCCTTGATATCTATGATACTCAATCACCTCGGCAGAATTTCCCGTGAGTTTGAGTAGTTTTCCAAAGAAGGTTTACCTATATTGACAATTAAATTACTTATATAATTTTATTTTATAATTTTATGGCAATTAATTTAAAGGGTTACTTATGGCAATAATTTAGCAACGGGTTGGTAATTATGTAACAGTAACTAGTATCCCTGAATGGATACTAATAATTTCTTGGGTAATTTACTGACATAATGGGTCATAAATACTAATCTAATCTAACATAGTCTAACATAATACTACTAGTACTACTACTACTACTAATCTAACATAAGCACAAATGTTTTAATTAAAACCCTAGATAATCCGTATCCGTAGTAAACGATAAAGAAAAACGCTGCAAATT
>JAEMON010000005.1:30092995-30104633 GCA_030264115.1 Lygus lineolaris
AAAACCGAATAGAATGGTTCCTCATCACTCTGACCCACTGATCATATTGAGAACACACACTCTGGCCTTTATCATATTGAGAAGTGGGCATGGGAGAGCAATTTGTGCTTCAATACTAATAAGACCAAGCTTTTGAGAGTTGCTGGGAGACGTAGGACTCGTGACTTTGGTATATATTTGCTGGGAAGGCGCTTAGAAGAAGTGGATCACCTCAAGTACCTGGGAGTCACGTTTGATCGGAGTCTAAAATGGAACCGACATAATTATTGCCAATGTTACCCAGAAGGCCTCGCAGCTGATAAATGCCCTCTCTCGTTCGGCGGGGGTTTACTGGGGAATGAAGTCAGAGGCCTTGGATATAATACCGGGGAGCGGTGCTTCCAGCGCTGACTTACGCGGCACCTGTGTGGGCAGAGGCAATGGAATACCAGTGCAATGTGAAGACGATCCGACGGACCCAACGGCTGATGTTGTTACGAATGATAAAAGGTGTTAGAACCATCTCGTTTCATGCCTGCTGTGTGATAGCGGGAGTCAAACCGATTGAACTGGAGGTCCAGGAATTGAGTAAGCTGTACACGCTCCAGAATGGAGACAGCGTTGAAAAACCTTTGCCGCCGAGTGACTGGAGGCACCCGGCTCTTGCGGTGGATGTGCGGGCAGAATCAGACTTCGCCACGTGATTGAGCGTTAAAAAATACTGATGTCATGAGCGGTATGTATGGGTTCAGAAAAACTGTTTTTATCAACTTTGCGCACGTTTCCGCGGGCCGAAAAAATCGAGTAAGGGGTGATTTCTTCATGAATTTTTGCGTAGAACCTGAATCTGTAAAATAGGGGTTCTCATTTGAAACAAGGAAGTTAGTGTATACTGCGCACACTGCGCACGTGCGCGAAAGTGCGCAAATATGATTTTTTGAATCCTCTTCAAAAATCATTGGACACGAATTTTTTGGATTTTCAAATATACTGTTTGTTTTGAACAGAAAAGGGGTGTTCCCGTTAAATGGACCACCCTGTGTAGAGTCATATTAATTTGTTGAATGAAAAAATAGGCA
Organism: Lygus lineolaris; assembly: GCA_030264115.1. Taxonomy (NCBI): domain Eukaryota; kingdom Metazoa; phylum Arthropoda; class Insecta; order Hemiptera; family Miridae; genus Lygus; species Lygus lineolaris. Next base: position 30,094,054 of record JAEMON010000005.1, read on the forward strand.
ACAATCATTCTGAGTACCTACCACACAACATATTTTGGAAGAACGAAATGAAAAAAGTTCCGCAGTCATGCAGCATGAGTTGATGAGCGAATTTTCAATGAATCATTTTAACCTATTTATTAAGGAATTCTCGGAGGAAATTTTGCGCTGATTCCAAATATACCTATATATCATTATGCGTTCAAAATGTTAATTTACAACAAAAAACACAAAAACACGTTTTTTGACCCTTATTATTCAAATTTTGACTACTTGATAAATTCCAGGGTTAGATTTATAGTTTGGAATGATGTGAAAAAGTTTTAAATTTCAGGAATCGTTTTAGAATGGTCTGAAAAGGGATTTCCGTGGAGATAAATTTCAAACATTTGCAATTCTGAATTTTGGAAGCCATCGCAATAGCTTCATTTTCTTCAAAAAAGCTACAAATTATTAAGTACACAACGGTTTATTATTTTCTTCATAGATCGCCCATCTACAAAGATCCTATTGACCCACCTACCGCGAGGTTCACAATCATCTCTTGGCGACAATGAGTAGGTAATTTCTTTTAATTATTATTATCGGAGAGTTGTATCATTCATTCTTAGTGAAATTCAGTAGGTAACTAAAGAAGCTTCTGAAAGTAAACAACAAACTTGGTTCGGTGGAATCAAAAGAAAGTTGCATTTGAACAGCTGATATTTGAACGGAGATTTTGCCTACTCGGTAAGAATTCCGATTCACACTCGTGTTTCTGCTCTTTTTTTCGTTCAACCCTTAAGTCCTTACAGGGAGCGAACGGTTGGTCCTAAAACGCTCCGCAAGGTCTCATTCGACGCTAAAAATTGCGTTCTATCTTAAATCGATGGAAAAAATCACCTTCCTATTTGAAATTCACGAGCTAGGGCGTTTTGAAAATGTCATCCCCTATTTTCTACCCCTTAGAGAAGACTGACGGTAACGCCAAGCTTCGCGGCACAATTAGACCCCAAATGGGGCCGGTATACCAAATTTCATTATTTTTTTCATTTTTTCCATACCTTATTTCTACTATAATTTTACGTTCTAAATTTCTCGAACAAATTACAGCAAAGATAGGTATATAAAAATCTGATTGTACCTATGTCCAGAAATCATTATACAATTCAGTTCTTCTACAATTAAGTGGCGATTTGGATGAAATAGTAAGGGATGGAGCTGGTGATGGAATTTTGATACTGTTAGCCCAAATAGTGATCCGATGTGAGCTCCTGTATACAAATTACAACTCCTGTGGAATTCAATTCTAAAATTACAAAAATAACGTATATCTACCTGATATTTATCCATGTATCCACCCTAGCAACACAACCCCTTGACGGATTGATTCGTAAACAAGTAAAAAAAAATATTAAGAAAATTTCTGTGAGTGTTTAAACTTTCGTTAAGGATTACAAACTTCCTTTTTGCGATGCCTACATTCGATGGAAAGTATTTTGCAGAACAACTTTGGTAAAAAATGGGACACGATCTTCAATCTTTGATGAAGCATTGTTTATCAATTACCTGTAAAAGGATTCCGCTTTGCTACCAATGTAACAGGTCGGTAGGTTCTGTATTATACTCATAGCTAGGAATACCTGTAGGTGTTACGAGTTAAGACCACCCGTAGCGTGAAAGCGGCTTACCATGCGGGGCACCGTCAATAGTACCGACTGTCACAGACAGGTTTCTCTTGGTGATGATTTCCATTCGAATCACACCGCCGACCCCTTGCTGAATTAATCAGCTTTGAATATTAAGCGTGTACCACGCTTTGTACAAATTAATGCTGTAGCAGTGGTTGAACCCCATTTACAGGACCAGATTCATATAAAAACATTTGTCATACATTGTGAATGAATTATTAATTAATCCAGTGATAAGGGAGGTTTTACGGGATGTAGGGATGCGAATCGGTTTTCTATTGAATAGAAAAATAGATTTTTCACCTCCAATTGTCTTAAAAAAATCGATTGCAAAACAATACCCTCCCTCCCCCCACCCCACAAAAAAAAAGTGTTTCCACTGTAAAATGATCCTTGAAAATTCAGCGAACCGAAATGAATGACAGATTTTCACGAGATGACACATCCTGAATTACTTTTGTTGGAGTAAATCCGTGCATACGTGTTCATATTTATACAAAACTTTCGTACGTTGTTGTTGATTTTTTTTTTTTTTTTTTTTAGATAAGACGTTCTTTGTAACTTGGTTTTGTCTGTGCCCTTGACATTTTCAATGATTAAATATTAAATCAAGCAAGTTTTTAAATTCTTGAATGACCCCACCGTTATAATTTTATTTTTCATGCACCCATTGAAAGTTCCATTATTTTATTTTATTTTTACCATTTTGTGTTCCGCTATGATCATGAGAACAAGCCATATACCAATTGGAAAGGTGAGGGACGCAGTTTATTTTACTGAGTCACCTACTCTTGGAGGGACCATGGAAATAGGAAACCAAGAGTCCGAATTAGTCATCCGGAAACCGTTTCCAAAGCACTCAGAAGAGTCAGGATCAAAAGGCGAATAGTCGTTGAGAAAACAAAGCGTGCGTGGCGACGCAAATTCAAACGTACTAAGTGCTAATTTGTAACCACCTGTTGCCGCGCGAATTTAGAGGCGACGAGAGGGCTTTGAACTAGCGTTGTGTCATTAATTATCTTTTGAGCGAAAAGCCAGCTCGTTACAGCGGTCTCACGAAAAACTTGTCCCCTTGGTTTCGTGTGTTGCCCCACGGTTTTTCAGGATCGATTCACTCTTGGTGTAGGTTGATGCTGAATGGAGGAACCATTTCCTTGTTGGATTTATTCATTTTGGAGTCACGTAGTAGCTTCTTATGTATCTTCATAACTGTATCTGTTATGTATCTATTTGACTGTACCTCGGTACAAACAAACAATGAACAAACTGACAGACGCACAATTGCGGTTGGAGTCCATGTTGGAGAGCCCTTGTAGAGGAGAATTAAAGTCCCCTACGCTAACAATCGTGGGATCACGTTGAAATATGGATTAAATATCCGGGGTAAAATATCGATATCACTGTTAAAGTCCTAAAATCCATAGTGCCGAGATATCGGGAGAAAAGTATCAATAAATCGATATATTTTGATATTTTGAAAAGTTTGTATCAAAACAGTCCAAATTATTTTTTGATGAATATAAATTAATGGTCCTAGGGGGCGAGTATTTATTCTTATTCGCCCTTCTACCGTAGAGAGACCGATATATAGGGCCTAGAAGGTAGAAATTGGTGTTCTAATCAAAATTCAAATGCTTGGATGTTAGAAAAAACCAGGAACATGGTAAATAGGAAGATATACTCAAAATTATGCAGGGTTTTATTTCACAAAGTCTTAGAAAAATATGAAAGATAAATGCTTTTAATATAAAGTAGATGGAAAAACATGTTTTTCAGGCGCAGTCGATAGAAAAAGCAGTTTTGACAGATTTCTTGGCTACCGACGGAGGACGTGAAAATATCGGTATAATATCGGACAAAAAATCGATAAAATTGATAATTGATAGATATCGGTTGAACTAAATCGATATTAAAATAGGGAATAGGTATAGGAGCCAAAATATCCACATTTCGATAATGTCGATTATCGATAAGCATCCCTAGGTAAAATTTTAAAATAGAAACTTTTCTATTTCGAGCTACTATCCTACATTACCTACATAATAATATAATGGATAGAGCCTATATAACCAAAATGCCTTTATCGATGATTTACTATTACCCGCATCAGGTGTATTTCAGAATTATTTTCGAAGTAATCCTCACTTGGCAGTTAATCTCAATTTTCTCGAGTGGAACTTGGTTCCTAACAGGCCTTGGATAATTTAGCAGTAAAGAGGGAACTCCGCCCATCCACATCTGGCACCATTTCGCAAGATAAAGTTCAACTGCTCAGAGAATGGAAGTGAAGTTTTAAAGTGCGGTTTATCTAATCTGTTTGAAATTCATTCAAACTGAAAGCTTTCATACCTCCGAGAAAAAATGTCATCCCCTTCCAAGGTAATGAAATGTACAGGTTTATCTCATCTAGGTATATTATTTATTCGTAAAAATACCACAAGTGAGAGCGCCTCCTAAATGACATAAAAATTGGAAATTATTATTACTTTTGTTAAAAAAGCAGACATGATGATAATGATTCATTACTTCAACGAATCAGCTCTCGATTGTGCATCTTTTTTAAACACACAGCGCCATTGAATTGGACATCCCTCGAAATCTTCATGTACTTAGGTAACCATTACAGTTCACTCTTAAAATCCTTCTTAACAATTATCCTGAGGTTCAAAAATTATTCTAAGTCACCTATAATTTTATTTTCAATATTAATGAATGTTGGGGAGAACTTCCACGATCTGCTCGAATTACCCGCAAATAGATGCCGTTGCTTGGCGTGGACAACTCTCTCAATACTGCATCATATGCATTTCCGATCTCAAGAAGAGCTACTAGTGCATTAGTTGATGCCGTGAAAGTTGGCTCAGGGCTCCAATACCTGCAGGCACCATACCAAGCCAAGTCCTCTTGAGGATGAAAGATCTTTGTAGAAATCAAGAGATGCGATCAGAAGAGAAGAGGTATTATGTGGTATTGCCGCAAAAACATCAGCGGGCCATACGGAGATCAAGAAAAGCTTCCCAATGGCTCACCGTTCTCCCACTGGCAGCAGACAACTTTGATCCGTCCAAATCTCAATTTCAGGACGCATTGTCAATTTTCTTACGGGACCTGAGGTTGCATTACCTGCCAATTTTCGGTAATCAGGGCAGTAAAGGAGGAACAAGGAAACAGATTCGTAGCCTGGGCTCTGAGGACGGCGCAGCTGCACCACTCTTGAGAGAGTAGGCAACAGCTGGTGGACCTCTACGACATCCTTAAGCCCTAATGGAGAATTCAAATTGAATTTAAAAACTCCCTGATTAACTCCAATGAAAATATATTTGTTTAATAGTATAGTATAATACCTACATATTAATGATGGTACAAATACGGATAAGATCGGTCAAACCCCACCGGTTCGGACCGGTATACCAAATTTCATCAATTTTGGACCATGGTAACAAAGGGAAGTGCCGCGTACGGCGTACGGCGGACGGACGGATTTTTTAAATTCGATTTTTGGATTCTACGTATCTTGAAACGTAAAACCTCAAATTTTGAGGGGGGTTAAATTTTTTTTTTTTTTTTTTTTTTTCGTGCTCGATTCCAAAGGTTCATTATTGAAAATAATAAACCCAAATTAACCGAATTTTAAAGGAAAGTTCAATGATGTGGTTGGTCATCGGCAATTTTATTCGATTTTTGGATTCTACGTACATCTTGAAACGTAAAACATCAAATTTGTGGGAGAGTTAAATAGAAAATGTTCGTGCTCGATTCTAAAGATTCATTATTGAAAATAATAAACCAAAAGTTGAAGACCTGAGAATTGTGCCTTGAGTGAGACCAACGCCAGCTCACCAACACATTACCCATGATTTTTGATGATCTTTCAAAGTTTCCCTTTTTCGGTAGGTTGATAGTGAACACGAAGAAAGTAGAATAAAACAGAAAATTTCGAAAAATCGCCAAAACACATGGCTACTGTGTTGGTCAGCTGGCGATGGTCTGATTCGACTCAGAACTCTCAGGTCTTTAACTTTTCCTTTATACAAGAACGATTTTTGGCGGTTCCAATGGTCAAAAACGCTCAACTTCAAGGTTTTTTAATGTTTGAGGAGCTAATTAGCAATTTGAGGTATAAGAAAAAGGGGTATATATTTATAGAATCTTTGCAATCCTAGAAAAGTGGGGTGGAGCTTAGTTTTTGCCAAATCCGAACCACTGTGTGCCCTGAAGGCAATCCAAGATCTGTTCACAACTCACGAAGGACTTCTTCAAGGATGTGAAATAAATACTTGAGCTTGGTAACCGTGGAATTGAATCCAGTTGAAGTTCGGTTTTCCAATCTATTTTCCTAATAGTTAAAATACGATTCAACTCGAATTGAGCAACCTCATACTCTTCTGAACAAGCCAATCAATATTTTTTATTCTTCAAGCACACCTTCCTCCTTTCACTCAAAGATTCGGAGAAGGTGAAGAAGGAAGCGGAGAAGGAAAGAGTTCCATTAGGTGGTTCTGTTTTCTAGAGGAACTTGCTCCCCGAAAGACTGTTAACGGCCTCACAGCCCTACGTTGGATTGCCTATTACCGCCCTAATCCGGGTGGATTGAGCTGTGTAATCGGTTTTTTCAACAAATGGTTCTTCCTCTTCCATCGGTTCCTTATTTAAAGTTTGGTAAAACTAATACAAACCCCCCCAGAACGTATTACCTCCATCCAACATCTTCAGAATTACATTTTGGTAGCTCCCTGTGCTTATTGTCCATTTCTTCCATGAAAGCATTCCCGCTTCAGGTAATTATAGTGATTATAAAGATACTTGTGATTCATCGTTAAAAAAACTGAATCTTTGGAATGGAGCAGGATAAAAATTATTATTGTTTACTATCCGCTTAAATGTTGTTTTAGGTTCAAGGAGACTTATAACATTGGAATTTAAAAATCCATCCGTCAGCCGTCCGTGGCACTGAACTCTGACTCAGTAACGTTGACAAAAATTAATTAAACTCGGCTTCCCATTCAGGCTCCGCTTCACTGTTAGTAATCCCATGGTGGAAAATAGGAGTTGAAAATGTTCGAAAAGAAACTTTTACTCGATCCAAATAGATGTAAATGGAATTTATTGGATCCAAATAGACGTAAATAATAATTTTCTCATCTCTGTGTGAACTGTCGATACTCCATAAAAAGGAACCGGATTCCCTATACTTGGCCAAAATTTACTACACATGGCCGATTTTTTCCCTTGCTTTTCTAGTTCATTGAGGTATATTAAAGCTAATCAAACCATAAAATTTAAAAATTTGGTAAATTTGAACACTTTTTGAACATGTTCAATACACTGAACAATGAACATTGCCAACTTACCGAGTACTATTTTTGTTCAGTATACTTCACATTGCCAATTATCTGTATTTGTTTTTGGATCGTAAAACTAATATTCATTCATATAATTCATCAATTTTGTGTGTACTTAGCTGCCCAATAAAAAATATTTTCAGTTTAAGTATTGAAAAATTTACAAAAAAAAAACATCGTTGGGTCAAGAATATAATATTTATGTTTTACTATCAAGAGTATAACAAATTCACATAAACACTATTTTATTATCTGTCACAAACTGAAATGGGAAAACAATTTCCACTCTCTTGGATACAAGAAGTAGGAAGGTACTTTGACAACATATTTTGGTGTGGTCTGGCTCGTTGCCGTTTTCATCCTCAACAGGAAGTTGGGTGGCAAGCTCCAATTCAGCTATGAGAGCTGCTACGTCGCCGTTGAGGGAGACTTCTCCATTGAGTGTAATCTGAAAGAGAACATAATTTAGAAGCTTGAGTTTGAACCAAAACGAAATCATTGAAATGGGAGGACATTCTCCAATCTGCCAAAATAATTTTGATTTAGGTATGGGGGCATCTACATGCAACACAAAATAAATTCTATCATAACATGTTGTGATGTTTAGTACCTACTTACGTTATTATTTTTGAGGTTGCAAGAGGAGAACCTTTTGGATTAGTAATACAAGTACCTGTTAATGTTCAGTATATTGAACATAATTAGGTTTGAAAATAGGTATTCACCATCCTCAACAATGCTGGCAATGTTCTGCATACTTCCCTCCGAAAATAAGGTTTACAGCCGGGGGGCTGGCACGGGGAAGTATACAGAACACGTTTTTTGTTTGTACATATCTCATTGAAAACTCAGAAAAATCAATCAAATAATGGTATCAACACTTACCTTAGGATCTGTTCTTTGAAGTAGAGCACCGCAATTTCAAAGAAAATGCAAACAATTTGATAAAAAATCCAAAGAATAAGGTCAAGACTGAGCTCTCTTGCCGGTTTTGGAAAAACGAACGGTCACGGTTTACTTACATTTGATTTGTTTTGTTTACAATTCGGCTTATTTCTTCTTCTTATTCGAATTTTTCGATTCTATGGATGTTGACTGAAGAGGCGGAAGCATTTGGAATGATATTTATTTGTCCCCATGGAGGAATATTGGGTAACAAAGAGGATGTTCAGTATACTTCCCCTCCGCCAAGTATAGGGTTCATGAAAAACGTAATTTGTAATTTGTTTATTTTTCTTTGCAAAGGCCTGAGAAAGGCAATACAAAATAAGATAAGTAGGTACATTACGTGGTCTATTTCCGCGAAAATAATGAATTACAAAGTTAAATATATTTCGACGGTTAGACCAATGTCAGTAACAAACAAGGAGTGAAGGTACATCAAGAAGAGCACAGATTATATAGTCACGGGAGAAAGGGAACTTCAATCCCATTGGTCGAGAAAGATGAAGGGGCTGGGAGGAATACCCAATCACGTGCGGATAGTCACATTTGATGGGACTAAACGTGGATTGACTGAATTGGCTAGAAGTGGAAGGTGCCGGGAGGAATAACCAATGCCAATCATAATGCCTGGAAGTCTATAGCCTTCCCAGACGGGCAACGTAGCCCTCACCACTGTTTGAGCCCCCTTCCACTAAGTTTACCCTTTATTGGCATTGGTTATTCCTGCCGGTCCCTTTCACTTCTCTCAGCCAATAGGTTTCAAGTTCCCTCCCAACCTCTTCACTTTGCCTGCATGTGATTGGGTATTCCTATCAGCCGCGTCACTACTTTCCTTATTTACCATGGACCAAAATTATTGAAATTTGGTATACCGGCCCCATTGGGGGTCTAGTCGTACCCCGAAACTTCGTACTACCGTCAGTCTTCTCTAAGGGTTATAAAATAGGGGATGCAATTTTCAAAACGCCCTAGCTCGAAAAACTCGAATAGGAAGGTATATTTTTCCCATCGATTTTGAATAGAACAAAGTTTGTCGCGTCGAATGAGACCTCGCGGAATATCTTAGGACCAACGTTCAAAGATCAGCTGATGAAATGCAACAATTTTTGATTTCAGCAAACCAAGTATCTTGTTTACTTTGAGAAGCTTCCTTTACTTGAGTTACTTAATTTCGTTATGATTGAATGTGACAACTCTCGATAATAATAATTATAAGTAGGTACCTACTCATTGTCCCCGAAAAATGATTGTGAACGTCGAGATATAGGTATTAAAGGTAGGTAGGTATTTACTATACCAATAGGATCTGTGTAGATAAGATGGGTTATTTAGACAGAAAAGAATAAACCTTTGCGTAATAATTCGCAGCGTTTTTTGTACAAAAATAATTTTGGTCATTTTTTCCATGGTCAAAAACGCGCATTGTTTAGGTTTCTTTATGTTAACGGAGCTATTTTAGGTTTAGGAACATGGAGTATAATTATTCAGAATGAGCTTGAAATGCCCTATTCATTTGGAGCTTAGATTTTGCCGGGAAATGGCCATTTCTGAAGTAGGTACGTATTATTGTGCCATTCCAGACGTGATTCTAGACTATAGTTAGGAACGTTCTAAAATTTTACTCATTACCTCATGTTTCATGAATCGAGTTTTTAATCATGTTTCTAACGTCGGATAACATCTGGAATTTATTACATCGGTTGATGATGCTCATTTTGAAGGTAGGTAGTTTAGAAAAAGTGATTGATATGAGTAAATTTCCGCCTCCTTTGTAGATAACGTTAAGCTAATCATCCGGTTACCGCTCAGTATTATTTCATATTTTCTGCTGTACCCTTGGAACATGTAGGTAATTATTCAAAATCTGAAAAGTAAAATAAGTATTATTTATCTTAATTAAGTGTAAGCCTTACATTAAGATCATCTATGTTCACGCAGGTAGTGTAGTTGGACCAGAATCTCCCCGACTCAGGATGTCTGAACCACGTACCGTTTTGTGTACATTCTTTATGTGCCAAACCTGGAAAACAAAACACCATAGTTGTCAGTCAAATGTAGCGAACAAGGATTGTAAACAACTGGCATAACGTTTAGAGAATGGAATAAGAAGCCAAATAATGGACAGGAATATGTATTTATCTATTTATTTATGTTTGTTACTCCTCTAATGCAATATTTATTAATCTATTATAGGCAGCACGTTTATCATAATTAATATCACTATCTAAATTAGCTGATTTTTCAACTCCGAAACCGATTGTCCTCATTATCGATACGATAAACAAAAATATAAAAGCGATAAGTATGCGTGAGTGTCGCGTATATGCGAGAAAACAGCTGAACCGATATTGACGGGGTTTATGTCATAGTAATCAGGAAGTTCCGAGGATGGTTTCTTCGCCATCACCGATGAGCTAAACGTGAGTTTAGGTCACTCTCACACGTAACCCAATGGGTTAGGGTGAAGACCCAGATTGCAGCTGTGAGAGCAGTTTCACTAAGAATGAGATGCTCAAGAAGGAAGTTACGCTGCTTGGGGCTGGAAGACGGCGCATTCATGCCGCTGATCCAGGTCTAAGAAAAAGAAAAAGAAGAAAGAGAAGACGAGGTTAAGGGATTCTATATAGAAGCCAAACTCTCTCTC
>JAEMON010000005.1:30120595-30139012 GCA_030264115.1 Lygus lineolaris
GGGGAGGGGGGGGGGATTTATCCACTGACCCGGACAGAGCTACAAAATCAGTAGTGATCTCAATTGCTTCCTACAGTCTTCTCTGTCTGAGGTCAAACGTATCTAGCGAGATGGTTGTCTTTCAACACATGGGGGTCGTCGCAGGCCTCTGAAAGAGGTTCCTGGAAGGGTTTCCTGTGCCCGAAGATGATCGGGTGCACTATAACACTGCGGGCAACTGCCTCTAAAGCTACTACTTGCGATAGTAATAAGGGTGCCCTTCAAACCACCTTCAGACACAGGTTTTGTCTCCCGACAGGGGGTACTTGCACTCAGATGAGCGCACAGGTAACTGACTACCCTCTGAGGTGTCCGTAGAAGGTTTTTAGACAGGGAGAGCAGGCTCTCACTCTGACTTGGCTGTGGTAGCGGCAAGTCCTCTCTCAGTCGAGGTTGAGTCGTCTTGTCGATATAAAAGCCTCAAGACAACGCTAGATTCAGATTCTCCCTCAAAAGGGTTGAAGCTTACTCTCTTGCACAAGGTAGTTCTCCCTGCTCTTCTGGGGATCGACGCTGTATTATCCTCTTTTCCAGAGGAGGTTCTCCTCAGCTGGGGTAGGGCAGTACTTCCGTGGGGAATGCCCACCTCCTAGACAGCCCGATGAATCTCCCGTCAAAAAGGGGATACAGATAATTGTTTCACTAAGGGTAGGTTGTAGATAACCTCTTCCACTAAGGGAGGGTTGTAGTTGGTCTCTCTATTATCCCAAGGGTGAGGACATCTCCAGATCGAAGGCAGTCGAATGACTCTAATAGCTGGTGGCGGTTGCCTTACATGCAGGCCAAAACGGGAAAATTCCTGTCTTGAGGGAAACACCCTCTTTGGGAGTACAGAGGTATTATCGTATGGGTGTGGCAGCCCCCGCCGTCGATAGTGCCGCTCGGGGTGTCAATCGGTGGCGAATTTCGGCCCCCTCGTCTGATGAGACCGCTCCTATCTGCTGGTTTCCACAATTTATCCCCCCGCTCTCCAGTTTTCCGAGGTACCCTCTGATGACAATTTTACAAATTTCGAAATTCCCAAGTTTCACACCAGGGTCCAAGTTATTATATTAAATAATTTTGAATTGAAAACAGAAATCCTGCAAATATTAAAAAGAGAAGTGGGGGGGGGAGGGGGGGGGGGAGGGAAGGCTGGCGTGCCACATAGTATAATTTTAATTTCGTAATTTTGAATTTTCCATGTCCTTTTTTAAAATAAAATTGGAATAAAGGCACCACATCCCCCTGGAGAATGATAAACTAGGAAGAATGCCGTAAACCGCATCAAAATCACTTTCTTGTCTTGTTTTCAATCCCAAGAAGCAGTGGCGGAACTATTATGGGGGTCCGGCTGCGATCACAATATTTTTGAGCCACTTACCTAGGAATCATACCTCAATCAATTCGTAAGGATTTCTTCTTTCATGGGCATATTTTTTACTTTCCTCAGTTCACAAAGTCAATAATATAAAAAGCATATTGAGTAGTTTATGAGTTCGTTGGAGAGCACTCTCGGAGGAGACAAATTTTAAATTTGAAGAGTCAAAAAGAGTCGTTCTTTTTCACATTTTCAATAACATGTTTGTGGAGTGTTTGGAATCAGCTCAAGCCCAGTAAACACTCAGGTTTTAGAATAGGTCTAGTATCTCTTCAAATCGGTTTAAAATTTCAAAAATCTAAGTTAATTTGGAAACGGTAAAATCTCATTCCTGACGAGAGACCCCCCCCTTTGGGGGTTCAAATTACAGAATTTTTGTTTCTCAAAAATTGCGGATTTTTGACCCCTCGAGCGTCGGATCCAGGGTGCTGGCGCTAGCACTAGATCTGCCATTGCCAAGAAAGGTTTTCAACACCTAGGAACCTACTCATACTAAGAAATAATATATTATGGCTCACAAAGGAAGTCTGATATTATTTAAAATAACGTGTTTCCAACAATACCTTCCCTTGTCCATACATATTGGGGTGTCTCTTATTAGTTCACATTACTTTATTTTTGTGTTCCCAAAAATCTAAGGGTGGGGAGGGGGGGTGGGGGTGTACCACCCTACCCACGCCCACGTATACCTTTATGGATTGATTCTTCAGTCACCTGGTCGAAATTAATCCTACAAAAGGGAAATAAAATGCAAGTAGAAAGGCGGCAGAAAGACTTGGAAAACAGAAAGAGATGGTGACACGCTGTACAGCTGGACTACTGCAGCCTGAGACGTCGGCAAAAATCCTGGCTAACATTCTCCTATGTATCTCACATAGGTACCTATAATATTACAATACCATGCCAACGTATTCCATGTTGTGGACCCACATTTTTATGTTGGTATTCCTCCGTAATTTTCTCTTTCAATGCTCCCTCATCATTTTTGTAATACTTCTGCACACTGACTTTTGTGGAATCCCCGACTTCTTCACTTTGAAGGGTCTCCCTCCCAGTAAAACTCCCGGAAGCGCGTGTAGGAGATTCCTCAGCTGGATTATTTTATTTTACGACGCCGCCCTCCCCATCCATTTTCAGCGGGATCATATTTTTCTCCTACTCAGTCGTCTTTGTGGTCTCCCAGCATCTCCATCCGGTTTCTTTTACGGCTCTGAATAAAGTCAGAATTTCGATCTCCTTGTAAGAGCCACGTCGTCGCGAAGAGCGGATGATGAAGAAATGGTTCACTAAAAGGTTCGACATGAACTCCTAAGTGGCAAACGAACCTGTTGACGGTATTAAGTAGAGCTTAGTGCTGTAAGCGGAACCAAAGTTATAGAAATACACAGCTATAAATCAGAATCCATTCATTTGTGGATCCGAACATATCTACTCGAAACTACTTTCTTTTTTGTATTTTTTTGAAATGTTAGTTACGTACGAGTACGTATCCCTGAGTCCGCCACACTGCAAAATACATAGCTTCCTCCATTCGGTAGTGAAAGAGTGAAATTGGAATGATGTAACACAGAGCTATCCACAAGTATGTACAAGCTAACTCGTATATACAAACCTCTGAATTTGTTCAATACAAAAGAATTCCATACTGTCCCTGCAGATTCCGTGCATCCCAACAAGTGTCATATTATTACTCATTACGCCATGTTATTGCATGAATTAGGAAGAGACAGTGATGGAACAGGTATTACCTATAAATTTTTTAGGTATTGCGGAAATGAGTGATGTTCTCTGGCGTCTAATCAATCTGAGGGATGAAGATGGACAAGGTACTTGGGAAAGGCAACATGAAATTCTTCTGTAGTCCTTCTGTAATGGTTCTGATTGTTATTTTGTGACTCAATCACCCTCGAACGGTAACACCGATTTTGATGGGTTTTTTCTTGCATGGCCAAATTCTAGGCCATAGTACAGGATATAAATGCACATGTATTTATATTTTCATCATTTCTTCCGCCTTGAATCGGCGGTCCATTGCGACTGATTTACGGGTAAATACTTTTAACACAGAATGTGTTTTTACGGAGGGTTATTTGGTTTTAAGGCGTCGGTCCCGTAAGATCCCCCCGAACCCCGGGAGACCACCTCGATGTTCCCGAAGGCTCGAAAAAGCACCCCATTGTTCCCCTAGGAAGTTGGTGAAGATGTTCCTGGGTCTCCCGAGTGTTCCCCTAGCGCGCGTTACGATTCAGGCCTCGATGTTCCGAGTAACCTGAGTGTTCCCATATTGAAAATGTTCCCCTCTTTATCGGAATCTGCTATAATGACAAAACCCTCTCCTCTCTCAGTTCGCACATCCATATGAGAAATGGCGCACAATACTGAGCGCGACTTTCCGGAAGTGTTGGATTTCGTTTTCTTTTTTTTCTGTAAGCAATACGTTTTAAATTGCTCAACCCTTGTCAGTGACGTCGATATGTGGGAGGTCTCTGAGGGCACTCCGAACAACCTAGAAAATGACGAAGTAGCCATACCTACACTCAAAATTCATATTTCTAACAATATTTATGAAATTCTAGATAGAATAGTCCTTATCTTAGATAGTCCTAACTTGGATAGTTCGTTCGCCAGAATGTTTAGAGTAGGTACTCTAACCGACAGCATTTTGAAAATTTAGGGTAAAAAATAGCCGAGAACGTGATTTTTGAGGTTCTTGGTGGACATTACCATCTTAAACATAAGAAGATCAGGGTACACTCTGAATCGGCTCAAAATTTCCAAACAGAATTTCTCACCATTTCTCACATTTCTCGGTTAGATGGTTCTATGAAAATTCGCTAATCAACTCATGCTGCATGACTGGTTTTTATGACTCAAAAATTATTCGACGCCGCGACTATGTCGCAAAATAAAACTGTGAAGATTGTTTGCTGAAGTCCACTTGAGAACACGCCGGCCATTTAGAAAGCGTCTCGTCGGAGCGATGGAGTAGGTAGCTAAATTAAAATCAGAACAGAAATAGCTCCAAATTCCAAAATTCCAAAAATTTAGCTATGATTAAAAACATGATACTCTGACAATGTTTTAATTATGGGCAACTCACGGTTTGGGTCGAACCCTGTGATGAAGTGCGGGCAGGGAGTGTAGGCTGTGGAGCCGGCGGGAGTTGCGGGCCAGCAAGACCACCCGTCGAACACCCCCTCGCAGTGGAGCTCTGCAACAGTTCGACGCCAGGTTTAATTAACCCTCGTAATTAGAGTCCTGAAATTTTCGGGAAGATATGATAGTGGAAATATTTGAGAAAGATTGAAAAAGTATGAGAGAACGATTCATCGCTTGAAAAAACTGCAACCATTTTCAATTAATATAAATGTGGCACTCCGGCACCCATTACACATAGTTTTACTCGAATTGTAGAAGGTATTGTGGTATCAATTAATATTAACCAGGGAACACTAGTGTTTCTTTGTATGCGCTTGTTACTAGTTCTGAGTCATTTCGACTTTCATGGGTTTTTTCAATAAAAACATTCCTTTTAGCCATTTTTACGGTTTTCCACGAAAGAAGAATAACTGATAAATGAGTAAGAAAAATTACACAGTCAAAAGGATGCACTCGTTACTGAACATAAGTCATTTTGACAACAAAATTGTATTCGTTAAGCCTTTATAAATAGAATGACTCAGGGAAACCTACTATAGTTTACATCAAACACTATTGTTATATAGTCAAACTAACTCACTAGGTTCAGAGTAACGTGGTGCAACTCAAAGGACGTTGAACATGGCACCTCCAGTGGAGTCTCCATGGACTTTGACTAATCTAAGTTGGCGTGGGTGGCAAGAGCGCCTCAGGCGAACTCTCGTGGAGGGGGACCAAAATTAATTTTTTTGTGAGTCATTTCGACGCATACCAGTGTTCTTGGGTTAACAGAAATTTGGTACCAACGCTGTGTTGAAGATCGATCACATCCAGTTTAGGAATTATTAAGATTTATATTTGTTTTGATTCACTTCGTTCTTGCCTATTATTAGGTGCTTATTCGACTGTGATCCCGGTAGAAGATTATGCTGATTGGAATACAACTGAAGAGCGAGCATCATGTAGTTTCCGAAAGAACAGTGTTGGAATGTGCTAAAATTTCCGTGGGTTCTATTTCTAAGTAAAAATGTGGACTTTTCTGAGGCACATGCGACTGAATAACATGACGTGAAGCACCGGAAGAATATTATGACCAGCTAGTCCTTGATTGATGGTGGGATTTATAGATGGTCCTCGAGTTTCGAGGAGACCTTTGGATGGTCTCCAAGGATTCCGTATTCATCCGTAGGATGCCGAACCAGTATTCATAATTATTGTTCCTCGAACACTTCAACTTCAAGAGCTCCAGTCACCCCGAAATAGGGGATAAACACGTATAGTCACGCCGGATTTATATTCAGGGTATCGAGCTGAACATTTTGTAAAAAGAAAACAGTTTCAGTAAAGTCTGTAAAATGTCCGGGAAACCCTCAATAAACTACAAATTTCAACTTCAAGAGCTCCAGTCGCCCCTAAATAAATATTGGGTTAAACGCGTACAGTCACGGCAGATTTATATTCAGGGGATCGAGCTGAACATTTCGAAATAAAAAAGTTTTGAAAAACTCTTCACTTCTAAATTGCGTTTCTTTCCATAATTGAGAAGGAAATGAACAACAAACACAACAATCCCAGGCTAATCTTTATGTACCAAATGTGTTATCCAAATCCCCCCCTGTTATCCAAATGTGTTGCCAATCTCACACAAAATCTGTACAATTTGATGCCGACATGGATTTTGAGGAAGCTTCGTAACTTCAAAGAATACCTCAACCCGAGGAGTCCTCTAAGTTCGAGTCGAGGTGGAGATTGGTTTATAAATTCCACTCCGTTCCACCAGTCGATCAGTTCCTCGAATCGAGGAGTCCTCAGCTCGAGGAGACCTCCACTGAAAGTTTGTCTATAAATCCCACCCTGAACCTAACCTGAGGGCTAAAGGCGCCTCCGCTGTCCCCAGATTTAGTAAGTTTGTGAAGTTTGTGAATGGTTGTTCTCAAGCTAGATTCCAAACAACTAAATCTGAGCACGCTGAGGGGAGTTGAGGTGTCTTTAACCCTTGCTCTTTTGAGGAATGTTTTTCTGTTCACATACTCAAGGAGGATGCCAGATGCATTTTCAGAAGAGTAAACCGCTTGATGCACTTTGCATTACAAGTTATGAGCTTATTGGGTCGTTCGAGCCTCGGAAGCCGTTCTGCCCTTACCATCCCAACCAAATCCTATCTTCCGCAGGATTCCTATGTCCGCCTTTTGTGCCTCGGATGTATCCCTCCATGGAAGAGTAGTAAGTGAAAATATGTTTCTCTTAATACCTGAGAACAAGGCTTCAATTACACGGGAAACAAACGAGAAACCGCAGAGAGGGCTGAGGGGATTTCTGTTTTTTCTTTCGACAATATTTTCGAGATACCCGCCCGCAAAAAGGAAAATGATATAGGTAAAACGGTCATATTTTATGCTGAACTCATCAAAACCTGCAGCAGTTTGAATTTTTTCGTTAAATATGCAGTAATCAAATTTTTCGGTAATAGAATGACCAAAATTGAGCATCACAATATTATCTATAAGGTACCTACAAATTCTGTGAAGAAGAAATAGCTACCTGCCTGTCTACATAATAAGAAGGATATGAAAAGGAACTGCAACTAGAGAGACTAGAAAACTAGTAGTATCTTCAACTAGTGCATACTAAATCCTTAAGACTGGTCGTCTGACTATAAAAACACAACCAGCTGTCAGCAAGCTTGTTCTTTGTTATCTAAGTATACTACCTACTGTTTCTTCACCACCCTAAGTGAACCCACCACTTAACCTAATGTGGCCCTGTTGAGGCGAATATAACGCTTAACTATTCGGACCATTAACTCAACGAAGAAGCCTACTATTATTCTTCACCCTCAACCCCCGCCTAATTGAGGGAGTTCAAAGATTTCTGGATCGCGCATGCGTAGCGGCTACTAATGATATCATCATCACTCGACCGAAGAACTCGGATTCAGCCGGCTTCCTCAACTCCGCTAATGGAGCTTTAGAGCGCTGAATTCCTCGTCTTATTTCTCTCCTCAGAATGTGGGATGATAGGAAACTATGGCATTCTCGTGATAACTAAAGATCAGTTGGGAAAGAATTTATTCGGCTAAAGCGCCATTATCGTTGAACTGGGGTACGACGATAGACTTATGGAGGACATGGTCCACTTTTGTCTTATAATAAGATCTTTTGGATTGACAAGTTGAGTTGCCTAAACTGGTAGGTACATTGTTGAAACTCGGCTACCGGAAGACATTAGTTCAAGAGTTTAATTTCGAGTAGCAGAGTGTTTTTTTTTTCATCTACGTACTTTGTAGGTACCTGTTGCTTGTATTAGTTATTGTTCCTTTTTCCCCACTATCGAAGGAAGGAAGGTATTTGTGAGAGAAATTAAAAAATTTTTGTCCTCCAAAAGCAGAATTTCCACTTGCTTTTTACGTTTCTCAGCTCTCTGAACTGGTTCGTGTCTGTCTGTCCGTCTTTCTGTCTGTTTGTCGGTCTGGACGTCTTTCCCATTGCTACAGGATAGTCAGAGCTTGATTTTGATCTAATTTTGTATCAAGTGATGTATTTCTCAAATAACGCAGAATTGCCTATTGATTTCTGAGCTCGTCTAAGATAAGCACCCGAAATTCAACCAATGTGAAAAATCAAAAAAATAAAAGTTGAAAAAAAAGTTGAAAAAATCAAGACAACTGAAAAACTGTCCGCTATTTTTCGTACATGTAATGTCTTGATGGCTACAACAGAAAAACTATCATAAGGTAAAACACCAAGGTTTACCGTAAAATCATTGGGAGAGTTTATTTGGCTTATTACCGACTAAGAACCACGAACTAAAACGAAAAACTACGTGTATAAAGATAAATATGTTATGCATGTAGAAATCGAAAGAAAAACTGTAAAAAAATGAAAATACGAAAACGGGGGAAATAAGTGTTTTTATGTGATACCTATCCAACCAGGCTGCAATAGCCGAGGTGGATTAGATGTGTCAATCACGACACTTGAATATAGGTCATGGGCCCGTATCTGAGGGACAATGCAGAATTTAATTCTCAAACCAAATATGTTATTCTTATTTTTTCCAAATGTTAAACCTGTGAGCAAGTTGAGACCTTTGATTCGGGGCTATGAAAAATCGCTGCTTGGAAAAATTTCTAGCTAAAAATTCGGATGTGTATTATTTGCAAGTCAAAGGGATACTTGGGATGCTAGAGCGTTACTGTATCTTGGGAATTCATTTAGATGCAAATATCGCTTTCGAAGCTTCCAACCAAAATTCGATTACTCGGTGTGAGACTGAATGATTTTTGTTGTGATTTAAGAGCTCAGAGGACAAACGCCACGAGGAAATTCAGTTCAGCCAATGTAGAGGGAGCCAAACGAACTTTTTACTTACAATATACCTTAGCAACCATAGAAAATTTATATTCATTTTGAACAAATTATCCTTTGTACTGAGAAGTTCTTGGTATAGAAAGAGATAGCGTTAATCCAATTTACCGAATGAACAGTTTCACAATTAAAAAAAAAAAGTAAAACTCTCCTCTCCCTCCTTCTTTCAATCCTCTCCAGGCTATTTAAGCCGGGATTCGAGCTTAACCCAATTTTATAACGGCTTTGTGGGTCATAGTGGCCTCTGAAAGTAAGGAAAAACTTTCAACTCTGCCAGTTTAAATCTGCAACTTTTGGATTAACTTTTTAAACATGATACACATCTGCGCATGGCAAATCTGTTATACGATAAATTGCCGTGTGTCTATGAGTGCGGTGATCGAGGGTGGCCAGACGTGGCAGGCACTGGCTAGCTTGTATTCTAAGCAAATTTTTCAAGAGTCAAAACCCAAATGTTTGGATCGAGATTGGTTCAATGTGACCTTCTGTTGTATTTAGACTTATATTATGTTCATTATGAATTCGGGGGTCAGCAACCAAAGTTTGAAATTAACCCTTATTTTCATCTCAGAGCTCGAAAAATTCATGATCTGATTGTTGTTGAAAATCATTTAAATATGCTCAAAACAATGTTTCTGAACCATCTCCCACCCTAATACGACCAAAGTTCAATTATACAATCGTAAAGCTCAGAAATAAGAGGTATTTCTAACGTTTATTTTAAAAATCAGGAATAAGAGTTATTTAGTGATTTTTATTTTATCATTTAATGATTAACAGGGAAGTTCCATTATTTTTCCGACCGTATCGTTACGGTATGAAACGACACCTCGCGATCGTTAGGTACGTTACGGTATAATAACGAGAAGACAATCATGATGTTTTGTTTTTATGATAGATTTGGCCTGCTCAGTGAGTTGTTGAACAGCTGCAGTATTTTGCATGTATTGTCTATCATTAGTAAATTATAACTAACTTTCAGCGAAAAAAAAACAAGTTATTCATCATTAAATGAGTTCAATAATCATCATTAATGATGTACGTCTACCGTCCATTTTTCTATTCGAAAAATAAGTTTTTTTTTTTTTTTCATTTTATGAATCAGAAAATAAGAGGTATTCTATGATTTTTTATCTCTCAATACGGAAATAAAAGTCAAACTTGATTTCCGCCGTATTTATGAATATGTATATATGTAGGCGGAAATATCTCTCTGATGAATCAGTAGTCCGTCACATCTGCTGATGACACATAGTGGGCCAAATTTTCTTGAAACACTTTGAAGCCTCTATCATTGAAGGAAATTTACGCTGATCCCGAATATATAATGTTCTCGTAATAATAAACACTGGTTTCCTCAACAAACTATCAAGTTTCCGGAAAATTAAATTTTTTTCATGTACGTAGGTATGTGTGTTGTCTCTAGCAGGCTAACTGGCAGATTGGGGAAGTGCCAAAATCAATAATTTTAGGAGGAAGGATTTGTTCTTTTGCTAGAATTCTTGGAGCTTTCTTAAGAGTCAAATTTTCAGAATTGAGACTCAAAACTCGCTTAACAAGCACGTTTCCTCACGGCTTTTTTTGAGAAGCGAGAAGTAGAGAAACATATCGATATTTTGAATCTGCGCGAAATGGCCTATAAGAATCGCCCACCAAATACAAAGAATTTCCATGGTTCAAGAATCCCTAAGAATTGGTTAAAATGATAATGATTATTCGAAAATTCACTCGTCAACACATGCTGCATGGCTGGAAGTTTTATGTATTTTACTATTCTAGATAGCCTCACACATACATAATTTATGCTGCCATTACAACTACTGTAGACCGACGAAATTGGAAAAGTTTTTATTTATTGATAAAACAGTCAGATCATTTAATCACATTATATATAATTTATTGTACCTATATATTTTGTACACAATGCAAAAAAATGCCTCTTGATTTTCTATAAATGCCTAAGATTATTTACAGTGGATTCATTTTTTAATTTTAATTAAATTAAATAGAATAATTTAAATTTCTTTAAATTTCATTTTAAATTTAATCATTTAATTTTAAATTTAATTTAAAATTGATTTAAATTAAAATTAATTTAAAATTAATCATTTAATAATTATTAATGTTACGCCATTCAACTCCAAAGCGTAACAAAGAACATTTCGTCGCTATAATGGCAAAATCGCCTATGCGCCAAATAGCAAAATTTTAAAAATAAAGGTTTTGAACCCACTTGTAAGGATTTGTGCAAGTAGGTGCACAACCTCAACATGGCTATTTTGGCGCTTATGAGATGTTGCCGTTATAGCAACGATTTCAACTTAACATCAAATACAAACAAACACAATCACCTGGTTTCCCTAACACTCGAAGATGCGATATTTTCTCCGTAACGCTCTTTTATGTCGCGAAAAAAAAAATTGAAAACCGTCTTGTTAATCATTATTAGATGATAAAAAATAATAATCATGAAATAAATCTTTTTTATTTATTTAAATAAATAAAGAAATAACCCATACCTATTATTTTTCAGTGAAAAAATAGAGATCACCAAGTAACTCTTATTGTTGATTAATTTGATAAAAATATTGATCGGAAATTAAGAGTTAACTTTTATTTTTATTTTTATTTTAATTTTAATGTCGATTCTTATTATAAAAATCCAAAAATAACCCTTACTTTTGATTTTTTCCGAATGTCAACTCTTTCAACACCTGTCAGCAACATAAGTGAGAAAGAGTAGCTCACTCATTTGTACTGTCAACTCACTGAATTTGTACTGTTGTAAGTCGTACAGGTAAGTTGGTTAATTAAAATACAAAAGTTATTGGTACGATTTTTTTTTTCTAGAAACGGACTTCATAGAAAAATGTCTGTCAAGTTGCGTGGGAAGTTAAGCTTCCTCACTCTTAACAACCTGTACGTTTTGAATCAGTTATTTCTCAATTAGACGTACTCTTGCTTGCACTAACTTTTAATGTAACTATCCTTGATATTAGTATTGTAT
Organism: Lygus lineolaris; assembly: GCA_030264115.1. Lineage (NCBI taxonomy): Eukaryota > Metazoa > Arthropoda > Insecta > Hemiptera > Miridae > Lygus > Lygus lineolaris. Next base: position 30,132,507 of record JAEMON010000005.1, read on the forward strand.
TGTGAGTGAATGGGTTGGAAAGAATGAAATTTATTTGCTGTGTTTGTGTTGTGTGAGTGTGATTTATGTTATATTAAAGTTGCCAAGACTAAGCGCAGGCTTCCGGACTTCCACGTACAACTACACTCCCAGACTCGGATTTTGATTTCAAATTCCTCTGAATAACATACATGTATACATGTAAGACACTACAGCTGTAAATTATCACAATAAAGTTTTATTATTTGTTACCTAGTGAATCTTCCAGTGAAATTGGAGCAGTAGATATTCCTGATGCGCTCCTGATGCTGATATTCCACTATTACGAAATTCATTGGTAATCATCTTGGAGTCAGCCACCAACTTCTCTCCAAATTCGGTTCATACAAAAATTTAGAATTCACCTCATGTCACCAATGAACATGGAAGGCCGATTTGAGTGCTATTCGAATCCGAAAGTTTCAACAATGTATCTGAATGACCCAACCCAATGTTGTTTGGTCGAATAAGCTTTGCGGTTTTATCTAAATCGAGACAGTAAGAAAATAGAAGCATGAGGGTCTGAATGCAATAAGTATAGAATATCCTTCAGAAGTTCGCCCATGTAGGCGTTGGATTCAAAGTGATACGGATAATATCCTCGTTGGCGCCGATGGTCAATCACAATCAGCCGGAAGGTTCATGTCATTGTATGGTAAGAAGTAGTTCTTTTTCCTCTCCCCTTGAACTACAAATTGTTCAGAAAAACACAGCGGTGAAACGAGATTTATTTGCCTTGCAAATGTACGTGCCAGTGCGGGAAGACAGATATATGGGAAACCGTATCGAGTTTACATTTGAATTTCTATGTCCTTCTCTGAAGAGGTTTTCCTTTATAGGAAAATGTACCAATTTTTCCACCACCTCATCAGCCTAAGTGGTACATAGATGGTATTTAAAACAACTTTTCTGAATTATCATACTCCGATTCATGATCAACACTTCATACTTATGTATTAGTGTATGAAGAGCCCACGGAAAAAAGGGGGCTAACAACCAATATGCCTAATTCGAGGAAAGCGGTTTTGAAAGTTTGAAACATCACCTGAAATGATAAGATAGGACAAAGTACGAGTGTACTAGATTGCTCTGTATGTGCCGGAGTCCCATCTTATCATTTCGGGTGATGTTTTAAACTTTCAAAGCCGCTTCTCTCGAATTGGTTGTTACGCCTCTTTTTTCCCTGGGATCTTCAATTCGTACTCGTATAATAATACTCAATACATTAAACTTCCAGGATAGATAGTATAATAGGCAAGAGTAAATTATAATTTATTAGTCATTGTACATCACTTACAGTAAGATAGGTATGTACAGCAAGTTACAGTTACCTGCAGTGATAAATTACGTTTACAGTTCACAATAATTATTGTGCCGTCATAAAATCGCACGAAAAAAGATCGCAGATCTCATGTTCAAGACAAGAACCAATAAATAAGAAGGTACTTTCAACCCATGATCATTGACACTACAGATTCCGTAACCTAATCTAGAGGTTTCCAGTACCCGAATATTATGAACTGTTGGCAGTTCTTTCAAAAGTACTTTTTAGGCTAGTGACCAAATGAATTTCCAGTGATTTAGCGAGCAGGCTTTGTCGTACCTTAAAAGATTCATCGCCATCGACCCATTATATCAATATTGTAGATTCTGCGATTGCGATAATGCGTATATACCAGTTGCTAGCTGATATTATCTCACAGAGCATCGGTTCGAGAGTGTTCGAATACTCGGGGATGATTCCCCATGAATATCATTGCGATTAAATCAACGGTTGTGGAAGAAATGATCAGCTGTAAGATTATATAGTACATAATATGTACTTGTTGGACATTAGTCGGGTTCAGCCGGAAAACTCACTTTAGATCATTCTTTATTAACTACGTTCCGAGTCGAAATTTTGGACCCATCTTCAAGCACCTGCTTGTGAGAAGGAAGGTGATCTTCAGTCAAGATCAAAAATTAAAACAGTTTCTACAGGCAAAAATACAGGTGGAGAACTTTGTCAAAAAGAAGAAGGGTGGTAGATACATCGAAAGAATTCTCTAAAAAAGTTTCAAAAATCATACTAGGTATAACCTACAAAAAAACCAACTATAGGTAGGGGACATACCTAGTTAGTTTTTGAAAATTTTTTTAGAGAATTACCTGTGTCTTCATATTTGGATTATTTCGATGTATCTACCACCTTTCTTCTTTGGACAATGTTCTCCACCTTTTTTGTTGTTTGTGGAAACTGTTTTATTTATTTGATTTCGACTGGAAGTCACCTTCCTTCTCACAAGCGGTGGGTGTCGACCAGAAACGTCGTTAATATAAAGAATGATGTACTCGTAAAGTGAGTTTTCTGACTGAATCCCGACTAATTTCCAGCAGGTGCAACTCTAGGTGAGGTTCTGAGCATGCGTACGTGAGAAAACATGAACAGACTTTTGCCAGAAACATAGGTTGAATAACAAATTTCCATTTTTTCCAATAACTTATTAACCAGTTTCAAAAAGTTCGGGTTTTTCCTATATTTTAATCAATAATTGGGGACTAAGTATAGAGGAAACACAAAATATGAGTTTTTGCGATTTGAATTGAACGTACCTATTCGAGTTTAAATTTAGGTACACTCTAGTGGAAACATGAGCTGTGACTGAACCAGCAATCTCGTTGAATTCAGCTGAAATTAGCTAACGTTACATAGAACAGGCCATTAGGGTACCTCTACATAAATAAAAATGATTTTAGAAATATAAATGCTGAACCTTGAAGCATCTCAATCACTATTCACCTGTCAACAATCAATTTATTCAACTCTCCAACCTCTAACTGAGAAAATTTCGTTTCACAGCTGGGAGTCGAACATCCCCGAAACGGCTGGTTATATTTTATAATAATGGCGAAGTTACACAAATTGAATCCATGATTGATTAAATGTTTAATTTTATGCAAATAGATAGGGTACCTCAATGTTACTATAAAACCAATACTTATATTCCTGTGTGATATATGAAAAATCCACTGCAGTAATTGGCAGAGTTGTTACTATTGATCAAAGTCAATAGGAAGTTTTAACTTAACAGTGAACTTATAGTGAATTTTCAGTAATATAATCAGTCACTTAGTCATTTAAGGCTTTGTGATTCTTAAGTTGACCACAATCATGCTTTTCCCTGAAAGCGCAAGACAGATACGCAAGATACTTGGTCTGCGGTTCGATATTTTACCACATCGATATTTAGAATCAATATCAAGCTCTAATCGATGTTTTTAGCTCTATCGATTTGTAGCTTCAGAAAATCGAAATTATCACTATTGTTAGCGTAATCTGTTGCATAACTAGGGAAGGTGGTGCATGTGGCAAACATTGAAACCACAAAACCTCTACGGGGAAGTTCCTTCCTTCTTTTGGACTTTAAAGAGTGTTAGACGACAAAACAGTAAGTATTTTGTTCACTTCCGGGCCAAAGATTTATATTCTGGTATAAATTTCCTACCGTCTTTCATACAGACCTTCACTGAGTGCCAAGATAACTTTAGATAGCTGTTTCATAGCGATTATACAGGGGGCAGATTATGAAAGATTCCCGCTAAAAGTTACCGCCCCAGACAAGCTGTGCCCAAGAAACTCTTCTGTTTCCTTGCCAACAACTTCGTAACATTCAAAATGTCACACCGTAGTACGTTTGTACGTTTCTCGGCAATTAGGGAGCTATCAGCTATCCACCAATTTCAAAACTTAAGAGGGCGTCATTATAGAAATCTATTCAACTACGAATTACGATTCAATCTTACGAATTATGATAATCTAGCAGATAAATGTTAGCTAAAAGAAACGAACAAGCTGGTTTTACCCGTGAGTTGCAGAGAATAGCAGCGACCAATTGGCTAGTTTTTAACCTGACGTTATTGGGTGAAATCCTATTGTCCACTCCCCAAAACTTCAAACTGAACTAAGTAGCTCTAGAATGTTATGAATTTCACTTTTGCTTCCTCACTACTGAGAGCACCCAAAGCAATGTATCCGACCAAGAAGTGAAAGAAATAAGTCCTCCAAAATCAAAAATTCTGTGCTTTTCACAGCTTTGCTTATTTGGGGATTTTTCAAAGTTTTCCGTGTACACGAATAAAAAATTCAAAAAACGGAAAACGTTAAGAGTCACTAAAAACCATGATTACTATGTCCATGAGCTGGTGTTGGTCTCACTGGCCGGAACTCTGAGGTCTTCAACTTTTCTCTTACCTATAGAAAAATGATTTTGGGCGGTCCCAATGGTCAAAACGTGAATTTCCTAGGTTTTTTTTAAATGTTGGTGGTGGTGATATTAGCTATTTCAGGTGTAGACACATGGGGTCCATAACAGTGGACCTTCCAAATATTAAATTGGAAAATCAAATAATTTAGTTCATGAAAATCGTAATTTTGGCCACTGTGCGTCGTCCTTCCGCGGAATGTTGTTCAAAATGTCAAAAAAATAGAAAATGTCAATAATAACAAAAGAAAGGCCGAGTTCGATGTCTTTGTGTGAATATTTGGAGTACTCCAAGGGGTGAAATTTCGAACAATATGGGTAACAAAAACTCGTTTTTTGAGATTTTTGGTTTGAATTGCCATCTTAACCCTATATTATATATAGGGGACATATTGTGTCTATAGGGTCCGTGAGATCCAAGAGAAATTTCGATTTCCAAGATAGGCTTCGCTGCATAGCCTTAGCGAACCCACACTCCAAGTACCTACCTTCTCCTCTAGAGGTGTTTGGGGCCCTCAGTTCGTGTCAGGCAGCTTTGCAGTGACGGTGAGTGCATTTTTCTAAACGTCATAGGGTCTCTGAGACCCAATAGACGCAGACAGTGGAGCAAGTCACGGGTCTTGAAGACCCAGTATACACTGAGGTCAGGATAACGTTTTGTACGTATTCGTGTAATTTTTTATCCTACTTGTTTGTAGACCATGGTCACTTCAAGCAATAGATTGTACTATCCAAATGATCCAGATTTTGCTGAACGGGTGGTTAGCTTTTTCCTGAGAAAAGAGTGTACTCGAAGTTCAGTAATTCACTTTTTTCAACCTCATATTCGGGATCAGCTCTCTCAAAAACCCCAATGAGCCACTTTTTAACTGGAAATTCTGGTTGAGCCAGAAAAGAGCTTTAAAGAGGCGCGTGACGTCAGAATTGTTTGGGCACTGAGGGTCCCCCCCAGGAGGGAGGGGGGTCGGTGACGTCATAATCATTAACTTCAATACCGTTATATGCTAATAGGATACCCTTCATGTTGCACCATTTCGGAAAGCTCTCTCTAAGATCTATCATTTGGAAAAGAAAAAAAAACTATGACGATCCTGATGTGGATTATCCTGAACAAAGTTACCTTTTACCTTTAGCGCAATAGCGAAGTGACTTTCTTTTGATCTCAGAAAATAATTATGGTTTTATTACAAGTGAGAACATTGAACAGAAAAGGAAGAGAATCGTAAAGAATCGTAATAATTATGTTGAAAAAAATTTGATTATCTTTATATATACCACTGAAAAAATTATACATACCTATCATAATAATATAATACATCTAATATTATATACATTAATAACCATGATGAAAAATACAAAAATTATTAATTGTTTTTTCAAATTACCCCCGATATACGTTCATTACACTTGAGAAAAAGAGGGAAAAAAAAGAAGATTTTTCCCAAGTTCGGGTCTTGGAGACCCAGTAGACACACTGGACAGGAAATATTGTATAGACAAGTTAAACATAAGAACATAAATGGTATATTCGGAATCAGCGCAAAATTTCCTATAAGAATCACCTATCAAATAAGTTAAATAATTCCTTTAAAATTCGCTCATTTACTCATGCTTCATGTATGGAACTTTTTTTTGTTAGCTCGCCAGCCATTATACGATAGTGACAAAAACGGAGTGTTTCATTAGGTGAGATCACCGGGCTGAAGGCTAAGCCTGAGGAGGCTAGAAGCGTTCTGATTGGTCGGCCGGCCGAGCGTAGTTCCGATGAAAGTCGCGAGAGTGCATTGCCGTTTTTTCACACACACTATGGAATCGCCCAACCTAGCGGTACTTTTAGTAGGTATAAACTTATGACCGCCTCCGCTAGGTTCAGTAGGTCGGACTGCCAAGTTGACTCCACTACCCAAATGTTTTTCCTGCGTGAGTGTTTAACAATGAAAATGTGACTAAAAATAAATAAATAATTTATTTATTAGAAATTTAAATGATAATGATATCCAAAAATACTCAATTACTCACAAAAATTTTGAAAATGTTCAGTGAAAGTTTCATCTCAGTGCCACCCCAATCCGCCCAATGAATGGCTGAAGGCCATGGCAGGAAACAGGAACATTGTTATCACTATTTTTCGTCATTTTAGGCTTGTGTATCGGAAGGCAGCCAATCGATATTTCGCTATCGATATATCGAAAGGTTCCGATATTGTATATCGATATATCGCAAGAAACTATCGATAGGTACTCTATC
>JAEMON010000005.1:30162739-30176013 GCA_030264115.1 Lygus lineolaris
TCGTGTCTTCAAATATCCGTGATCCAATGTTTTTCCCTGTGAGGGGGGAAATTCAGGAATGATTGCGAACTGCGAGTTTCTTTTCGAATAAATCTCTCTCCAAAGATGGCTCGGTTGTAAGAGATCATGGGGGCTGCGATATCACAAGAAAATCACCCCAAAATTATGAACCCATCACCTAGGCAGTTGGATGGTGGTGGTTCTTCCCCACCATGGAAAATGTAATAGTTTCTTTTTTCTTTGCTCCTCATCACCGGAGATATACGAAGCTATGTATTCGTTCAAATAGTTAAAAAAATGCTCATCCAAGTGGAAATGGCACATAGCTTCCTGGTGTCTAGGAAAATTTGAAACAAAAAATTTGTGTAAGTTCAAAACTCTTGATTGTGTTGATATTTGAAAATTCAGACAAAATGTCAATATAATCGTGAATGAAATTTACGCCAGCGCATTATGTACGTGAGTGACGCGTACCGCTGATTCAATCATGATGAAATTCATAAAGGACCATCAAGAGGCCCCTACCCACATAATCCCTGTAAATTTGAACAAAATCGGATGAAAAATCTGGAAGATAAGAATGGCTGTAACAAGGAAATGCGAACAGACAGACCAACGGACAAGGAACCAAATTTGTTCAGGAAGCTCTAAAACGTAAAATACGAGTGGAAATTTCGATTTGGGAGGACAATATTTTTTTCGATTTTCAAAGTGAGAGCACAACACTGGTGGAGCAACACTTCCACCACCTACGGTAGACTCGGAAGCAAAAAATCAATATTTTCCCTTGTTTTTACGTTTCAGAGCTTTAAAAAAAAATTTGGTTCATTGTCTGTCTATAGCCAATTTCTTGTCCCAGGCGAAACAGTACGAAATTATCGACTGATTTCGTTGAAAATTTCAGGGATTGCGTGCGGGTTAGCTTCGAGACGGTCCCCTATCAATTACGGGGGGTTGGACGAATAATAGCGAGCGCACATGGGCAAACCTGAATTTCCTGAAAATACGGTTTCTGAGTTCCTAACTGACCGATTTTCCTCGATTTTGGAGGGAATTGGGGGCTGACTCCTAGACGATTGGTTATTTAAGCGAGGAAGACCTGACTTTTTGCTTCCGAGTTAACCGAAGGTAGTGGAAGCTTTGTTTTCACTTTGAGAATTCAAACAATTATTGCCCTCCAAAATTCTAATTTCCAATCGCATTCTACGTTTCAGAGCTCCCTGAACAAATTTGGTCCCGCGTCTGTCCACATTTCCTCGTTACAGCCATATCTTCCAGAGTTTTCATCCAGTTTGTTCTAATTTTCAGGTATTAGGTGTGTTGGGCCCCTAGACGTCCCACATGAATTTCATCATGATGGAATCAACGGTACGCTCTAGGCATGCGCTAACGTAAATTGCGATCACGATTGTGTTAACATGTTGTCTAAACTGATGAGCATCAACTCTGTCAAGCTGTGAAGCTCAAGTGAAGCTACACAATTTTGATTCCACATTTGTTGGACGCGAGGGAGCTAAGTGCCATTTCCACTTGTCAGAGTATTTTCGTTCTGTGGCACACCACACAAAGAGAGGTCTTTTTATAAAAGAATAGCTATACTGAAATTGACAATCAATAAATCACAATCTGTCTCTTTGGTCGCAGTGGAGGGGTCCAAAAGTCTTTATATTAATGAAATAATATACCACATTTCGAAAAATTCGACATTTATTCATGTCTAGTGATATTGGCTTGCTATCGAGGTGGGACAGCGTGTACCTATACATAATCTATTTACCTATTGAAGGTGACGAAACAAAAAAAAACTTACTCGGCAGTCAAATAGCCGGACTTGCATCGCCCAGAACAAACACTTGACCATGACGACAGTCGACAGGAAGAACCGACAATCGGGAAGTAATCGAACCGCCCACGGGCTGGCGAACTTATTGCGACTGGCAGGTTTCTGTTCGCCACGGCGGATCTGTAAACAACACCTTCATCCGAAACTGTAGGCCCACCGGGAGCCGCCGATGAAGTAAATATGGCCGTGTACGCCCATCCGTCTTCTCCGGCAGAGGGAATACTGGTCGAAGCGAATGGGAGAGGATCGTTGAGTCTATTTCTGTTATAGCGATCTGGTGTGCTTCGAGATATGAATGAAAAAAAATCGTCCACTTCAGACTTTAATAAGGGGTTCCTTGATGAGACCGTGGAAAGGGAGATGAGATTGTCCATCTCCATCTGAGCTCTCTCTAGAATATTGGAAGCCTTCCGACTCACGCGATTTGGCAGTAGAGATGGCGTAGCAACATCACACGCCAACTATTATCAAGACGCAGACTACTGTCGTCTGTTTGTAGTTTCAACCCCCCCATTTCAATTCCGTACAAAGGAAGAGTGGTTATTATGCCATTTATCCGTTCATGGCCGCGCAGGTCTGAGTTTTGCTTCCTCACTACCGAAGGTAGTGTTAACAAAATAAAAAGTTCCATTCATGCAGCATGAGTTGATGAGCGAATTTTTCAAAGAATCATTTCAACCGACTTTGTGGGTGATTCTCATAGAAAACGCTGATTCCGAATACACCCTATGCTCCTGTGTTTAAGATGGTAATTAACACAAAAAATACGTTTTTTGAACCTTAATTTGACCGCTTGGAGTACTCCGAAAATTCTGGCCAACGAACTCACTCTTTCTTATGTTAGGTATTATAGACATTTTAACATTTTTTGGGGATTTTCAGGTAGATTCCAGGGTAGATATATTCAGGGTGCCCCCCCACCCACAATTGTTATTTAATGGGGATTTTCTGTGTATTGATTAAAGGGCCAAGGATGTATAATTTTAATTTGGTAATTTTTATTTTTTCATGTCCTTCTTTAGAATCGAAATTGTCATAAAGGCACCTCATCCCCCAAGAGAACGATAAAATAGGAATAATGACTGAGAAAAATGGGAAAAACTGTGCAACGCTTAAATGGTTAGGAGAGGGGGGAGGGGGAGGTTGTCCGTTTTTCCACTCATTGAATGTTATAGTAATAATTCCTGTAAAACCTTCGGTAGCCGAGATTTCGGCATTTTTGAGGAAATTTGGGCTCACTCCCTTGCCTCCTTCAATTCAAAGCGTTGTATTATACTCAACTGAATTCAATTTGACCTGCTATCAGACAACACAAACGGCCTTTCAGGACAAATTGGTCCTTTGATCAACTAATAACAAATTGATTAACTCTCAATCTAATTATGGGATCAGTTGAACGCGTTAGGAACCGAACCGTCATCTATATAATTGAACCTTACACATACCGAGTTATATTATGTTATTGCGGATTTTCTTTTTACATAAATATGGGTGAAGGTAGGCAGGTTCTACCCACTCGTGAATTTCCGGATCCATGACTTGCCTTCCACGGAACAGAACCATGAACCTCTGCACTCTAGCGGTTCTCTAAGTTGTTACGGCGGTATATGACACCGAACGTCGAGTATCACAAACTGTTATCCAACAGATTTTGAAGGGTTTCCCCAGACTTTTTATGGAGATCAAACATTACGTAGGTATTGGAAATACCGACAATAATTAAATTCGCCTGTTAGAGTTCCACTATGTGTATTTTAATTACACAAAGTTTTTCGACGGTTATGTCGTCATCTCAGGCTTGTCATCTAGGTTTTTGTTGTTTTACAGCCTGAAGATGACGGTAAAACCGTGGGTAATTTAAAATTAACATAGTGGAAATCTAAAAGGTGAATTTTAATACTGTTGGTGTTTCCAACACCTACAAACTGTTATATTGTGACATACAATACGAGTACCTAGTAGTTCTTTTATATAGTGGAATCATGCCCCGCGGAATCGCCTTTACTATAGAAAGCCGATGCAATTTGAGAATCAATGAAACTCCACGGTTCATAAGAAGTGAACCTACCACAAGTGTAGGTGCCAGGGATGAGTGGGAATTACAGCAGACGCTTATCGAGAATTTCGAGTGTGGGATCCCGGGACATTTGCCGCAAATATTGACAAGGGAGCCTTCTAGACCTCCAACCCCTTCAATCATCCCATAGTTCTCAGCTGCCAAACCCTTCTTTCCTCCAACAACACTTTCGCGACCTCAGAGACCTTCCTATCTGCTGCTCAGAGATATTTACCTTTCTGTCGTCGTAAGCTCTATAATGGCTCACTTTCCACTCGTACGAAGATCCCAGGTCCCTTCTCGATCCTTGAACATTGTTTTCGTGTTGTAAGCTACCGCTTTTCAATAAGGCATTGACATTATCACATAACTTATTTACAAATCTCGACCCTCTGAACCGTCCTGCGCTCAATAAAGGTACTTTCATGCATAGATTTAAATAAATTCATGCATTCATACAGATTGAGAATTTCGTGGGATTGTGGCTAATTCATAAAATGAATCATCCAAATAGCGATCAGTGTGAGGACCAATAAATTCGTCCACTTTGGAGTGGTTTCCATAATAAGAGGGATACTTTTAATAATTTAAATTCATCACCAAGAGGCAAGTAGTTTTTTCAATTTTCTCAAGAACCGACGTTCTTTGAGAATTTAAAATCTTCTCTCCTTGAGCCTGTGCTCTTTGGATGTTTTCTTTCACTTTGAGAATGTATTTTCATGTTATCATCATCTCATAGAAGTTCTTTGCTAGGGTTCCTGTCAAAGTGGGCAGTTTTCGACTAGGTATATCTGAATTTATTCTTTTTACTGCTGTTAGATGCCAATTTCATGAGGAATTCGTAAATAAACAGGTTGTTGAAATCTTGTTGTGTTCGATAACTTAATTACAACGTATTTTCATCTTGTAGTGAGATTATGAACAGTACGTGAGCTTGGAAACCTTTGATCATGAGTTGAATGTGAACAGAACTGAAGATGAACCTGAAGAGGCATTCAGCACAAATATGTTTATAATTTTAAAATTCAAAATACTTTTGATGAAACTCAGTAGGTACCAACTACCAACATACTATTTGTACTATATAGATTACTTATACACAAAGACAATTATATATGCAAAAATGCTCCCTGATTGATTATCCCCCCCAGTCCAGTGGTTCTGTCATCTAACCTTTGCTGACTTAGGTATCAGATCTACCACTGCCTCGGGCCTTTATAAATAGGGTTTCAAGCACTTCAATATGGATAAAATTTCACTGTTCATTTCTTCATAATCAATTTTTTTTTGCATAACTGGAGAAAGTTGAAAATTTGTTTAACTGATCAGTTCTAGTAAATTCTTCATGTTCTCGCTTGCCGTCAGTTGTTACTAACGGCCGTGATTTAATCGGTTTCTCATCAACGAGGCGTTTAGCATCGATCCAAGAACAGCATTTACCTAAAGTTTGCGCCAATCCTACTTAGTCATCCGCAGAATACCGCTCCTGCGACCTAATGGGTAACATTGTTACTGTTGGCACCCACCTGAACGATCCCGATTAATTGATGAGTGATTCACCTCAGGACTCGCCTTCAGGATAGAGACCTGATGAACTCCCTAAGGGTATTCGGAAGTGGTGGTAGGTATTGGTCAGAATGATTTAGTGATGATTTGGAATCGAGAATGAACACAATCCCCCCTCTCACTCAAAATTTGATGTTTTTCGTTTCAAGGTAAGTAGAATCCGAAAATCGAATTTTAAAAAAATCCGTCCGTCCGCTCCATTAGGGGTCTAGTTGTGCCCCGAAGCTTGGCGTTACCGTCAGTCTTCTCTAAGGAATAGGAAACAGGGGATGACATTTTCAAAACGCCGTAGCTCGAAAAATTCGAATTGGAAGGTATATTTTTTCCAACGATCCGAAGGACATCATCCTCCTCGTCGCTGCAGTACTTACACATACATAAAATATTTGCCTATATTAATTTGCTATAGGTAGGAGTGGAAGTATCCACGCCCCGAAAAGAGTTTTGGTAGCATTCAACATGTTTCTAGATATTGGCTTCCATTGATCCATAATGCGATCCTCAAGTAGTTTAAAGTACCAGTAGCTGCTCCCAGTTTCGTAGGGCTCTTTCACTCCTTCTGGACTATAATTTTTGCGTTTAGGTTGAAGATACCGACCTGCTTCGAGTTACCAAAATCTATTTCCTCGATTTTCTCTCTGACAAATATTATTCGATTACTGTTCTAACATCGTCTACCTCATTGTCGTCTTTAATCACCCACTCAGACTCCAACTCTGAGTCTGAATGCTGATTCGGGCAGTCTAGTCTCCCGCATTCTTCAAAGATCCTCTCTGTTTCACCGTTTACTTGGTTTATGTTCACTATAGGTACATCACTGCCAGATTTGGTCCTTGATACCGGTCTCTTTCAGCGAATTTCCGATGAAAATGGCTTCAAAATTTTAGTAACGCAAATTTTTATAGTCAGGTCAACAGCCTGAAACACTCGATTTTCGCGAAAACCCCACGTTTTTTTCGTATTTGAACGTAATCGTCTCCCTAAATTACTGCACCAAAATCAAAAACTACTACACTGTTGGAAAGCTGATATCCTTAGGAGGGTTTTCCCGTTGAGTACCCAGCTCAACAGCCCTGGATTGAGAAGCAAAACGATGTGTGAAAGAGAAGCAAAATTTTGAAAAATTCTTAAATGTGAACGTTGGGCTGGATTTTGAGCCTTGAAAATCTACTGATGAAGATAGTTAGCAGGCCCCCCTTATAGGAAATTTAACGCTCTTTTCAATGGGGTATTCATGTTTTATTTTACACTGTAAATTGAGATAGTTATCTGTTTCAGTGATGTAAGGTCGAAAAGAAAACAGAATCTTAAAATTGAAAAACATGGAAAATAAGGGGGAGTCATCAGTGAATTTTCGAAGAAAATGACGCTATTGTAATGGCTTCAAAATTTTAGTCATGCAAATTCTTGAAAGCTTCCGTTTCAGACCATTCTATAACGATTCCTGGAATTTAGCACTTTTTTATATGTATATTATATAGATTATTTATAATATATATTTATATAAATATATTATGTGTCACTCCAAACGATATGTGACCCTGGAATCGAAATAAAAAATCCAAAAAATTTCAGAATGTCTGTAATATCAAAAGAAAGGATGAGTTCTTTGGCCGGAATTTTCGGAGTACTCCAAGGGGTCAAATTTTGAAAATTTAGAGTCAAAAATCCCAAAAGAAAAGACGTGTGTTTTTAGGTTTTTAGGAACATAAATATGGTATATTCGGTACATTCGGATGGTATATATAAACCAAATCGGTTAAAATTGAACTCTCGGTTAAATTATCGGCTTATCTTTGAAAATTCCCCCATCAACTCATGCTGCATGAATGGAACTTTTTTGTTGGAAATGACCAGTATATTCGATCCCTGAAGTTTTTCCCAACCTAATGGTAGACGTGTAGATGGTTAAATATATCCACATCACTACTTCTGGATCGATAGAAGGGGTTGTGCTCATCTATAGAGGAAGTTTTCACTTGAAGTTTTGAGTTGGTCCCCTTGTCATCATGGACACATGTGTAATGTGATATTCTTAGGTATAGTGGTAGGTCAGTAGCTATGTAACATGGTTCTGAGACGCATTTACCTCAAGTGAATAACCCAGTAGAAATACGCCCGTTAACACGGCCTTAAATACTACATTGAATGATGATGTGCTAACACTATCTTCCTCAGCTTTTTCTTATGCGGTTGCTGATATCACAAAGGTAGCCTTTGTGAATAGCATAGACAATTCTCGTGAATTTAGGGCGCAAAAAAGAAGTGAATAATTGAATCGAGAAAACAAATGGAGATGAAGAAGTAGGATAAGTCTTACTCTAACGTTTGTGTTATTTAATTCACTATCATGGGTTGGCCATCCGGAAGATTAAAAAGGGATAAGACCCAACCCCTGCTCTCTCGGGAAAACTTCCGTTTTGTCTCAGTCCCAGAGCTCTTCTTCCTGCATTCTCTCTTCTCTATTCCCCCAGAGGAATTATTTCCACCTTCTATTACCACGATGCTCTTCCCTAACCACGTTACCCTGGATTCGCATCTCCACCTAAACGCAAACTCATTATTGTGTAAAGCTTCCATGTGAAATTGTACGGGGACTAGGAAGCCTACGAGCGAATACATATAGATAAACGTGCTATTGGAAAGTACTTAGGAAGGTCAAATCTTGTTAATAGCAAAGCGGGCATTTATTTGAAGGAATTGGGTTGACATTGGTTTTTTTGAAGTATGGGGAATAGTGGTGGACACCTTAAAACATCGTTGCTCGAACATTTTTAATAGAGCTGTACTGATTTTCGTATAGTGTTTTGAATGGTTTTATAGTTCTAGAATACAATGAGACCACATCAGTGTATCAATTGTCATTAACGGCGGGGCGAAATAATAGAAAAAGTCCAAATAAGAGAGAATCTGGTCCACGTATCAATGTGCAGTATACGAAAAAAGTTTTCTCCAGCCGATGCAATAGTTTCGTTGACCATCAGATATGGAAAACCCTTGTGATTCAGATTATATTTGTTATACTTATTCTGATTAGTGCTGGAGGAAATAGTACAGTAATCCACCCCATGAGAACACCATCTATTTTTAGTGTCATGGATCTTTTATTTTCTTCAGATAACACATTCCCCTGATTAGAGTCTTTTATTCATGCGTAACATGAGTGGGGATATAGATGGACGGAAAACGTGGACAGCTTTTGAGTTCAAGGACTAAACAAAATTTCATCGTCCAGCCACACTAAAAGCCCTTCCTTTTTTATAAAAAAAAAAGTCTTCCTTTTTAATCAACGTCACGATAATTAAACCGGCATAAGAACAAAGGGCTTTGCATTCGTTAAATTTTTCTCTACTCTTCCTCGCATTTTCGACTGTGTCCGTGAATGAATATGAACATCAACTCCAGTTTTAGTCTTTAAATCAACTCAGCTTATCATTAATCTTTATACGTATGTATTAGCATGGACAGTCCTGGAGACTTCGTTATAGTATTGTGATCGGTGAATTTAGAATAATATGAAAGCTTTTATGTATTCCAAATGAAAAACGAAAAAGATTTTCTGGAGTCGAAGATGTGAATCAACGAAGTTCCCAATTACGAAAAACATGTGTCTATTTGGGAGGGCTCCTCACTCATTGTAACATGGACATACAGCTGAACAGGGTTTATTAAAGACAAATTCTCAATTCTGTACCTGCGCTGAAACTTGAAACTCACCCACACTTCTTTCCTGTTCACCCATAGATGTTAAATTTGTGTGTACAGCTAATGTGGGAACTAAATTTTCAAGATCAATTTTCAACATAGCTGATCTGAATGCTCTTTTTTTACTCAGCTGATCTATAAACTCTATTTTCTCTACTCCATTTCTTGGAACTTGGAAGGAAGTCCCCTGACCAATTTTTGAAAATTTTCCAACCTGTCACGGATGTTAACGAAAAGTCTTGTTCACGTAAACGTTTCAGGAAATTGACTTGGGGCATGCGCAGAGGCAACTGATTATCCGAAAGGGCTGCAACTTATTCTTAGGGCACTTCACAATCCTTGTACTTAAATCTCATGAAAATATTTTGGTTTCGGACAAGGAATTTACCACTTAAAAAACAAGGAGCAAAATCTGTTTTTAGAAGCTTTCAAACTCCGTTATGTTGTATGCTCTGATTCTGATGAAATTTCCATGGAGTGTCTCTGTCTCATTTTGGTTTCGGACAAGGAATTTACCACTTAAAAAACAAGGAGCGAAATCTGTTTTTAGAAGCTTTCAAACTCCGATATGTTGTACAACCTGATTTTGATGAAATTTCCATGGAGTGTCTCAGTCGGACACTCTGTGAGAGGAATTTCCATGGAGTGTTTCAGTGCCGCGGCAATGGATTTACTATTTCGTCTCCTCTTTTCCTTTTATAAAACAAATACCAAAAAAAAACAAAAGATCTGATTTTTATGTATTTCCATGGAGTGTCTCAGTCGGACGTCGGACCAATAGTAGGTATCCTGTGAAAATTACAAATTTGGTGGACATAGGTTATTCGAAAGCCTGTACAAACATAAGGCAGTAAGAAAGAATATAAAAATACAACGGAAAATAAGTTCGCTTTATAAGTTATGAGATTGAGCTTTCCATTAGATATTGAGTAGGTACTTGATTAATGGCGTCAAGGGTAAAATGTACTCTGCTGGAGGAAATCTAAACTAGATAATGACGATAAAGGCGTTATATAATGAAATTCATGATGAAGGTATTTTTATCATTTATTATTCTTGGTAGGAACTTATAAAATCCATTGCCGTCGAATCATCCCTTCAGTTTGCGGTGGGGGACAAGCAACCTCCACTTTTCAGAGGAATATCGGATAATGAGAATACCGGAGAAGTCAATAATGCATCAAATACCTACATTATTATTATATCAAGTTCATCACTGCATTTATTTATGGCTCTCCGTTATACCTATATTCAATACGACATTGGGTATAAAAATATTTTTCTCTCAAGATAAATTATTCTCTGTCATGGAAAATCATCGAAGACTCGTAGTTTCTTCTTTACTTAACTTGATCGTATCATTAACATTCATTATTAACGAAAATCAAGGTTTAAAATCAATCAACCACTGATATTTCAATCTGGGGTGACTTTTCATTCAGCAACAATATTGTGCTTACCTACTGAACCATCTCGTGACGAACTACATCAGTAAACATCTCGACATGACATGGGAAGGAACACCCATTTCAAATACACTAGATTTCGAGCGTATTTGCAAAGATTTGCGCACCCAAAATTCAAGTGACGGGTAATTTCTCCACGAAACTTTATCGAAGAATCCGAATCTGCAATGAAAAATTTGGGTTCTCATTCGGAAAAACAAAGTTAGTGTAATTACATTACGCACATTTTGCGCATGCCCTCGCGCTCAAAAATATAGTTTTAGAATTCTATTACAAAACATCATGAAGAATATAGTTCAGACGATTTTTCTCAAATACCCGAAAACATCTGGTTGAGAGTAACCTTTAAATTACAAAGCTAGGTGTACTTCACGTTTGCGCATAGGCAGTCTCTAAGACTGATCCGAATGCTACGAAATTCATATGGGACCAACTACTACCAAAATTTCAGATTTTTTTGGGTCATTAGTTCGTGTAGGTCAACGGATGTTCGCAGTGAAGAACGATCACAGCCATACAATCATACTCAGACAATCGAGCATAAATTACGGACGAAAATAGCTCTTTCGACCTCAGAGCTCTGTGGGCGAGTCTTTCAGAATTATGTTTATCATCTGGATTTCTCCCTCAAGTTACTCGAGTGTCTGAGGTTTATTCCTGTAATCCAAGAAGGAAAAAATCCAAAGGACAAGGGGAGATGTTGAAAAACTCAATAACGTTTTTTCCGGCACCTAACTACCAGGCAACATTGGAAAATGTTGTCACAAAATCATTCAAGCGGAAAAAGAGCGAATTTTCAAACAACAATTTTAACCGATTGGGTGGGTGATTCCTATAGGAAATTTCACGCTAATTCCGAATATATCATATTATGTTATCAGATGGTAATTTACACCGAAAAACAAGTTTTTAGCAATTTTTGCCTCTAAGTTTTCAAAATATGACCTCTTGGAGTACTCCGAAAATTCTATTTACAACCAAATGGTTGATTGCTCTCTAAGGGAAGTTTGGTTACAAACAACACAAGGTTTTCATCAAAGGGTATTTGTACGGAATTTTTCGATACCTAGTTCGAACTTCATGTTGTTTGTAATTTTTGGAGTTCCGGTTTGTAAAAATTCAAATATCCTGCATGGCCCAAAATTGAAAATCAGAACTCTGGGTGCCAGGAGGGAAAAAACAATTGAGAACATAAAGCAATTCATAAGGAAGTAATGAGAAAATTGAAAAGATGCCGACTTTTGATAGGCTCTACATTAAGAAATCGTAATATTGGTATGTCTAAATATAATACTGCAGGAAGGAGATTGTTCGAATTTATCACGCTGAGAGATAATTAATGGTGAGACAACAACGTTGATATCGATCAATTAAAAGATCAGGTAATCTTTCTATAGGGATCCCTCTGGAGGTAATATTGGTTGTGCTTCTGCCATTGCCGGCTCCTCTTTAGTATTCTGCACAGAACCATCGCCGTTGCGACGGGGCAATATTCAATAACTTGATGGGGGTCGCTCACGTCATTTATGACCTGAACAGATTAATCAATTTTGAGCCATGAACACTATTCTGCGCCCGGCTTCAGGAAGTAGGTACCGAAGATCGGTGGGTATTGAATACATGAGCGATTCCCGCTCTTCAGATGGATGAAATCTCACAGCCAATAATTTCATCAAGGAAATCGTCGCTAGACATTTAGTTTATACCACGTCTGAACCATTGAAATTCAAATACAAGCGTGATTTTTAATATTTAAACAAGTTAGTACCAATCTCCAGCCAATCACTGATGGGAACCTTCATTATTATCATTAATATTATTTATTTTTATTGTGCGTACCAAGGTCGCAAATACATGCGGACATACATTTGCGTAGAAGAAATTCGATCAGGTGTTGATGATATCAAAACCATTCAAAATAGGAGTTAAGTGTGGACCCACTACTTATATGTTTTCCCTCTATAATTCATGCCCCAATATCTCCCCAACGGAACGGCCGATTTTCAATTTTTTTTATGTTGTTCGTCTCGGAGAGATCTTCAAATAGACACCAGATCTAACATGTAGGTTGAAAATAAAATTTTAGGCAGCAGATCGAAAAATTGGTATTATTTTCACCATGAACGGAAAATCATAGTTTACTCTGAGACTTAGATCTCTTCATATACTATTCCTCCACAAAATAAGAATGAAACTAGTTCAATCGGTTGATCACACATATAATTGTTGGGGCATAAGCGTCAAAAAACATAGTTTTGAGAAAAACGCGTTTTTCTGATTGATACCTACTGAATGTTTTTGATTCCTACAAAGATGTCGCATTTTTTCTTTCCATCTGATCACATTTTGAGGAAGAAGAAGAGGAAATTTTAGTTATCAATTTGGATAATCTAACCAGTTTTTGCCGGTCTGTCAGTTAGTTTTCCAGTTTTTCGTTTATCTTTCTGTTTGTCGAGATGACTTCTCCAAAAGGAATTTTTTTAAACGCGTCAACGTGGGGAAGCTGAAAACTGTTCCTTAATTTCCTAATCATTTTCCTGGTTCTTCCACGGCAATTCTGAATAATTCTGATGCTTCATACTCATCGCCTTCTTTGTCATCGCCGCCTTCTGTCCCTGATCATACCTACCTACCTATT
>JAEMON010000005.1:30202141-30223631 GCA_030264115.1 Lygus lineolaris
TCGTGCTTGATTCCAAAGGTTCATTATTGAAAATAATTAACCGAAATGTAGGATGTCTCTGAATTTCCATACTCATTTACAGAGATACAATTGGTCAAACAGGTGTCCAATAGTAGTCGCCAAGAATAGGATTCTTATGATAGCTTACAACCCACCCGTAACACAGCAAAAAAACACAGGTCGAAATCGTTGCCGGCGTTTCAACGGGCTCGTTATAGGGATTTTATTATCTAGATTTCCTGCATTTACCTATTCAGTTGTTTGCCTCGTAAAAGTTAATGTATCAACTTCAAGTAAGTAGGTCACCTTATTCCAATTGAGTGGGTAGGTACTTCACTCTCCAGATAATAGTTCATCGCTTGAAAAAAAAAACTGTTCGAGAACGAAAAAAAAAGTTTGCTTCTTGTTTGAAACACTAGGCGACGATGGGGAAGAACGATGGGAGTTGGAATTTCCTCACAAAAGTGGTGAATTCAATTTAAAGTTTCTTTCTACTTTGAACCTGAGAAGATTCTTTATAAATATGCAGTGGTACATCAATGAACCTCCTTGGAATGAAGGTAATGGAGTGAACGAACAATAAATCAAAGTGCGAGTACTTTGCGTTCAATTTGGAAGTTGAGCCGAACGTAGGCTCCTACTCAGGACTGGAGCTGATGCATTTTTGTTTGTTCGTATGTCCCACGCTATAGCTGTTTATGTCGCTATAGCTATATTGCTGTTTATGGGGGTCTTTTGGCTTGAGGGAAGGTTTGTGAGAATATAATTTGCTGTATACATTTTTCCAGTGGTTGGCGCGACAATGCGAATGTTATGAGTTATGAGTCATGACAGTAATAATGGTAACAGTTGGAACCAAAATTCAAAAGTATCGCTTAGCCCACCTATTCGTAATCCCAACCACTGCCCCTCCCTCGCCATTCTTAACGTAGGGCCCTGATCTGTTGCCTACTAGTTCTATTTATGATGATAAGATGTTTAGATTGTGGACAGATTCTACAATTTATTCAATAGCGACGTTCTATCTAAATTGCACGACAAACGTCGCTATTAAATAAATGTGATTCTTTACGTACCTACATTCAATAAATTGTGTATTTACTGCAAAAATGGTTACGAGACGTTGATACTACTTGTAATACTTGTGATACCGCAACCGTAGGTAGGTAGATCAAGTTCCACATACCATCTACTTTACTTTTAATACGGATTTGTTTGATTACGTACCTACTTAACACATTTTTCACCGAAAGACGGTTGACGATTGTTTACTGTAAAATGATGTTTGCATATATTATTATACTATAAAAAATATCATATTTCAAAATTTATCAGCCCCTGGCTCATAGGAAGAAAACTCATAAATTTCTCATATCTCTTCTTCTGAACAAGCTTTCACTCGACGAGCATGGAAAAAATGCTTCACACTTCGCCAGTCCTCCTCATAAGAGAATATTATCACATACCGTGGAGCAATAACGAGCTCGACTAATTCCTCGCAAATTCCCCTGAGAGACTGAATGAGAAAGGAAAGAGAGAATGAATGTTTTCTACCCACAAATGGTAAAAGAACTATTGTTCTTCATAATTCTGAACAGAATAGACTTTGTGGAACGTCCACCTCGTAGTTTTCAGGCATATAGGTACTTACGAATATCGTCGTCATAATAATCAGGGTATTTGAGGTTTTTTTAAATAATTATAATATACCTCACTGCTTCCCAGTAGTGTAAAGAAAGTTAAGTGAAAAAATTGAGAGCAGCATCACGAGGGGAATTTTTTTCCCCCAAAACAAAACGGATATTCTGATTGTACTCGTATTTGGTTACGTTTCAGTCGGTTTGTCTATCGTTCTAGTTTTTGATGAAAATTTCTGGGTGTGAGGCCAATTCAATGCCCTTTGAAAATTAGCAAATGGGGGGGGGGGGGGGGGGGGGTGAATTCCAGTCAATTAAAAAAAAAGTATACTTATTGTTTGGGGTTAACGAAAATCAGGTCTGTTCGTCGAGAAAATGTTAACACGTAATAGGAGAAAAGGAGGGCTTGTGACGTAGTTCACTGCCTTCTTTATCTCTTATTGAAAGGACGCTTCTGTACTGAAGCTGATCACAGATAGAAATTTACAGACTAATTCACTCCAATTTTGTAGTAGTAAAATAGATTATTAGATATTATTATTGTACGATTATCAGAGATAAGTTACAACTATTTGAATTGAGTCCTTGATCACCAAGATCTCTAAGGATAGCATACAACCTCATCACTTCTACGCACGCACACGCAATTCAAGGGGCGCCTTTTCAACGTCAGAAATCTTTATTTCACATTTACCTGTTTTTTCATTTACCTATTTCACATTTCCTCATATTACACAACTATCGCCTTCCCCCACACTAAAAGTTCTTTCAAAATAGATGCTTGAACTGAAACTCAAAAATCATCTTATTACCCACTGGAATACCCCATTCTGGGGTATATAGCTTCTATGCGAGTAAAAACGGCAAGAATGTCACCTAATGGCCCGACCTCTCAAAAGTGTAGGGTGGTTCGGGGCCTGTAGACGATTTCCTATAAGTTCGCTCATAATCGGATCTGTGTAGGAGCCACGGTGCAAAAACTCGAAAAATCGTCAACGTAATCATCAACTTGTTACCCACTAAATATAAAAAGGCAGGTCGACTCGTCAACTCGTCGACCTACATGATCATGTAGGCCATCACAAGCTATGCTTATAGGCCTATATTGCCCTTCTATATCAACCTTTGTACCTACCTATAATACAAACTATATTTATTTTTGATATTTTAGTAATACTTACGAACCTTTTAGCGAATTTTCAAAGAAAATGAAGCTATTGCGATGGCTTCAAAATTTTTGTAATGCAAATTTTTGACAATTTTCTTCATGGAAATCCGTTTCAGACCTTTCTAAAACGATTCCTGAAATTTAACACTTTTATATTGTAGGTATATATATTTTTTTAAATATATATTTATTTATATATGTGTCACTCCACACGATATCTGCCCGAGGGATCGAGATTAAAAAACCCCAAAAAATATAAAATGTCAATAATATCAAAAGTAAGGATGAGTTCGTTGGCCAGAATTGTTGGAGTACTCGAAGGGGACAAATTTTGAAAATTTAGTTTCAAAAATCGCTTAAAAAAAACTGTTTTTTTTTTTAGGTTTTTGGTGTGAAATACCATCCTAAACATAGGAACATATTATGGTATATTCGGAATCAGCGCGAAATTTACTATAAGAATCACCCACAAATCGGTTAAAATTTTTCTTTGAAAATTCGCTCACCAACTCACGCTGCATGAATGGAACTTTTATTTTGTATTGTACTATATCGTCGCTTAAGAAGCAAGCTTTTCACGAAAATTAGGTTTTGACTGATTCTTATTCGACTTCTCACGTCGCATCGACTGGTTAGCTCAAAATTGCTTCAACTAGACTACAAAATCAAGAAATACTCGAAAAACATAACACCCCCATCGACCTCAATACCTCAATTACCTATTAAGACAACAGCACATATCAACCTAAATTTCCTATTTCTTTAATTGATACTATTTTTCAGTATTGATGACTACCGGAAGGCAAGAAGTGACTGAATAACGGGAAACAAAGGGAGAGGTGATCAAAAACTGGATTCAGTTTTTTCCTCCTCCTGAAAAATTGGGATTTGGCTCATAGGGCGTGTTGCTTCTTGAGCGAAGATATTTGTTTTGCAAGAAAACGAATGAATTTCATTTCACTTTATTGTGATGGTGCGGTACCAATAATTTCCTAACGGCATCAAACGGAAAATAAAATGTAATTCGTACTGACAGACATACGGTTTTATTCATTCAGTTAAACCTACACCACAGATAGTGAGTCCTGCGACCTGGTGTTTCCCCTCAGCCCGCAATGATGAAAAATCTCGTTATACGGCTCAATTTAAAATGAAAGGTCCCGAGAAACAATGAAAAAAGTTCCTTCTCCCAAGAAGCGTCTTAATTAAACCTCAACGAACGAGGAGTCTTCCAGCTATGGAGGTTTAAGCTGCAGCTCACACCTTCTTTCTGCATTGACGGAATAAAATACTCAGGTTGAGTATCTGAGAATTACTCTTCTGAGAGTTTAAGCGTTCGAGTGGATTTCTCGTTTTTGGACTGTTCATGGGAAATGTTGTACCGAGCAACAATCCTAATTCCCATACTCATTAGTCATCCTAAATTCATGATTAATTAGATACTGTATAGGAACAAGCTACCTTCCCCTTACCCTAACCAACAACGACGTCTCAAACTTGAAGATTCCTCCCTTATGACAGATGAGGACGAATTCACGTGGAGGATAAAGAGACGAGGGAACAATGTGGTGAATATCAATAGTCTTTAGTTGAGGACTTCAACAATTTGAACAATGTGGAACAACATGGAATGAAGAACACAAACATAAAATAATTGAATTGATTTTAAATTGACTTCAATAAATTTCTAGTTGATTCTGAAATATTTTAGTTAAATGAGTAGATAATCATTCACTTACGCAGTTATCCATCTGTCTATCCACCCTCTTATGTAGGTATATTTCAATTCAATCCAAATAGTTTATTTGCAAAAATATAAAAGTATCACCATCATTCTTATTACACCAAACCTATGTTGTGATAAGAACAAAATACATTGAAAATGCACAGCTGATTGAATTCAATAGAGGACATTTTACCAAGAGTTCTAAAATGAGAAGGTACCTACCTACACACTGCACACTGCCTCACTCTTTCAGAGGGAATGATCAACGCACTCAACGCACTCCGTACATACCTCTACAGATTGCTGCAACCTTATCCAGATCATCGGAACAGTTCAATAGGTCCAGCATTGTTGAATCCACCCTCTCTGTTGGAATTGTGCTGCTATTGGAAAACCCTGGTACGAACCAGTACAAGTAGTGCAATCTATATGGCTGATAAATTATAGGACACAGGAGAATGAAGTGACCCAAGGTTTCCCGCTATAAATGGTGGCAACTCGTACAGAAATCAATGACATGAATATTCTTGTCGACGTATAGGCTGAGCTCGTCCTTATGTATAATTCATTGGAGTGAGAAAAGAATAATACGTTATTGAGCCTCCTCCACGTCAATGAACAAAAATCCGAAGTTTATAAAAGGAGGAATCCCTTATAATTTAAATGTCAAGTGTTGTTCAATCATGCTCAAACATCAGCTGCTCCAATTTCCATGAGGTTTGTTGCAATATAATGGAAAAGTTTCTCCCATGCTGTCTGTTGTTGTCTCTTGTTGAGTGTTTCTGTTGCCTCTCTCATCCTCTACTTGAGCCTAGAATCTGAACGGCCATTCGTGGTAATGAGAGAACACTCAAGTCTAGTGACTGACGTAATTTACCCGTTTTTCAGTCGGGAATCCTGATGGCAATATTCTGTTTGAAAGAAAAGAGTGAGAGCACTTTGCTATAGCCAAAAACTTACCGATTATTTTGCCGAAAAACCTCAATCAAAGATTGAGTCACTAACAGATACGCACTACCAAATTATATTATTACATAGATAATACAAGATACCTACCACAACAAATCTAAAACATGTTGACGTAATTTACTTTTTTCGGTCAATATTCGTTTCCACAAATTCACAACAATAATTCATTGCATGAATCAAACAAAAGCTCCAGACGGTTGTGAATGAATTTTTAGTGAAGACGACGTTCAGAACCACTGTGTTCGGATCTGACATCTTGGATCGGTTTTTGCGCAGTTTATTAGGGTGTACCTTGTTTAATAATGCAAGAACCACCTTCCCACTAAAACAACGAACCTAGTCGATAGATTGTTCAAATAGAACGAGGAGTGATAAATTTTCGTCGCCAGAGCAAATATTTGCCATGGCCCCCGATAAAACCACAGAAGGCATCAAGCATTTATCGTTGAACAACACGCGAGGTTCATTATTACTGGATTCCTGGTTCAGGTTAATAACTCTTGTTCACACAAAAGAGGAGCGGCAGATAATTGGATCCCGGAGTCATAAACTGAATCAAAGCTGGTGGGTTAACTAATTAAGATTAATTAACTTCATTAGATCTCAACAGATAATTCATGGAGTACAGGGGGATACCTACTTTAGTAGAACGGTTGTGAACTGCGGTTCAAGGTACAATGAAATCCAATCGTTATGGAGAAACTGCAGGTCCTTCTCATCTCTTACTGTATGATGATGTCAAGTGAACGTTTGTTCGTCTTCCTATTGGATCGATCTCGTAGGGTTTTTTTTTCTCTCGAGGTCCCAATACAAGAAGCAAATCAATTCTTGGCTTTTGTGACCAGTGTCTATTATAATTGGTGATCAGTCATGACACTGTTATATTTTTTCAAAATTTTGGGTTGATAAGTACAAATTTCCTTTTCAATTTGAAAGTATATGGATAGCCAATTTATATACGAGTAGTGAGGAAGTAAAAGGTCTGTCCTGAAAATATCAATCTTAATTGTTAACTACTTGCTAATTTATTAACCCAGTGCCAGTCTTCTAGTAGGCTTGATTCTCATGCTCAAGCATTGAACAGCCATTGACTATAACAGTTGAGCATTATTATTCGAAGTGAATCTATGGTACAGATTTATTTTTTCTAAATGTATTTTCTTTTTGTAGTGTTACTATACATACCGGTTGTATTTTTATTTTAATTATTCATTGAATAAATATTTTTTGAATTTCAATTTTGAATGAGTTTTTCGCAGAACGGTAGAACGATGGGAAAGTTCCTTGCCGCAGGTTATAGGCTGTATCAGATCTCACCCTCCTCTTTCGCCCAGAAGAGTCCATCGCAACAGGCACACGGCTAAATACTGCCGTCATTATGGATCAGGTGTTATATCATATTACTGATTTGTACATCACCAGGTGACGATTCAAGAGAATGGAGAAGCTTCTACAACTATTCATGCTAGCACGGGACCATTCAATAACGATGGGGAACTTGCATGGGTAGGAATTTTGCATTTTGAACCTCAAAATCTGATTCAACGCCCTTCAAAACCCCCTAGTGCCAATTAGCAGCTTTAAATTACGACTGGTTTTACCAGAAAACAGGTTGAAATGGAGTGCATGACGTCATTTAGGTTAGGGAGCTGAGGAACCCGCCCATTGTCAATGAGGTCAGTTAGGTTAAAATTATAAGACCCATTTTCGGTAAGTTTCAATCATCGGATACCCATCATATAGCACCTTTATGGAAAGCCCTCTCTTAGATCTTTCAAACACTGAAATACAAAATAACCATGCAAGTTCCCCATTCTAAGCAGTAGCAGAGGGGTTATTTACAGCTTTCCAGATAAAATCACCTACCTCGTCCGTGAATTTCAAACGTTTCCGAACCCTAGGAGGTTATCGAATTAAACAAGTGACCTAGTGAGTTACAATGGGCGATAGATGATTTTTTAATATTTTCTATCTCAAAGTTCCCACCCCTGTCATTACAAAGAATGATGGCAAACATATTTTCAAATAGATAGCTATTGATTTCATTTAAATAATTTTGAATTCAACGTTTCAAAAATAAGAGGCAAAACAATTTTTGGGAAATACCGCCAACGTAACTGGTCAACGGGCATTTTGATTCGTCCTCGAGTGTAGTATCCATGAAACGAAAGGGGCGACAGCCGAGTCGTAAAATATTTATAGTAAATTTACATTGTAAAATATCCAATGAGTTTGTCCATGCGGTAAAAGATGCATGACAGGAATTCCATGCATCTTTGGATCCATTGAACTGATGACGTGACAAAAGTAGAACGCTCGCATTTTCGCGCCTCGAAAAAATCGGATTTTGGAGTTTCAAATTTGTGCTAGGGAGTTTCTAAGGGTGCCGAATCCGAATCTGAAGTCGAAAAATGCTTAATTCATAACAACGTTGGTAGCCCTTCGTTTCAGTGTCCACTTTTTGGTAATAAATTATTACTTTTAGCTTGAGATCATTGAGTGAGTGATATCAATTTGTAATTAATTAGTCGTACCTCTGTAATCATTCAGGCAGACTTGTGTTGACTGGTCCTTTTCGAAGTTATTTGATACTGGAGTAAGATAAACAAAATCTGTCTAGCTACATCAACAACTCAACTCGCCGTTTGTCAAAGACCTACCGCTAACGGCTGAAGCTAAATACACAGAATGTTAGGACTCAACTTTGACGACCAACTCCTTTTTTCATTAAACCCTATTTTATACCGGAGCTGAACATCCCTCAGCGCTAAAAAGGAATTGCAAACAGTTGTACCTAGGCTGAGTTCGAAACGACAGTTTTTCTGTTTAGACTAGGTCCTACTGCAACATTATTAATTTACGTAGGTGATGGGATTTACACGGTCATCCTAGTAATTTCGTTAATAATGGTTTTCTGCATTTCGGAAGTTTGCGGGTAGAAGGTGGAGTCAGTTGACCCGGATCACCTCTAGACCGCAATAATGCTACATCAGCTGTTCTTGGAGGTATTCGATAATACATTTTGAACCTTGAAGTTGATGAGTGTCATTCAAAAACATAATTATTGTTTGTGTCCGTATATAAAAATATGTTCAAAAATCAATCAATGGGCCCTTAGAAATGGGATTACATGTGTTCAGGTCATTGAACCCCAAGGAATAAGAAATGAGAGGATGACATCACTTTGGAGAAATAAGAAATAAGAGGATGACATCACTTTGGAGAAACTGAGCGTAAACTATTTTGTTTTCCATACGTCCCTACAACCATCAGAAAGGGAAAAAGGGCACCAAGTCGAAGTATATTTCATACGGCAAACAAATAGGTAGTAGTAAGGCTCGGAATCATTAGCTGTATTCAAGGGCGGCTTTGGGGAGAACTTTCGGAGGCTGCTCCCAGAACAGAAGAAAGTAATAATTAACACTGATATACTTACTACAAATTTACAGTTTTTAACGATGGTATGGATTCTTTCAATGAAAAACATTTTCTACATTTTGTTTAGCATCAGCGTTTCTGGTATCCATCGGGTTTGACCTGTCATTGTAATCTCAAGTACGCCGATGATCAATGCCATAAACGATATTACAAAGTAGCAGATGAAGGAACTATCCTCAAAATGATCTTTCGTTACCTGTTTGACCTGGGATTCATACAATTCGTACTAGGCATTGCCGTTGGTCCAAAAGGAAGCTTCCATTGAGGCCTGGGGAGCACTCAGGATTTTCAATTGGGGGTATGGAAGGGTTTGGGGGTATGGAAGGTGGTGCTGGGCTCTCCCCCGGAAATTTTTTTAAAAACTGGGTGTTTAAAATGTCGTTTTTAGCCTATTTAAGCTCTTAAAAATGTACGTAAAACACATTATTTTAATATGGAAACATGTGTATAGGCGTTGACATATTATTATGTTTCGTTGAGGAAGACGAAACTCTTTCCTATCCGCCTCCTGGGCCCTGACTGTATGATCAGAAGAGATCTCCATTGGAAATTATTTTCGTGAAGATCACTCCGGTCTACACCAAAGATCGCTTTGGTACCAGTTTAAAAATGTACAAACAAATTTACCCTTTTTATCAGTTGATTTGGAGATTTGTAATTGGTTAACATTCACTGCAATGGTCGTTGTAAACGAAAGGGACTCGTCACACTCGTGGCAATGATTTCTTCACGCTATAACGTTAAAAATGGCTATTTGTGTCTCCCCCCCCCCCCCCCCCCCCCCCCTCATACCATGGCCTATCCGATACCATTGAAAGCAATATCCGTTCATTTATTCTTTACTTATCCTGGTTCTTAGCCTCACCTCATCAGATTCTCCAGAGCCGCCCCTGGCTGTATTTCTTAAAATAAGTTCTGATAAATAATATTCAAACGTTCTGCACTTCTTGGGGCTACATGTGCCTGATGATGTTGGTACCATGGATTGGAGGAAGTGATTCCAAAAATGTGGGGAAGCAGTAAGAAATAAGTAGGGAAAATATTGTAATGTTTGAAACTAGAAATAAGGCAGCCGTACTAAATTTACTTAGGTATAGTATAAGATGAAGTACCCACCTTTCATAACAATGCAGTATTATTTGTGATTATTGTCAACCCATGTCGGTTCCATTGGAACCGAACTATATTATTCTATATTATACATTGTTACATTTTTGGTTGGGTAATCGTATGGAATCATAAATACCTACACGCATCAATCAATCAATATTCAAGCGTTTCCATGGTCCAAAAAAGAAGAGAAGCACTGATTTTAGAATACGATTATATGATAAATGAAAGATTAAGTACCTACGGGAGAGCAGCTCCAACGAATTCTACCAAATTCTGATTCCGAAGTAACGTGGCATCCTTCGAGCGTTTGTTTATAGGTATGGCACATGTTATACATTAACCCACGATTTCTCCTGAATAAATTGATTAAATACGAATAGCACTAAGACTGCCTCCATTCATTAATCCCCAGAACATGTATGCATCTCACGTCATGAAGAACTAAACTTTTTCGAAAACTAAGTAGATAATTATGCCCAGACGAATATGAAGTTTTCAATGTGCTATGGAATAAGTCACGAACTTGAAACATTATACCTAGTTTAATGATGCTTGCATTTCAGGGGACGTCCCTGAAACATTTATACACTCCATCGTCGGGAGTCTCTTCCCAATCGTAAGTTGGAAGACGGTGCAGACGGACGAGGGGAAGATGTGTATTTGCATAGACAGCTCAACATGACGTCAGTAAACTCTTGAAACATTCCTACTTGAACCCGGCAAAACCAACGGCCTCTTGAAGTCTGGGCGCCCGATATGAGAGTACTTGGTACAACAGCGGAAGCATTTTTGTTTCTGAAGAGATGGAATGGACTTTCTGAACATAATTTCGCTGATAACAGCCAACCACTTGACGTTTTACGGCAGGTCAATGAATTCGTCTGGGAATTCAACCACTTCCCTACGCAACACCGGCGAGTTGAGTGGTCTATGATCGCTTATTCAGACATCTACCTACCGATTGAAAGGGTTTTAGGTAACATAAAGGTGAGTATTATATTAAATCTAAAGGATTAGTTCCGCTAGTTATAAGAATACAATTGTTTACGTACCTTATTACTGGAGAATCCGTCGTGACTAGCAAGTCGAGTACAGGTGGCGAGCGCTTTCGATGTAAGGACATCATCATCAGGCCGTCGTACTCGAGTACTCTCTCGACGGCCTGATGATGATGTCCTTACATCGAAAGCGCTCGCCACCTGTACTCGACTTGCTAGTCACGACGGATTCTCCAGTAAGGTACGTAAACAATTGTGAGTATTATAATTTAGATTATTCGGCATATGAACGAATCCTATATTGACTTTTTAGGCTCGGCCTTTGGAGAGGTGTGTCCGCCTTTGCGCCTGCAAGACTGACTTCACCATTCTACCAACGTAAAAACGACCGATTATCTCATTTCCTACCACCCCAATCATGTTTCTGGCGAAAAAATAGAATTTTCGACTGCTAAGCTATTCGAGCCTGCGCATACGCATGCGTGAAAACCATGAACCACCAAGACTCACGACCTATGCATCAGATCACTGAAAAAATTGTGGTATTCCTACATCTATGACCAGCTAGTTAACCAGCACAACTTGAGTGCGTTGCTGGTTCAGTACTGTCATTCCGCTCCGTGGCAGGCGTAAACGCTCTTAGAGGTGACAGACAAATTTTAAGTTTTTTTTAATGGGTATTATACCTACCTGGTCTAAGAGGAACTCAAGACAAAAATCTGGAAATTTTTTTATATTCGAGTTTCTGTAGTTAAACCCTAAAGTATGATGAAACCATCTTAATCTTATAGTACGCAAAGCTTGGTACCCCTGGATCATTCACATTAGTACTTACTAATAGTAGCAAGTCACATTCAAACAAAATTGTTTAAAAAAATACTCTCCGTGACGAAAATAAAGTGAAAAGAAAAATTTAATATGTCGTTTTGTGGTTTTAATATGTGTAGTGGTTTTAATATTTGGACATAAATATAGTAGAAAGTCCCAAAAACACCTTCAAGCACCCAGAATCGCTCAAGATGAGAAAACAAAATGCTGTCCCAATGTCCGCGTTTTTTGCGATTCGCCCCACTGTGAGCCCCACTGTGATCCGAAATTGGTGAAAAATGTTGATGGTAGTTCGAAGCCTTGTTGGTATTCTCATCAGTATTAGAAGCAGCACTTAAAAAAGAGTGAAAAATACCAAGCCATGTAATCCATGGATTACTTTAGAACATTTATATGTTTCTATGTGAAGTTCTCATTATTTTTCTGCCCCTCACGGCGAACGATTGTCTGCACTGTGGTGTACCTCAATCAAAAGAACAACACCAAATCTACCGACGACAGTTTCAGTAGTTTCAAACAAAGAGGATGAAAAGGAAATTGATACCAACTCGAAGAGACAGGTCTCCAACTACCCGCTACATAAAGTTTGTAAATTCGCCACAAACGGTCGCGAGGAGGTCAACGAGAAAAGTACCGTCAGAGAACAGAAGGGAATAAGTTTAACCGAGTATCAGACGGTTTTGTCAGTGTGTAATAGATAGTCGGGATGTGGCCACAAAGAGAAACAACTCGATGCATTTACAGTTTTTTGGTTCATCATTTTCAATCATGTTTGGTTCATCAATCAATCACACCATTCATCAATCAATCAATAAACCATTGTGTGATATTTTGCAGCGTTTAGTGGGTAAGGTAGGCGTGACGTTTCAGGCTAGATTCAGGCGTTAGGATCATTTTGGGATTGGACTAATCAAAAAAATATTCCATTGAAACCAAAGAAATGCATTACAACACCACTCTTCTCGGAGGATGGAAGTTTACAAGATATTCCAGTTGTTTACGATTAGGTACTACATAGGTACTTTATGTGTGAAGGTAGTTGAGAACAACACACCTATTGACTGAGGCTGACAATTAAATGAAACACAAACAATTATTACACAACGGTTTATTACTTTTTTTTAAAGATCCTCCGTTCATAGTAAAATCCTATCGGTACAGAGTATCGCGTGGTCACAATCTTTATTTATTCTCGTGTAAAATTTGAGCCTTGGGTGACCTTTCCATGTCCAAGTGTCTAGTCCGTGAACGACACCCAGTCTGTGGACGGAGCTTGAATAAATGCGGAAAAAAGACTTGTGACGCTATCCAGTGGATCTATTTTCCCTAGTTGCGTTTATATCTCATAGAGGTCTCTGTATGTTTTTTCTTGCAAATTTTCAAACCCGTGAGGATGTTTTAAGCGTTGCAGTGAAGGGGTTCCAGAAAGCTAGAGTAGGCAAACTCAAGATAAGTAACTAAGTGGTAGGTAGTGCTTCTTGAGAGTCGGTAGGGTGGATGAAATCTAGACTTTCATGCCAAGGTTGCTGCACCTATAGGTTGCTGTCAATGTCAACTCTCAGTTTTTTAATACCTTGCCTAGCATTTGAATGTGAATACCTGGTGTTTGAATACTTGAGTTCAATGTGCCTTCTCCCTCATTCAAACTCAAATTAGCTTCCTTGCTCCGAAGATGTTGTAAAAATACAACGAAACGTCATTATGAAAGTCTAGATTTCATCAACCCTGCCGACTCTCAAGAAGTACTACTTAGTTACTTGTTTTGATCGCGGTAAAGAACCCCTGAATAGTTAAACTCAAATGATAGGTGTAAGAAGTTGATATATTTGAAGTGCAATTGAATTTATTTATCACCGCATTTTCCTGGATGTTTTGGTTCTTATGTGTTCTTAACACCTCAAACTACAAGGCGAATAATTCACAATCGAAAAACAATATTGAGGTTAGTGCGTTTTTCTTGGGGTTCACGGAATGGTCTGCCAAATCACTTGTTTCCAGTTTTCCAGTCGCCCGTCCACACATTGGAAAGTACTTTTTCCAATGTGTGAACGCCCAAAAAGAAAAGGTAACCAAGCGGTTCACAAGCTGGAAACACTTTGTCCACGGAATGGAAATTAAAATGGTATCAAAATGCTCTTTCATTATTGTACCTATTAGTTACTAAATATGGAGTGCCTTACCGTAAAATATATTGTTTGTTTTTTGTAGGTAGAATATTTCATTTGTACGTTCGAAGTATCTAACTCTTTTGAAAGAAATTAATCTTCCCAATAAAGTTATTTTTACAAGGTGTGTTCAACCTAGATGGCTATGTAGGAGCAGCTTCAAATTGAACATTTGCTCACCATAGTGCATAGGTACCCCTCTTGAACAGATGTCAAATCGAGCGTGTTCCCTCCCAGACCACCCTTCTAGGCCAATCGTCTTGACTGAGAAGGATTTTCCCTTATGGATTTTTGTACTTTGAAATTTGAAGTATTTATCGGATTTCTGGGTTAGGCATCCGATTTTAATTTAGTAATCGCGAAAAACAGGTATAAATTAATATAAACGTAAAGTACAACAAGTCTTGTTACGGAAAAGCTGAGCGTTCACACACGGTGTAAATCGTTCACACTCAGGGAGGTCTCGTCCACAGACTAGCAAATCGGCATTTCTTCCACTACCACGATTTACTTTTTTTAATTATAATATGCAACTTATCTACTTGTTTTTCATACATCCTATCGATTTATTGCTACTTGCGCGTTTTCCTAGTTTTGGCCAGGATGGCATTTTAGGATGTGGCGCTGAGCCTATCGCTTGTTGGAATAATTTATTGTGTTGACATTTTACTCACATGTTCATCTTGAGATTTTTTCTTTCTCTTTTGGCCGGGTTGCTCGGTCAGCCCTGGGCGGCGGTCCCCCCTGGCGCGTTTGGTTTTCCCTAGATGCTTTTAAGCATTTGGCCTGGCTTCTGTTGGTGGACTGAGCTGGCGCTTATGGCAGCTCTTTCCGGCTTCAGTTGTCGGGCCCGGGAGGCCGCCATGGTGGGTGGGGCCCGGGGCTGGTCGGGGTGACACCCGGCCAGCACGTGGGGGTGCCACATGCACCCCCTCCTATTATATTATCACATGATTTTTTTTTCAAACTTCCATATGCCCTTGTGTATTTGACGATTGGATGCAAATTTTGTGGTACCAATAAAAAATGATTTGATTTGATTATTGATTGTATGCGTAGCGCTTGGAAGAAAAAAAAAAAAAAAAATCGGATGATTAGAAGCTCTGGAGTGAATGTCTGAAGTTGGGATTTCGGCAGGTCAGCCTAGCTGTAATTATTATCCGAGAGTTGTAGGTCCTTCATAACGTAAGTCAGTAACTAAGCTTAGTTATATAGGTCCTGAAAGTAAACGGAAACTCGATTTGGTTGAAGAAAAAAAATCTATTTGACTAGCTGATCTTTAAACGGGAATTTGGCCTACTCGGGAAGATTTTGCGATTCACTTTTCTGATCTTTCAATTATCTACAGGGAGCAGTTGGTCCACGGTGCTCGCTAGGTATCATTCGACGCTGGAAATCGTGATCTATTTCTAATCTATGGATAAAATATACCTTTGTATTTAAAGTTTTCGAGCTAGGGCGTTTTGAAAATGTCCTCCCTTATTTTCTACTCCTTATAGGTGATGTAAGCTTCGGGGCACAACCAGACCCCAAATGGGTACAATACAAAATTTCATTAATTTTAGTCCATGGTAACTAATCAAAGTGTAGCGTACGATGGGCGGGCGGATTTTTCCATTCGTTTTTTGGATTTTACGTATCTTGAAACGAAAAACATCAAATTTTTAGGGGGGGGGGGGGGGCTCGATTAAAAAAGTTCATTGCTGAAAATACTAAACCGAAATTTGCCGTATAAGGCAACTCCAACGTTGTAGGTTGTTTACCGATCTTTTTGTTCGCCGTTTTACCTGTTGCAAAACCATTTGTTCTTTCAAAAAGCATTACCATGGAAATGAGCCTGTCCTAACAGGATAGCAGACGAAGTAGGAAGATTAAGCGGCTAATTTATGTCTTTGTGGCTCACAAAAAAGACCCCGAACCGCATAAAGAGCGCAGAGGGAACTGAATCTCATATTCAAGATTGCTCATCCTGATAGGTAGGTATGGGTTGTTTCCGCGATTGAAAATGTATTACCTACACGATCGTACCACGAGTACCATTTTACGAAACAACCGTCACGTTACATTCAGTCACTGATAGCAGATGCGGATACAGAGAGGGATACTGTCATATGAAAATATCCAGTCCTAATTGTATTCCCTTCAAAGATAATTTAAAAAATAAGGTAGGTATCTACAAAAAAAAAAAATATCTGACTCTAATAAGGTGGAACGATAAAACTGCATTCACATACCTACTTTTATATTTATTGGTTTATTATTTTCAATAATGAACCTTTGGAATCGAGCACGAAAAAAAGATGTTTAACCCCCCTCAAAATTTGAGGTTTTACGTTCCAAGATACGTAGAATTCAAAAATCGAATTAAAAAAATCCGTCCGTCCGCCGTACGCGGCACTTTCCTTAGTTACCATGGACCAAAATTAATGAAATTTGGTATACCGGCCCCATTCGGGGTCTAGTTGTGGCGCGAAGCTTGGCGTTACCGTCAGTCTTCTCTAAGGGTTAGAAAATAGGGGATGAAATTTTCAAAACGCCCAAGCTCGAAAATTTCAAAAATAGGAAGGTATATTTTTCCCATCAATTTAAAATAGAACACAATTTTTAGCGTCGAATGAGACCTTGCGGAGCGTTTTAGGACCAACCGTTCGCTCCCTGAAGGACTTAAGGGTTGGACGGAAAAAAAGGAGCAGAAACACGAGTGTGAATCGCAATTCTTCCCGAGTAGGCATAATCTCCGTTCAAATGCAAGTTTCTTTCGATTCCACCGAACCAAGTTTGTTGTTTACTTTCAGAAGCTTCCTTAGTTACTGAATTTCATTAAGAATGAATGATACAACTCTCCAATAATAATAATTACAAGAAGGTACCTACTCATTGTCGCCGAGAGATGATTGTGAATCTCAGGGTAGGTGGGTATTTTATGTCAAAGGATCTTTGTAGATGGGCGATATATACAGAAAATAATAAACCGTTGTGTGATAATTTGCAGCGTTTTTTTAAAAGGAAATACTTATAAATACCTACGAGTCGAATCCAAGGAATGAATACCGTGAATCAACCAAACTTGATTTTGAAATGTATTGCTATTATGAGAACCATGATTTGAAAAAATAAATAAGTAGAGAGCTAGAAATCCCCCCACCCGAGGAGATGCATGAGCGCGGGAAGCAGCAGTATTGAAAGAGCGATACAGGGGTTCAACACCATAGGTATGACCATCGTATGAATATGACGAACACCCGTCCGAAACTCATAAGCAACTTGATGCATTAGTAGGGGATAGGTACAAACTATATTAGGTAATCGCATCTACGGAAGAATCACTTGGGTCAACCAAATTTAATTTTTGAGAACTACCAAAACGCTGCAAATTATTACACGGTGTATTTTTTCTGATACATCACTCATGTGCAAGGATCCTATTGGTGTATGGTAAGTACCTACTATAATTATATCGCCAGGTGCACAATCATTATTTCTTGTGTACAATAAATAGCTATCTGTTATAGTACCTATTATTATATTGTCATCCGAGAGTTGTAGGCCTTTCATGAAGAAATTCAGTAACTAATGGAGCTTCATATAAGTTAACCAGAAACTCGATTCGGAAAAACCAAGAAAAATCTATTTGATCAGCTGATCTTTGAATAGGGATCCCCCCCCCCCCTCTCCTTAGGAAATGTTTGCGATTCACAATCGTATTTCTGCCATTTTCTTCGTTCAATCCTCAAGTCCTTGAAGGGAGCAAACGGTTGGTCCCAGTGCAAATCCATTTGATCAGCTAATCTATAGATATATATGAATGGGTTGGTCCCATTTGACAGCTGATATTTGAATGGGGATCCTCCCCTCCCCACCCCCTAGGAAATATTTTCTTCGTTCAACCCTCAAGTCCTTGAAGGGAGCAAACGGTTGGTCCCAGTGCTCCGCAAGGTCTCATTCGACTCCAAAAATTGTGATCTATTTGAAAACGATTGAAAAACTATACCTTCCCATTTGACGTTTTTGAGCTATGGGGTGTTTGGAAAGTGCGTCCCTTAGGTATAGTCCGCGTCACGAAATCAGGCGGCTGAGAGAGCCTCTGTTGGCTGGGGCAGCAACCAACAATGAACTCGACTTTGAAGGCTCTACTTCCCCGATTCAGCTCTAGGAAAGTTAATATGGAGAGCATCGGACCCCCCCCCCCCCCTCTTAGCTAAATAACCAATTCAACTACTTAATAACTTAACTTTAATTTTCCTTCTGCTTCGTTATCGAAAAACAATAAACCAAGAGCACAATTCCGCCAGAAACCAAACCACATATACCTATAAACTATTGACGTCTCTTGATTTTCGAATCTAATTTGGGCTCTGTCGGAGCTAGGAATGAATTCTCCTATTATAGTAAGTGAGCATGTTCTCAGTTTGTGTTAGGGCGTCTCAACAAAACTTTGTTTATTGTGGCGATGGTCTGTTGATTTTCCTCTCATTCGGTAAAAGGGAGAACCCTTTTGTGAGGTCGAAGATTGTTTTGGCGTTCCTATTTATCCCGCTTTGTGCTACTTGTAGTCTAGAAGACTGGGAGAAGGGTTTTGTTTTTCGGTTTCGGTTTTCAAAGGAGAGTTTGAAAAGCGGAAGTTTATTGGTTTTCGTAGGAACTGCGGACAATGAAAGCCTTGTAATCTTGAATGAGGTGTATTCCTGAGGAACGTTGAGTTGGGTCTTCGATGAATCCGCCTCAACCTGAATGAAGTAGATGCTATCAACCCATTAACGACCTGTTGGGGAATTGTTTATGATAGATTATTTAAAGCAACAGAGCAAACTACCCTTGATCATGACATTAATGTATCCGCTGAAAACTAACGCGATCAAGGTGTGAGGAAGCTGATGTTAGGAAGTCACAATACAATCATTATAAACACTTTCATGAGATGCGCAAACCAATAGAAAGGTACCTACTTCAGTTTATGTTCAAACAACCCACAGTTGAAGAGGTTATTTATTAAATAATCAATAATTAAAATGGTACATGATCTGCCATTATCTACAAACAATAAAATTTACATCCCACCCATTAGTAAAATTGCACCACTTCATTTTCGTAATGTACTACGAGACGAAGTTTTTGGAGCCTTTTCCGAAGTTAAATCACATTCTTCTGGGAATGAAAAGATTCCAAATACATTTATTTCCTAGGTAACGATATTGCTCCCTGCAATCTTTTACCTTTTGTCACTCATATTCATAATTTTTCGTGGACATTTTCCCATTTCCCTGTTCTGTAAAAATGTGCTAAGGTACCTATAACTCCCATTTCCAAAGTGTCCAAGCATTCTTCAGTTGATGAACCACGCTTTCCAGCGTTTTCCCCGATTTTCGTACCCTCTTGAGTCTCATGAACCACCAGATCTCCGAACACTTATCGAGAAACAAACTCCAGTCTCTATTTCTGTCCGAGATCCGAGTCGGCTTTATACTTCATCTTTCTTGCGGTGTTCCACAAGGATCAATGATGGGCCCCATCATGTTTCCTCTATTTATAAAATGATATATAGGTACAAACCCTCTGCTTTCTGAA
Organism: Lygus lineolaris; assembly: GCA_030264115.1. Classification (NCBI taxonomy): domain Eukaryota; kingdom Metazoa; phylum Arthropoda; class Insecta; order Hemiptera; family Miridae; genus Lygus; species Lygus lineolaris. Next base: position 30,221,749 of record JAEMON010000005.1, read on the forward strand.
ATGATGACAAATGGTTGCAGTAGGTGACGTACAAATTGTGTTGAATGTTCCTATGAAAATTTACTCACTAGATACTGCTAAATGTTGATATGGCTAACGTGGTTGGCTTGCCGAGTCCGACCGAATTCGTTTACACCCGAGAACGAGGTTCTTTACGACATGGGTACTGAATCTCTATCCGTGCTGCAAGGAGGTTTCTCTGCCATTTCTAACCCCATATTACTCTACCAGTCCCCCTGGAGACTCATAGTGCAGACCGTCCCAAAGTCGTGTCACATATCACTCCGGAACCAACTTCCAAAGGGAAGGTAGAAACCCTGCGGAGTGATGAAATTCATACTAAATGCATTATTACAAGAGTTAGCACTTTCGCAAATGATGAAAGCTATTATATGGGCTCTATTATTCAGGCTAGGCCCTGTGTCGTTAATTACATAGGTAGTACTTAGTTGATTGTCATATATCTGAGTACCACACAAATGTTCAAAATTCACATATTTTCCTTGCCATACCTACACTGGTGTCTCAGAAACCATAAGTACCACTCAGATGATTTTCTTCTTTTTAGAGAAAAAAATATATATGTATAATTTCATTGTAATTATAATTATTACCTAGCAATTAGCAATTTTGGATTATTCTTTGCAATAATGAACCTTTGGAACTGAGCGCGAAAGAAACATGTTTAACCCTCCATCAAAATAATATGTTTTACGTTTCATCAGGGTACGTAGAATCCAAAAGTCGAATTAAAAAAAAATCGTCCGTCCGCCTTTTGCCGTGCGCGGCACTTCCATTACTTAACGTGGACCAAAATTAATTAAATTGGGTATAACGTGTCCATTTGGGGTCTAGTTGTGCCCCGAAGCTTGGCGTTACCGTCAGTCTCCTTTCTACCCCTTGAAAATAGGGGATGAAATTTTCAAAAAGCCATATATTATCTCGAAAATTTCAAATGGGGAGGTTTATATTTTTCCTATCGATTTGGAATAGAATACAATTTTTTGCGTCGAATGACACCTCACGGAGCATTTTAGGGCCAACTGTTCGCTCAATGTAAAGACTTGGTGGAACGAAAAGAAGAGGAGAAACACGAGTGTCGCAAATCTCCTTAAGTAGGGCAAATCCCCTCTCAAAGATCAGCTTATCTATTCCTACTTTTATTCGATTTAACCGATCCAAGCTTCTTGTTTACTTTGGGAAGCTTCCTTTGGTACTGAATTTCGTTATAATATTAATTGCATGTATTTACCTACTCATTGTTCCAAAGAAATTATTGTGATGAACCTCGCGATATATTTAAGGAAGTTAGGTATTTTATACCAATAGGATCATTGGGCGATCTGTACACAAAAATAATAAACCGTTGTGCAGCGTTTTAGCTCTCTTGAGAGTTTTCAGAAACGGGACTTGACGTGATTTTGGGTCAAGATATCGCATACAGGACGTAATGGTATAATTTATATACATTGAAGACCAGTCACTTAGCACTATCAAGTAAATAGGCCACCACTACTTCAATTTAAGAAAAATCGAGTTTCCCAATATCCAAAACACTTGAAAATGCATGCATGTAAATAAATGATGTACCTATAGGTATAATAGACATTTTAAATTCAAATTTGAGAGTCACTTCTATAGGATACTATGTGCTGATGTTGAATATACCAGCCACGTATTCCTATAGTATACCTGATAATCAAGAATTAGGTTAAACATAATTAAAGTTAAACCCATTATTAATATTAACATTATTAATGTTAATGTGTATTAAGGAGCAAAATAACGAGCAAAAATCTTGCGTAAAGGATGCCAAATTTCCTCCTCAAATAGGAGCCACTGGGAGCTTCTCCACACATTCATGCTCCCAAAAGTAGATATAT
>JAEMON010000005.1:30249751-30269071 GCA_030264115.1 Lygus lineolaris
AAACCGTTGTGTAATAATTTGCAGCGTTTTTTTTTTAATTTTCATTTTTAAAGTTTTTTTTAACAATTCGCTCATCAACTCATGCTGCATGAATGGGACTTTTTATCTCCATTTCACGTTAGTATTAGAAAGGCTTGGAATAATGGACGAAACAGATTCCTCAACTATCCAATTCAATTTTGATTCACTTGTGTTTACTCCCGTAATCCAAGTGTGACTTCAAATTTATTTTGAGTAGTAAGTAGTTGGAATTTTATGTGTGTACCTTAGACATACCTTATATAAACGGGACGTACCCATTTACGTACGTGGTCGCTAAGAACCATCGATTAAATATGAAATGAGAAGATCAGAGGAATCTCCCCTACAGCTTTTAACCATAACCATAAATTCGCCATAATTTTACAAAGGTGTAAAATTTACGAGTACATGAATACAATAAACATAGGTAGCCATTCGAGTGGGATTGAAACACACACTTGACAATCTTGTATAGTAGGTAGAGATACCTAGTTGGAGGTGATCCCTTAGGATGAATCATGTATCGTACCATGATTACCTACGTTGAAACTATGAATCACATCATTCGGAGGACTTTTCGCGTCCTCACTACCGTGTAGAAATAGTGGAACAATTCGATAATGAGTAAAATGAAATTTAAATAAATATAACAATCATTAATGTTCCGAAATATAATTATTACATCTCCTTCGCACCTACTCATTTCTCGTCATCGAAAAGAAGACCCTTCAATATTCGAGAGCAACAAAGTGAAGTATACGAATATACTATAGCATCCATCTTGTTACATCAGTATCTTTTCACATCATTATGTGAGAGAAATATCGGAGGCAGAAAGGCTTGCAGCTTAATTTTCCGGGGTTCAACATCTCGGGAACTTCCCCTTCGAGTCTTAATAAGGGAAAAGTGAGGGCGGAATGCTTCTCGACGCACACGAGAAATGACTCCTTCGTTATGAAGGTGAGGACACGTGGAAGTACCTCATAACATGGATGAGTGGATTCCAACGACCAACTGTGCCTAACAAGATTTGAAAGGCAATAACTTCAATTCCATAGGATCCAATCATCCCGAACTAATTGGTAGAATTTTTCTTTGGAAACGATTTGGTATGAAGGACACGCTCCCCCCAAAAAACTCTGAAAATGCTTGTTGATGCAGTTTTGTCGGCCATGAAACAATCTCCAAGGTCAAGAAAAGAACAAATGTCAAAACACCAGGTTGTTGGAGAAAAGATGATAATAGAAAACAAGATACTCGTACTTCCAATATCCACAAAAACTACCTATTAAGAACCTATGAATCCCAGTGGGTCATATTACAACCTCCCCCTCAATTTTTTTCAGAACAAATTACAGACAATATCTTATTTTTGCAGCCCTATCAAACAATCAATCCAAACAATCTCACCTTTTCCCTACCTTTTCTTCAAACTAATATATAAATTAAGTATACCTATTAGAGAAGAGGGATTATGGATCATCAGAAGGTGTAGACGAAAATATCATTATCATTACCACCTTTTGGCAAAGGAACCCCTTCAAGAATATTAAAACAAACAATGTTACCGTTGCCGCTGAGGCGCTGAGCATCAGGCAGATCCCCCAAAGAGAAAAAACATTCATTCGTCGCCAAGTAATGGGGTGGGACAAACGACTTTTGTCTTCGCCCATCATTCTACGGGTCATTCTTTGCTCCCCAGAATAATCTTTCTCTTTTGATTTTTAGGTCTAAATTTGAAAATCTTCTCTGCCTGCTTTTCGTTTCAAGATAGATTTTGATTTTGTTTTAAAAAAAAAGTTCCATTCATGCAGCATGAGTTGGTGAGCGAATTTTCAAAGCATCATTTTAACCGAGTTTGTGGGTGATTCTTATAGGAAATTTTGCGCTGATTTCGAATATACTACCTATAGGTATAATGTTCCTATGATTAAGATGGTATTTTCTACCAAAAACCTCCAAAAACACGTTTTTACCCTTATTTGTCAAAATGTTGACCCCTTGGAGCAACTCCAAAAATTCAGGCGAACGAACTCATCCTTTCTTTTATTATTATTGACATTTTGAAATTTTAGCATGGAACATGGAATTTGAAGACCCGTGAGTTATACATCGAATGAGACAAAGTACGTTTCCAGTACGCTCACCAAGTACGTCGTCATGATTTTTGGTGATTTTTCAGTCGTGAACACGAAAAACACGGGAAACTTGGAATAATCACCAAAAATCATGGCTGCTGGGTTGATGAGCTAGTGTTGGTCTCATTCGACGTAGAACTCAGTCTTCAACTTTTTTTTTTTACACAGATACAATTTTTGGGCAGTTCCAACGGTCAAAAATGTAAATTTTCGAGGTTTTTAGTATTCGGGCTGCTAATAAGTGTTTAGGTATAAGAACATGACATGTGTTAACATTGTTGTATATCAGGAATTAGCGTAAAATTACCAAAAAATAAGGAGTGACGCTCAATTTTTTCCATCTCGACTCCACTGTGCGGCGCCGCACAGTGGGGCAAAATGGTCATTTTCCGGCAAAAGCTGAGCTCCGCTCCACATTTATCGGAAATTTTGCTCTGATTCCGAATATACCCCATGTTCCTATGCCTAAAATGGAGAATTAACTGCGTAAACATAAAAAAAACCTAGAAAATTCACGTTTTTGACCATTGGAACCTCCAAAAATCATTTTCACATAAAAGAAAAGTTAAAGACCTGAGACTTCCGCGTCGAATGAGACCAACGCCAGGTCACCAACACAGTAACCATGATTTTTGGTTATTTTTCATTGTTTTTCTTTTTCAGTCGTGAACACGAAAAAAGTCGAGAAAACGGAAAACTTTGAAAAATCACCAACAATTATGGATACTTAGTTGGTGAGCCAGCGTTGGTCTCATTCGACGCAGAAGTCTTAGGTCTTCAACTTTCCTTCCATACTAAAATGATTTTGGGCATTTACAATGGTCAAAAACGTGAATTTTCTAGGTTTTTTCATGTTCACGCAGTTTCAGTTTCCTATAAATGTGGAGCGGAGCTTAGTTTTTTCCGGATCCGCCCCACTGTGCGCCGTCCGATTGGTAAGTGCTGTCTCGTACTCAAATTTCATCCCCGAATTTAGCACAATCATACGAAATTCCGACAAAATCTTATCGACAACACAGTTCACTTGCTCGTAACAAACCTTCCGTTTGATTAATGATAAACAAAGGTTGAAGAAAAATTTATACCTATCAATCATGCAACTTGAAACAAAGTTTCCGGCGATTATGACCGGTGGGCGAGCACATATCGCAGGTCTCCTCTATTCATAATAATTGTGCAGGTAGATGTATTGTTGAGGTGTGATACGTCATCAAATAAATATTACAATCTGACGACGACAGATTCGGGTGTTTGGGGTCGTTTTAAATTATTCATTGCGTTCCGAGGGTCTGATGGGGTGTTTACGTTGAGATTCGCTTACCACTATCGCGTGGCCTCGTGGAACGTAGTATATACCTTTCGAGGTGTAAATTGCACAGGTACCTATTGTATATTATTCATGTTGGCTATATGAGGTACTTGGAAAAATTTCCCATTCAGTTAAATAGGTGATGCTTCCGAGAAACATACAAATAATGTACCTACATAAGTTCGTAACAAGTAAGTTTTAGCGTGGAACATGCTTTTACCGGGACCTATCAGGCAAAAAACGACCCAAGAAACCGACCCGAAAAAACGACCTGATGCTTTTCACGTACAACCATACCGTTGCTACGGAAATTTATCTCTGCCATTTTTCATCGTACAAAAATCGTTCACCACTCATTGGCAAAGCTCTTGATTTATTGAAAAATCTACACATCTCAAGCTGCTAATTTCTCCCTCCATACACTCCTGACAAGCACTGGCGTTTGGTTCAGAATTACTTAACTATTAAAAACAAATGAAGCATGCGAGCGGCAAGGGCATTGTGCGGGTTAGTCCCGTGACGGTCCCCTATAAATTTCATCGCCATCGGAGCACTAGTAGCATGAGCGCATGCGCAAACGTGAATTTATTGCAACCCCTATATCTCAGCTCCTAATTGACCTATCCGCTCAAATTTGCAGGGTGGTTGGGGGCTGACTCCATGACAATTACCTATGAATTTCGTCACGATTGCATCAGTAGTAGCTACTGCGCAAGCGCAAACTTGAAATTTGTTGTCATAGGCGTATCTCCGGAACTACTAGTTAGACCTCTAGTGTCTAACTAGAGTTAGACACTGGAGGGTCCCCTATAAATTTCATCGCCATCGGACCACTAGTAGCGTGTGCGCATGAACTGACGTACATTTCCTGGAACTACGATTTCTCTGTTCCTAATGGACGGATTAAGCTCAATTTCGGAGGGTAGTTGAGGGCTAACTCCACGACAATTACCTATGAATTTCGCGACAGTAATTGGATAAGTGATTGGATTAAGTAAACTCCGATACTATTCTACCAATTTCGTTGTAATGTTCACTCACTGACTCGAATACGTCCATGTTGCACAGGTGAGGAAGCTATACTGCCCACCCAACTTGGCAGACGTTTTTTCATAGTGAAGAAGTGACCTAATAAAAATTGATTGACTTTAAATATTATTTCAAGTCAATATTTCAAGTTTCATTTGACGTTTCACTTGGGAGATATTTTAGAGAGGTACTTACCTAGCTTCGAGCAGAGCTAAATTTTCAAATATCACTTACTTGAATTTTTTTAGCAATTCTGTGTTATAGGAGCTGCAGTTTTGCTCTATTGGGCAGTCTCACGTTAACCGTCCATTCTTCTGGACTGCAATCTTTTATCGGGCGTCAATGTGAATTTATTTCAGGGCTTCCAGTGTCTTCCACACACAGAGTGAAAGAGAAAATTGTTGAATAAATTTAAATATAACAGGGGTGAGTCTACGTGGGACGTCGCAATCTCGGGCTGGAGTGACATTCCAATAAAGGTTCGTTTCCACCGGCCGTGCAAACGTTTGGTCCAGCTGTGCTCGGAATTATCCCGAAAGAACATAATGACGACAACGAAAGCCGCACAAACATTCGTGCACTTTGGTGGAAACAGCACATTTTGTTTCCACTTTGTTTTTCTTTTCCCACTTGTTGTTTTCAACCTTGTTTCATTTCAGCCTCGTTTTTTTTTTTTTTTTTTTTTTTTTTTTCAGCCGTACGGATGTACCAGGGGGCATCGACGACGCACCTATAAGAACTTTATTCTGAAACGTTTGAATTAGATTCGTATTGGTTTTCTTCGTGCAACCCCACAGTTGACACCCATACGTCCATACTGGTTTTATTACTTGCTGACAAAGCAGCAATTTGTTGTGGATTGATAGCTCAGGATGTTTCCCTATCAACCAGTACATTTTCCTGAATCTTATGTTGAGTTGAGTTCGTCCTTTTTCTCAACGTGAGCTTTCCATCGCAGCTTGCAGTCTAGGGTCATGCCCAGGTATTTTGCTTCATCTGCGTGAGGAACGGTTTGCGAGTTTATGTTGATTGGGATAACATGTTGTGTAAATGATGAATGAAAAATGAAGCTGAAAAAATGTGTAGAACTTTGCTTCCTTCATTATCATGGAAAAATGAACCGCGCAACCGCGGATAGACCTCCGCGGGTCGACATTTACACCAACAGTTCGAATTGCCGTACTTACCTATCTGTTTACTTAAGTACCAATTGAAGATAAATTGAAATTTGTATATACCTACTCGTATATTCTCGAATGAAATTTAATCCTCTACAACATTCAAGTTCAAACTTTTATGCAAAAAAAGTTGGGAGGTACTTAGTTCGAACAAAAAGTTTGACGAAAAACGTGTTTTTCGAAAACGTTTCGTTTTTTCATAACGTAGGTAATGTAGTATAAACATAACGAAGTCGTAGGAAATTGTGTCAGCTGCATTTTTAATTGCATGTTTTTTTCCAACGCAGCACTGTTTTCGAAATGTGCGGGAAGAAAACGCGAACTAGAACTAGCGTGAACTAGGAAAGCGAACTAGAAAGTTGTGAGCATGTGAGCGAACTAACAAAAGATCTGCCTGAAGCTTGGGTCGATCACTGAACATGGCGGACGAACGAACGTTCGTTCGCTTGTTTGGATGCATCTGTTTCTACTGGTTGAACAAGCGAATGAAGATTCGCGTGGTCACCTGGCTATCATGGCCGAGCAAACGAAGATTCGCTTGTTTCGTCTACTGTTTCCACCACAAATTTACTGGACGAACACAAATTTGTTCGCTCGCCCGGTGGAAACAAGAGGAACTGAATCCAACGAACCGATAATTATTGTGAGGGTACTGATGGGGAGGTGTAAAGTGAGTTTCCGACACAGGTGGCGTTGCATAGCACTTGTTAATCTCCTCTGATCAAAAGGTTGGGTGGCACAGCGATGACCACCCAAGAGGCTAACTGCACCAACCGCGTCCATGAATGCCTTCCATATTTTCTTTCCCCATGGCGTCATCGCGACTGGACTGGATAAACCCCTTCGGTTGCCTAATTGACCAAAATCTTCAAATCAAATTGCCAATAAGCGGTAGGTATTAGACATTAGACTTACAGTTCCTATGCTGTTTTAAAAATCAGCGTTGGAACTATTTCCAATAAACCTAATACCCTATATTCTAATACCTACAAGTTATTATGGAGTTCCACAAATTGAGAAGTGATACCATGAACCAATGCCAATAAGCCCCAACAGGAATTTCTTCTTTTTAGCTGCATGAAACCTTCTTGGATCTTGCAGAATAAATATTAGGGATGGTGAAATCTGGATCCTACTTACCTAAATACGAAAATTCTTGAATTTCAGTAAAGCCAGATGGAGTGAGTATGGAATCAGGGGGTAGGAGGAAGGGGACAGATATCACTTCACCCCTGACATGATAGTTTCCAGGAACTAGATCCCTTGTCAGCGTAGACGTTCAAACATAGGGACGAGATTGAGAGGGGTTTTTCTATTTTTGTCTTTCTCGAAATTCCAAACATTTAAAAATGTCCTTGTGACGAAAGTGTGTTTCAGTTTCTGAGGACAGCTTTTCTTAGTTGTAGATATAAATAGTGGAGGTATAAAAGAACGTGATCGTGGTAATTTGATTTGTATCTAATTTTTGCTATACAGGTGTTTCGAATTAGTGTAGGCACGTTAAAAAGTATTTTCAACATATTTCGTTTATAAATGGTGACTGAGGATTTGGTGAGAAAATGTCTGTGGCTCATGTCTGTTCTAACGATGTTGGTTAGTCTTCTGTTTTTCATATTTTTGCCATTAAGAAGACTTTTCTCTGAGGTAAATGAAAACAGGATCTCTTCCTCCATCGTTAATAAATGCCGAAGAGTTAAAATTTTGGCGTCAATCTGTAAATTCACTCAGGAGAGGGGGGAGGCGGGGGAGGACATTTATTTTAAAACATAATAGTTTTGGTTTTTGATCGTAGGAGGCCGAGATTACGGACTCCGTAGAAATCCCACCTGCATTTTGTTTCCAATCATCCTAACATACATCAAATTCCTGAAACTTTAAGATCAGTGCAACAGGTTTCAGCTGATTGCTCGGTGTATAATCTGGCCTGCGACAGACTATCGCAAGTCATTTCTGCGTTTCGTAGCTGGAAAGAAGAATCGAATTTCACTGGAGTGGATTTATGATTATCAGGTAGGTATCTATGCCTAAAGCTCGCACGCTAGAAGTTTAACGGGTTTACCTGTGGCTTCCGTAGGGTTTGGCGGGCTGTCGGAGGACTGAAGGTCCTCATGGCCGTGACGGGGGAAACCTCCGATCCACCGAGTTTCCACGGAGCTGGGCGAGTTTTCCCGATCGTTGGAATCAACAGATGACACACAAAAGTAGGCAACGTGAAAACGGTTGACTATCTTCCAAATCGGATCAAGTAAATCAACAATTATTGTTGTTCGTTTAAAACTACGTCTTAATCGTTAGGTAAGTAATTAAAGGTAGTTTCTCTTCCCAGGATAGTGAAATTAATCTTCCTTTAGCGAATTTTCGAAGAAGATGGAGCTATTGCAATGGCTTCAACATTTAAATCAAGCAAATTTTTGAAAATTTTCTTCGTGGAAATCCGTTTCAGACCATTCTAAAAGGTATATATTTATATATATTTATTTATTACAATGTGTTACTCCAGACGATATCTGCCTGAGGGATCGAGTAAAAAAATCCAAAAAAAATTTAAAATGTCAATAATATCAAAAGAAAGGGCCAGAATTTTTGCACTAAGTACTCCAAGGGGTCAAATTTTGAAAATTTAGAGTCAAAAATCGCTTTAAAAAAACGTGTTTTTTGAGGTTTGTGGTGTGGATTACCATCTTGAACATAGGAACATAATTATATAGTATAATTCGGAATCAGCGTGAAATTTCCGATAAGAATCACCACCAAATCGGTTAAAACTATTCTTTGAAAATTTGCTCACCAACTCATGCTGCATGAATGGAACCAACTTTTTTTAATCAAAAATTAAAAGTGGGTGAGAAGTATTTACCAAGTCAATCAAAAATCAAGCAAAAATAGAACTAATTCGAAACAAGATTGAGAAAAATAGGGAAAAATTAGGAACTGAAAAATTGATGTTTGGTGGATTTTTGTTTGCACATGCCCAGAGGATGCTACTAATTCGTATTCAAAAGGGACCATCTAGGTCCTAACTGCCACAATTCCTCAAAATTGAATGAAAGTCTAACGATGCACACCTATATTGTGGAAGTTATAGCTGGTGGGGATTCGCAGAACACAGACAGAAACTACGGGACGGTCTAAAACTAAAAAATTCCAATCGTGGGGCAGCTCGTACGATCGTTTTCAAAGAATCATTTCGGCGTTTAGCGATTTATGAACTATGAACAATTTTTATACTTGAATATTTTCAAGAGGTGATAAAAATTAATTTAAAAAACCCCTATGAAACACAAAACGTCTGCAAAGTTGGGTGGACATTTTAACTTCCTCACATTTGAAATCAGAATAATGAAAATTACACTGACCTGCCATGACAACAAATTCCAAGTTTGTGCATGCGCAGTATGTACTATTAGTGACGAAATTCATAGGCAACCGTCTAGGAGTCATCCCCCAAATTACCCTCCGAATTAGCGAAAAATCGTTCCACAAGGAACTGAGAAACCGAAGATGTTCAGGAAATCCGCGACAATAAAATTGAGAGGGGACTGTCTAGTTGCTAATCCGCGCAATCCCTGAAAATGTCATCAACATCGGACCACATTTCCGTATAGTCCTGCCTGGGACAAGGAAATGACCACAGACGGACAGATAATGGAACCGAAATTGTTGAGAAACCTCCGAAACGCAAAAATGCAAGTGGTAATTTTGATTTAGAAGGATTTTTTTATTTCTTGCATTCTTTTACTTTTTTACTTCTTTCTTCCTACGGTAGTAAGGAAGAGGAATCTCCAACGTGTAATCCGCCGATCAGTAAAAACACACGAAATTATCAAAACAAATATTTTTAGATTGAAGTATGGGCACACAAACGTTGACTTTGCGTTCCTTCTGACAGCTTCTGTACCACAAAACTGCTACTTTTGTTATTTATCGGGATATACGCGATCTAGCTATCGGAAGCTAATATTTTTCCAATATTGCTGCACCCTATTGAGGTGATGGAACTAAAAATCCACCGAACTTCGAATATTTTAGAAAAATAATATATATTATGGTACCATGAAACTCCACAGGTTTAAGACGACTCTATGTTTACTAGTTTTAAGGTTATGAGATTGATCAGCTGGTTCTATCTGAAACACTGTTCAAAGTGGTACCTATAAGGGAAATCGCAAAAGTTCAGTAATAGGTTGGACCGAGTCGACATCATTGGACTGAATGGGACAGACCGCGGTGACCGATCCGAAAGTTTAATGAAATCTAGCAAATTAATTTCCTCTGGCGTGAAGTGATTGATGCAGGTTAAGATTGATGGATTTTAGGGAAGATAAGGGCTTGTTTATTGAAATCCAATTCTCTTTGGTCTTCCCTTGATAAATGATGGGAGCAAGGTGTGGGGGATATTCATCTAATCCTTTCAAATCAATTGAAAAGTATTCGTTCTAAGCTATTATTGGATGCAAGCATGGTTTTAATGTAACCTTACAACCTGGACTTACTAAGAGATAATAAGACTTATTATTTCGTATAATAAAACTTAGTTTTATTATACGACTACTAAGGTACCAATTTATTATACGAGGTACTAAAAAATAATAAGACTTATTATTTCGTATGATAGAACTTAGTTTTATCATACGACTAGCAAATTCCACTGCGACACTAGTAGTCACGCCCACTGACATCCTATTACACAGCGTAGGTAGATACCTAATAATCACCAATTTAAAATACCTAGTTAGATAAAATAGACTAGCCAATTCTCCGTGCTAGCACGGATAGTTTTAGAAGACTCGATCAACAACTTCACCTTCACGGTGATACGAAAATAAAGAAAAATACTCTGCCAAGTGGAAATGGCACATAGTTTCCTTGAGTCCAAGAAAATTTGAACGAAATCGGGTGAAAACTGTAGTTAGGGCTGTAACAACGAAATTTAGTAAATTCCACGTTAGAGCATGCACAGAGTCTGCTGCAGACTCAATCATGACATTCATAAAGGACCTCAGAAGGGCCTTCCCTGAAAATTTGAGGAAAATTGAATCAAAACTGTTTAAGTCATGCCTGTTATGTCCGCAATGACCGATGAGAATGAACTCTTGATAGTATTGATGTTTGTCATGTTAGAGAGACAATCGTGAACGAATTCTACGTTACGACATGCGTGGAGCGTACCGTTGATTACATCATGATGAAATTCATAAGTGACCTCAAGGGGTCCTACCCGTATAATCCACGAACATTAGAAAAGAAATTCGATGAAAACTGTGGTAGATACGGCTGTAACAAGAGTAAATGCGGACGACAAACAGACATGGAGCCAAATTTGTTCAGAAAGCTCTGGCACATAAATTGCGAGTGAAAATTTCAATTTTGGAGGACAAACATTTTCTCGATTCTCAAAGTGAAACAAAGCTTCCGCTATCTTCAATAGACTCGGGAGCAATAATTTAGGTGGGCTCCAAATTATGATAAATTAATATAATTCCCTAATTCATTAAAAGCCAAGATGCATGTTTCCAAGAAGATATCACTAGTTATAAACACAATAATCCTTACAATAAAACTCAACTCAACTTCCATTAGGTTCATAGAGAGCACACCCAGAGCTAGGTACACAATGCAAACAAGTCTTCTCAAACATCCTCACTAAAGGAAGCATTCACCAACACACATCAATCATGAATCAAATTAGAAATATGGAGAAGAAAACTAAAAAAGATCCCATCCAAAGTGAGTAGTTTCTTAATATCAAATTTGATTTATAATACCAACTTCACGTTTGTACATTGATGTCTTCCTATACCTACTACGTAAGAAAGGACCTGTAGTTTAGTGATACAAAATAGAATTCCTGAAACTACTGGGACGTTCGACCATAACGCCGTTTTCCTGGCGTAAGGTTATATGTGGAATTTGTAGGTATATAATTGTATAATCTATATGTGCACAGGATGTTTCTCCAGTGTGAAAGTTTCAGCCCCAAAACCGTCAAGTTCAAAAATTTAATTTCCCAACCGACGCACAGTGGGGAGTTGAAATTATCCTATTATGGTGGCCTACAGGTCGTCTCCCAATATTTTCACTTTTTCGATCTCTGAAATTTTCATCAGAAACGACCGGATGATTAGCGAATTTTCGAGAAAAAAATAAGGGTAAAAAAACTTGTTTATTGAGGCGTTTGGTGTAAATTGACATGTTAAACATAGAAACATTTATGGTATATATTTGGAATCAGCGTATAATTTCCTATAAGAGTCACCCACCAAATCGGTTACAATGAAAATTCGCTCATCGAGTTCTGAGCAGCACAAGGAACTAACGACAGACAGGAATGCAGGCCTGAAAACGCGGACAAATTTATTCAGAGAGCTCTCCAATCATTTCAGAAGGAATCGCCCAACATCCGATAGCTCACGGAAACTACGAAGCACTACTGAATCAACTAGCTATAGTGGAAGAGAAGTTGAATAGTATTGAAAAGAAGTTCTGCGAGGAAATCGATGGTTCCATGACTCCTCCAGTCTCATCTGCTCGAAGTAGGTGCCTATAAGAGAAATAAATAATTGTATCTTCTAGGGAAAGGTCATACCTGTGCATCCTCTTGAGACCATCCAACCACTAGGACGCAAAAATAGTCTAAAAATGCCCAGAAATGTGTCAAATTGATTTTTTCAAACTATTGAATAATGTTATCGGCACCTAGGGGTAAGGTAAAATTTTGAACTATTTTTCGTTGTGTACAAGTAGGTGTTAATAGAGATTTTCTCCACTTGATAAAGGAATTATAGGTGTTTAAAAGTAGTAAGAGGCTTTCTAAGTTCCTTTTTACTGTGCCAGATCTGCTAGGTAGGTGATAAAGGAAGTATAATATTAATTTACATCCCGCACCTCTCTCTAGAATCAGATGACTTGCAATTAAAGAGAAGTTAGGTTCCCATACGTCAACAAGAAGAGAGAACTAATTACGAGTAGATCTGTTCAATAACGAACCTACTTATCCAACTTAGATCTCATGCCCACCATTTAGTAGGGGTGATCGTGAGAGTTATATATAACGTCTGCTTGGTTGTCGTTGCTCCCATTCAAGGGCGATAAAATTCTCATTATTCCTTTCAGTTCTAAATAATCAAATTCAGAACCTAACTGGGAAGGACCTCCTCATCAGTGGTTTAGTCAACAGACTAGGTAAACCTGCCATTTGCTTATTCCAGACAATTATAAGCAAAGCTACTCAAAGTACTAAACTGATCAACATCTGAACTATATACGTTATACTTATACTTACTGCATATATTAGTAATGATAATTATGATAACACTCATCCAATACACTCGCTCCAGTAATTACTCATCTAAAAATTTTGCATTCCAATACGATTATGTTCATTCGCGTCAGCTCGATCGATATCAAGTATACACAATTCGGTGAAGCAGAAAACGCTAACTAAAGATGCAGCAACTGGATCGTGTAAATCCAACGATGGAGGAAATATTACGGTGGAAACTCTGCACGTCTATCCAGCACAGGTGAGTTAGACTTAGGTTGTAGATAACTTTTCCATATGGTAGATCTCAGTGAGAGCTTTTCAAAAAGGTGCAACTTGAAGGGTGTGATTAGCAGAAAAGGGTCTTGAAATCAAAGATCACGCACCTCTTTCAAGTAATTTTCGGGCTTAACCATACGGTGATGTGAGCTGAAAATTGGCACATGAAGGTTTTTGAGTGCTGAACCCGAATCTGAGGACATCTCCACACTTGAGATGTCAGCATTTAAAGTGTTAAAAATTACTTAGGTACCGAACCACTGTCTGTAACATTACAGTGTGGGCACTACCGAATTTAAAAGTCCAAGTATAGGAAGGTACCGTGACTTTGTAGCAACAGTAACAACCCTTTCCTTCACGGTTCTAAACAGCAATGTTATTTTTAAATGTTAAATGTTTTTTTAAATTTTTTTAATGGGACTTTTAGTTAGAACCTGAAAGAACGGGGCAAATGTACTGGCCAAGAAGACCGAAATCGTGGAAAACTGCAGCACCCCCAAAACCAAGCCCCAATCAAAGGTTACTCAGGAGTAGAAGTCCTCCTCCTTCACCACAAATGCCCATACTGGTGGATCGAGGTAGGTTAATACCGTTGATAAAATACTTGATTCCTTTTCAGTTTACTTCATATTAAATGTGCCTAATGTAGTAAGTAGGCACGTTATGTTCTATCAGAATTTCGCCGAACTGGTAGGTAGGTACAGATACCTAGTTTCTGAGTCTACCAAAATAGCGGAGCTGTTGGAGAGTAAAAAAATATCATCCAAAATAAAAATGTTCACTGGGTAGTATTATTTCACGTTTACTTCTTCTTGAAGCACCGTCTCAGGGCAGAAGTTGGAGATCTTGATCGCTATCTCTGATCTTGACATTGCGGTCTGGAATGTCCGTAGAACAATAAAACCACTGCCTCAAATCTCAAAGCCAAGAGTTTTTCCATCACCAGCCAATCTTCTTCCTGTAATTTTTCCTTGAATCATGAGTCGGAGGAATTAGTACTTATCACCAAACTTGATGTCCCCCAAGAATCGTTCGCTCGGATCCTCGCACCTGCGGTAAATATGAGCATGAATGATTCAGGAAGATCTTCGGAGCAATTGACATCGGACTGATCATTCTAAAATCATCACAGCTGGATGCACCAGTCCTTTTGGGCAAGAGCAAGAACGTTAATTGAACCAATTTTTGGGGGTTCTGCCAGATGCATACCTACATATCGTTAAATAAATTAGGTACATAGGAATTGGGAATTAGTTAATTGAAATTAGGTGGCATTATTTAACGTTTTAGACCTTCCCTACAAAAATAATAGGATTCCAAGGCTGTCAGACAAGTACAATATCTCCACAGCTCTCTCAGCTGTTAGTAGTACAATATCGTTTCAACGACCTACCTAACAACTTACTCATATTATAAAATCTTACTTCATTTGTAAGTATAATCATAAACTGATTCAGGTATCCAAACAACGACTGATTCATCAAGGCTTCCACTTTGTTTCTTATGCAAGCAAAAACTGTTCTATATCACGCCTGACAACCCTTTCAACCATGATGGAGATTTGCGAGATGCACTGGCAGAAAAACTACAATTAATTGGGTAGGTCCCTAATATTGTACAGAATCAATCAGTAAACATTGTATCATCTGTTTTTGTTGTTTGGTCTTGAATAAGATATGATTATTAGATTATCAGATTCATGACCCAAAAGCTGACTCACACTGTTCGTAATTTTTTTTTAATATGAAGTTAGGGGGACTTTAGAGTCTGCGTTCCAGAGCCCTCCACTGCTACCCAAGAGATCTATGGTGGACCCCCCACCACTTTTTAGCAAAGCGAAAAAGTTAGCTAAGTACCTATATTCTAGGTATACCTATTGGTGTTGTTATTAGGAGATAGTTCGACCCAGTGCATCACAGTAGCACAGACATGTTCAGCATCCTCTGTTTCTGCTTCACAGAACTGTCAGATAGATGTCTGGTTTTGCCCTTGGTGGTTTTGCCCGTACAAAAGTCTTTCACTGTTGAACAGTGACTGTTCACTTATTCTTGAGCGACTTTCTGTGGGCAGCTTTTGGTTGTTCAAAAAATGGCTCCAGCCCTATTGGCAGAGACTCTGATCCTTTTTAGCAAGGCAATCAGCATTTTCATTACCCTCATGACCCTCATGGCCAGGGATCCAAAAAAGAGTGACTTGGTTGGTTTCAGCCATCGAGATAAGAGTAGGATAGAAGGAGTGTAGAAGGCGGGTGAGGGTCGTGGCATTTGTCCCAAGGGCCCATTCTAGGCTGGTGCTGGCACCCTTCCTAATACCTAGGTCCAATCTTCCATGCATGACTGATCCATCCGTGTACCACCGTGTTCTGTTTGATTAATCTCATGACATGTATATCAATTTTGTTTTTTAATTCATTGTGTCGTCACTTGTTTTATTGTGTTATTGTAATTACAGTGCGTAACATTTTGTTATTTATTTGAGTAAAGTACCTATACCTACTGAATAAATAAATGGTAACATTATTATATGAGTAGAAGACTCTATCTACTTAACCAGGTACTTCTGATCGTTTCAGTTTCCGAAATGGTGTTCTGACAAAACGACCTAGTGAGCCAAAACGAAATGCCAAGAGCAAATTCACAAACGAACGTGCCCAGAACAAATACATTAGTGAACGTTTAGACAAACTGGTTCAAGAATTGACTGCACCTAAAGTAAGTTAGTACCTACATGCATTTGCTTCTTTCTTCATCGATATGCATATTCCATTCCTACACACATAGTTCTAAAGCAGTTATCAAAACTGAAGGGACGATAAGGATTAATTTCTTCTGTTTTGAAGGGTGGGTAGCTACATTACAGATTCAACATCTCGTCAAAACTGTAATAGGTTCCTACCTACATAACATAGCTACTCATAATTCGTGATTGAGGGGACTCTTGCCGGCTCCTCCACTGAACAATTAGTCGAGAGAACTCAAACTTTCCAAGGAACGACGCCAGCGGTTGAGCCTACTCTTGCTGGCCTTAGTCAAGACGGTAGTTGAGAGAACTTCCATCATCACTGCCGCAGTCGAGACAGGCCCAACTAGCAAAAGAACTCCAAGTAGACCAAAGAATCAAGGCAACCCCAACAAGACCCAAGAACAAAGGGCCTCACCATTGAGCCTCGCAGCCCTAGTACAAGAAACGCTCACTTTCTTTAAACACCGCAGGTTATCAGACAGCCACTGCCTCTTTTTAGAGACTGACTGTGGGTGCTGAGGTATTTGGGTTTCTTCTTTTTCCAGCATAGGTTAAATACACACCAAGAGAACTGAGAACCATTGCTCGAAAAAAATGTGACATGGAAAAATAAAGGTTCTTTTCAGAGCCAGGCCACTCAGAACGTCAGCTCTCGGGTCTAAGTTGCTCAGCAGAAGTAGTTGGTGACTGTTGAGCACCCAAAGAAAAAACTGCTATAGTTGTCAACAGCTTGTTAGATTATGATTATTTCTGGTTTGTGTTCATACTCACGAGGGTGGTCCCGTTTCCCGATTTTATTTTATAATTGGTGGTATAGATGTAATAGTAAATACAAATAATTATAATATAATAGGTAGTCTCACATAATCAAGTCAAATTCACGTAATTCTAAACCTAAGATTTCTGTTACAGGAATGTCCGATGGTGCAAGGTGATGCTCAAACTCCGAAAAACCTCCAGAAAAATCTTGATGAAGGAAACTTGAAAGCCAAGTTGGCTGGACCTTACCAGGTATTCAACAAATTACGTAAACCAGAGAAAGAAAAAAGGCTGGAAGCCAAGTACGTCGTCAAGAGCAAGATTGGTCTTCGAAGCACCCCGACGAAAATCAAATTCAGATCCAGGTAGTGACAATAATTCTCGAATGGTACCTACAATGTTGGTGAAAAGCTAGAAGTCAATGATATGAGAATTTTCGTCGTCTGAATTCGCTGTTTTTCAATAGGCGATTTTACTATCCGAAATCATCAAGTGAAGTCAAACGAAAAGCAGAAAAATTAGCCATGTCATTGGTTCAGAGGCTTGTTAAAAACCGAGATTTTCACCACGAAGGTTACAAGGCGTTTCCAACATCGATTGTTTATAAAAACTCCGCGATTTCTTGTTCAAGGGACAGTACATCAGTGGCTCAGGTATTCAATTTCAAATAATTATACTTCAAAAAACAGAACACAAACGAATTCGACGCTTTAGTCCTAAGTTCAGAGTTCAGACCCGCGGTTGGTCTCATTCGAAAGAATGCGTTGGAAATGGTAGGAACCCAACTAGGTCAAATTACGAAGTGCCCGATTCGGGAATAGGTGGTACCAATCTTTGCGTTTTTAAAGAAAAAACAATTTAAAAAAAATAGATGCCGCCTTCACTTGGAAACTATTAATTCCTATTGATACCTAATTTAACTCTCTTTCTCTTTATCCGTCGCATACCTATGCGGTAGGTAGGTATAGTCTGCATTCTACTTTACCGGTTTAATTAGAGAGTTCCTAGGAGATCTCACAAGGAATGCGAAGATTGGTATCTAATATTTGTATCGTTTCGTATCGAGCAAATTAATCGGAATCTAACCTTGTCTAACCTTGTCGTATCTCAACATGTTCCTTTGGCACGATCAACTGCACTGTGACACAGCCTCACACAGCTCATCTTGATCAAGATAAATTTGGTCTCAACGCGTGATGTTGCAATATTTTTGTTCAATCGGAAGTGATTACAATTATTATACCATTTCCATTCAAAATTAAGAACTTTTCTCCTTGGTTTTCATCCATTTCCAATTTATATTACCTAAAACTTTAGGCCAAAAACACCTTTTACAGTCGCACCATGGTTTTTTTTTTTTTTTTTTTTGTTTGTTCAATGGCCCAGGAGAGAAGGGACTGAGTTGTTTGACTGGTCCCCCAACCAGAGTGATGGGCCGCAGTGATTGGTCGCAAATCGCGGTGGCCAGCTGCCCCAGAGTAACCGTAGGTATAGGTATACATTAACAAATCAATCAATTCAATAGATCTGAATTGGTCTCATTCGAAAACGATACATCACATGACCTAGTTTGCAACCAGGTGTCGCCTGGTAAACGTGATTGTTAGGCATGCGTCGTGACAGTCGGCACCATAACCACGTAGCAAATTTATGAAGTTTACAATAACTTTATTCCGAGTCCAAAAAGAAAATAGGGTCATCACATAACCACGTTCGTTAATACCGAGGCACCTACAGGTATACACTAGGAATAATGTTTTATCACATCTTAGATTTTATCGAGTTTTAATTGATGTTTGAGTACATCTTTTAATCAGGCCTAATGGTCAATCGTTGTAGGCCAACCCGTGCCGCAGAAGGTGTTCAAACGATTGCGATTCCTCGTCGTCATGTTCAACCTGCACTTCCTCAACTTCCTCTTCTGGAACCCAGAATTGACGAGTTTATACTATTAGAAAGTCACTGGGTTGACGATAGAGTTGAGGGATTGAATTCAAAGAAGGTTCTACAAGGTATAGATACTATTATACCAATTATATCGAACTAAGTACCTACTTAAATACATGACTCCCGGTTTTGAGGAAAGCTGGAGAACTTTTGATTCCTTCATACTTATTTAATATATCCATTCACTTCATCTATATTCCGCGGAAATCAGCATTCTTTTCACTCCGACCATAATAACTAACTACTGATGCACTATGGGTAAGGTGACCAGACGTCCCGTTTTGCAAGGACTTGTCCCGTTGTCCCGACATATCCACTCGGGACGCTTATTTGTCCCGTTTTACCAATTTTTGGTCCCGTATGCACTTTTATGAATAGAATATTCTTGATAAATTGAAATAGGCTGTTTGAGATTGACCTTTAAAATTCTTTACTTTTGACTTTTACAAAATATGAAATATTGTAATAATTTTGACAGGGTCAAGTTTGCTTCCTAATTTCCATGGTCTAATAAAGCCTCCCTCCATCTCACATGAAAATTTCGACCCTTGAAGCAATGCTGCTCGTGAAATGTAACTTTGCAATGGGTTGTGAACAGTTTTCTCGAATTTTCGAAGAAAATGAAGCTATTGCAAGGGCATCAAAATTTTTGTAATG
>JAEMON010000005.1:30275187-30286690 GCA_030264115.1 Lygus lineolaris
GACGATATCTGACCGAGGAATCTAGATAAAAAATCCGAAAAAATTTTAAAATGTCAAGAATATCAGAAGAAAGGACGACGAGTTCGTTGGCCAGAATTTTTGGAGTAATCCAAGGGGTCAAATTTTGAAAATTTAGTTTCAAATTCGCTAAAAAACGTGTTTTTTGAGGTTTTTGGTGTAAATTACTATCTTAAACATAGGCACAAATGGTATATTCGGAATCAGCGTGAAATTTCCTATAAGGATCACCCACCAAATCGGGTAAAATTATTCTTTGAAAATTTGCTCATCAACTCATGCTGCATGAATGGAACTTTTTTCTAATTTGAAAGTTAAAGGTTGATTAACTTGAAAAGTCAATTGTAGTTGAATTTTGAAATAAAATTATAATGGTAATTTATTTTCGCAGCTCCAGCTCCTGTTGTTCCAACTCCAGAGCCCATCAAGGAAGAACCTGAAGAAGTAGAGAAAACTGAAGAAAAACCAATAATAGAACCACCTCCCCCTGAAGAAAAACCCCCTGAGCCTCCTCAGTCAAGTCCTACTCCTTCTGCAAAAGAAGAACCTACTGAAGTTCCAAAAGAGGATGATCCCATTTCCCCAGCAGGCAGTATATCCGAGGTGGTGAATAACGATGACGACTCGAATACAATAGACGAAATGCCTCTTCTGGCTGCATCGCTGGACAGTGACAGCGACCGTGGTGGGTCCCCTGTGATGGATGGAGCACCGCAAAATAACAACACCAAGATCGGTGCTATATCGGACATGTCAGATAGCAATAGTTTATTGTCGACACGCCCACCGCTGGAATATGACAGCTCTACCAATAACCTTTCCTCTCTCAAATCCGAAGAAAAAACGTCACCTTCCAAAAAATTTGACAATTTCAGCAATTTGGGAGAGAAGCTCAAACAAGCTGACGTTAACCTGAGAGAAACTTCTCTTACCAAAAAAGAAGAAGTAATGGAGGAAAATTCAGACGTGACGAAGAGTTCAGAAAATGACACAGAGTCGTCTGATATGAAGATAGACCTTCAGAGCGAAACTAATATGTCTTCAACTGATGCTTTCAGGAATGAACCTGCCAAAATAGATGAGGTAAATGAAAGAATCTTTTCAGAAGACTCACAGAGTTCAGTGCATAGCTTTAAAAACAAGTCTAAGCTGACTGAGAGCAGAGATGAACGAAGTCGCAGTCATAAACATGAAAAGAAGTCTTCTAGTCGTATATCTAGAAATAGTAAGTCTGCAAAAGCTGACAAAAAGGACGAAAGCTTTGATGGCTTCAAGGAAACTGTTAAAAAAGTTCCAAGTAAAGAGTCAAGCTCTTCCAAACAACATGAGTCAAAATCGAAGAGCAAAGAAGATCACAAAGATAAATCTAGAAGCAGTAATGATAAGGACAGACATATAGACGACAAACATAGGTCCATTAAAGGTAGATCTCAAAGCTCTGATAAACATGGAAAATCAGATTCTTCTAAAGACAGGAAAGATAAGAGAGAGCGGTCTGAGAATGACGATGAAAAGAAGAATGAGAATCCCAAGGTTTCTGATAGTAATAAACATTCAGAAAAGAAGAAGAAGGAAGAAGATAGATCGAAACATCACTCCAGAGACAGTAAAGATTCGAAGGGCCATAGAAAAGTTGATGATCACCATAAAAATTCCAATAAAGACAAAAATAAAACCTCTGATAAGGAAAAAAATAGCGAAGATCAAAGGAAGAATGATCATGACAAATCTAAAAAAGATTCTGGTGGCAAATCAAGAAGTTCAAAATCGGATGACAAAAAGCATAAGGATGACAATAAGAAGAAAGATGACGACAAAAAAAGTAATGACGATGACAAGAAGAAGAGCCCAAGAAAGAGGAAAAGTGGGCGATGTGACGAAGATGAAACCAAGTCAAAGAACTCGAGAAGATCGTCGGATCGCGATAGTAATGGCAATGCTGGAGGCGGATCTAGTAAGTCTAAGTCATCCAACAGCTCCTCTCACAACGGTAGAAAGAGCTTGAAGTCTGACAAAGGACGTTCTAACACTAAAAGCAAAGAGCAGACAGATGCTATGGAAGAAGACTGCTCGATGGATTTTAATGCAGAGGTAGATGAAGCAGACGAAGTGGACAAGATTTTGATGGAAATAAACAATTCGATCCAGAATGAAAATCAGCGGCTCAACATTAGTGAAGTCCTTAACGAACCGACTGTTAAAAAACCAAAAATAGCGAGAAATTTCCACGAAATTAAAAAGATTATGCAAGCCAGGAAAGATATCGATAGACGAATATCGAACGATTTGATGGCTTTCTCTTCGTCTCAGTTTGAGAGTAGTGTTGAAGAGAAGGTGACCTCGGATCTGGAGTCCAACTGGAACGAATTGTATAAAGAGGACCTGCGGAATACAGTACCTGATCAAGATGTTTCCGAAGTGTTGAACGACAGTGAAGAATGTATGGATAACGTTCAAAGTTCTGAATCCAGTGAAATTGTGTTGAAAGATTGTTCAATTGTTGTTACTGATGTTTTGAGAGGACAGTTGAAGGATACCTCAGTTTCTTCATTGAAGAATAAGCGCATAATTCTTGAAGATGGCGCTGTGAAGAACATAATTAATTACTCCCCAAATTCTTCAGAAAGTTTGATTGATCAAAGTGATGTAAATGTTTCGAGTGTAGAAAACCTTGTGCGTCCCCCCGGAGATGATTCTGATAGTTCTTTTGACTTTACAACCTCCGTGTCGGCTGTTAAGGACAAAACTGATACGAAACTCTTGTCTGAAAACAATATTCATTCTCAAGTTGGCGAGAGAGATCTCTCTCCTGTCCTGACCTCCTCCAATGAAGAAAAAGAAGTCGATAGCTCTAAAACATACCAGATGGGCGACAGCGAAGGACATACCGAAGTACCGCATTCTTCATCATGCAGTATTCCAATTCATTCTCAACTTGTATTACATGAAGAGGGTCAATCCCAAAATTTGGAGAGTACACACATATCGAAAGTGTGTGCGAGGCCGAGCTGTAGTTCTGATATTTTACCTATTGATGGTGAGTGGGATTCAGACGTATCCAGACAAACTCAATCAGGAAAAGCTTCAACTGATAATAACGCAACTAAAGAAAACCTTGATGAAAATTCTACTGATCAATCCAGAAGTGCTCTTCCATGTCGATCGAAAAGATCTAATGCTGGAACCTTAATGTATGCTATTCTCGAAAACAGCAAATCGCCTGCTACTGTGAATCGTTCTTCTAAAAGAAAAGGAACCAGACTAGAAACATCACAAACTTTGGATGGTGTTTGTGAAGCTGAAGTTCACAATCCCATTGTGAAGAGTAACATTTCTCAAGCCTCTGAAAATCAAAATTTGGCAGTAGAGGGACCAACAAAAACTTGTAGTAATGATGAGGGCAGTGATGTGTCAAATAAGGAGAACGATGAAACTAACGTATCTTGTAAAACCAGAAGCCAACTGCTCGATGATGGACCAAGAGAAATGAAAAATGTCGAAACCCGCACCACCAGAAGAAAAGATGTAGGGCCTAATGATGTGAAACCTGTAGAAACCCGGACCACCAGGAGAAAGAACCTAACTAACGATCTATGTGAGGATTTGAATAAATCGGCCATCAATAATAGTGTTACTAGAGGGCGTTTCGAAGACGTTTCGCTGAAGTGCAAAAATAATCGAGATGAGCCGAAATGCTTCAGTGAAGAAATGCCCGGAAAAGTGGGAATTGATGTTGAAAACAAGAGACGCAGTACATCTGTTTCTATACGTCACAGTTCAAGAAAAGGTGTGACTCCTCTGTATTTGAGGAATGCAGAGCTTGAAAAAGTTTCATGTGTCAACACCTCCAAAGACAGTAGTGCTACGAATTCTCTCCTTGACAAGCCGAAATTTTCTGAAGCGACTTGTAAATCAATGGAGTCGTTACACATGGACAAAGAAAACATAACAGTTCCTCCAACTACTTGTGGCAAATCAACTACAGTTGACCACTGCTTGAACAGCTCGTCACAGAGACGTGTAAGTTGTCCAGATATTTTCGAAACTCGTGAAATCGAAACTATGAAAATTGCATCTCACGAGAAAGTTTCCTTTTCCACTCAACAAGAAGAGTCTTCCGCTTTCAATTCAGATTTTGAACTCCACGAAGACGCAAGACGTGGTGATTCTCAAGTTAACAAAACTGTTGCTGACCCTGGAAACAATGAAAAGACCAATCGACGTTCAGGGAGGCTGATTGGAAGTACAGGACACCAAGATTCATTAACAATTAAGGACCACGGACATGGAAATAGAGTCAACAGACATGTTCGTAAACTCTATCACAAACTATCCAAAACTGAAACAGAAATATCTTCAACCAAGAAGCATGAGGATTTGGATTCTTCAAATAAAACTCATACGATTTGTGCTTCAAAGGATTCGGCCAATCCATCAGAAGATCGTACTCTCATAATACCTGATTTACAGCATCCGAGTACAATAACAATCAATATTCATTCTTCCGTCGATAAAATAGTTGAAGACGAACCACCTCAAGTGACGCTTTTCTTCGATGATTCTGCAGTTGCGACCTTTAATTCCAAAGATGTACAGTTGAAAGAACATGCAGATGATGATGTGTCACAGGTCGAATATAACATTGACAGTGCGGAACCAAGCTGCTTAGCTGAGAAGAAAAGTGAAAGGAGTGAAAAACGATCTCCCCTCGAAGAGTTGGGTCGTGCCGATTCTTTGTTGGAAGACTCGTGCAGTTCTGAATTCAGGGGCTTTTCACAAGAACAGCCAGATTCAACAGCTCAAGAGTCCCTCGAAAAAGAGTACAAGGGTTTTACTGACGACGAAATCCAAGAAGCTACAGTTAAACTACGTCTTCTCAAACAGTACATTGCAAATAAACTACAATCTCCGCCTGCCGATAACCTGTTGGACCAAATAGATGGGCCACCGAGGATTAAGAAGGCGAGGGTTCCTTCAGAAGATGTCGTTTCTTCCAACATCTCCAAGTCGTCAACCGATTCTACAGCTCGTCAGAACCCAAGGAAACGAAATTGTTCTCTCAATTTCAGTCCGGAGAAAGATAAGAAAGAAGTGCTTGGCGGACAAGTAAGATCCTACAACCTCTTCTTAAATTAATGTGTGTACTTTCTCGTAAATCTTTGCCGGTAGAGTAGGGTTGGTAGATTCTTGGTGGTTTCGATACATTATTTTCGTTTTCTTCATTCTTCCAACACACGCTTCATATAAACTTTGAGGCTACGCCACTCAAGCTTAAACACTATTAAATTGCACCTTTGAAGTTTCTGCTCAGTTAGTTACAAAAAAAATCTATCGATTACGTCAATACATTCTGACCTCTGAGGGTAGACAAATGGGATTTTCAACAGTGTTGTATCTGCATTAAATTACGCAGTCGTTTTTACAACAACTACCCGTACCTAACATCTCAATTAGGTTCATGACTGAAGTAGTTTGGTTAAAATATTATTCTTCATTTTTGGAGTCACTGGTTTATTTTACTTTTTCCTAAGGTACGTTTCGCTGCGACTTCTTCAGCCTGTATTATTTTGTAATGTTGCTTATCAGCTTAGGATTTAAAAAAAAAAAGCTCAGCTTAAAATCCTAAGCTGATAAGCAACATTACAAAATAATACAGGCTGAAGAAGTTGCCGATGTCGCGACGAAAAAACGTACCTTAGGAAAAAAGGAAAATAAACCAGTGATTCCAAAAATGAAGAGTTTTCCCAGACGAAAAGTGGTCCACCCAGACCCCCACATCATACATGAAATATTATTGTACATCGTTAACTGATCTCTCTTTCATATTATCTTCAGTGCAAAGCTGAGTCGAAAGACAGTGGGTTGTGTGAATCTCCGGAGCAACCGTCATTCGTACTTGATGTTTACCAAAATGATGCTGTTATGGAATCAGGTACCTACTCAAAAAACTACGTAGCATAGGATTTGTGAACTAAGATCTTGACCGCCTTAAATTATTTGTTTACCAGGTTATTATTACCTGTCTCGATAGATGTCGTTTGTAGGTAGGTAATGTATACTCCTCAAACTTCAGTTAGCCTTTGGGGGTATAGAAGTCAGTTTGATCTATGCTCCTCGGTCCCCAGATTGGTAAGTACTAATGTGGAACTTTAAGAACGTTGCTTTGTTACAAGAGCAAATTGATAGTAAAAGTGTAAGACCTCGTAAGTCACATTTTGGCGATTATCTGATTTTCAGTGGAGTAGGTAGTTTCTTAGGACTTGATCCTTCAGGCGAAGCCTTTTTTCCCGCCTTTGTCCTATATCTTCTCCGTGGCCGTGTGTATAAACTTGTTAGTCGAAACCTGCCATGGGTGTAGCAAGACCTTGTAAGTAGGGATGGGCTAAACTGTTATTTTTTAATAACAGATTATCCTGTTACTGTTATTTTTTAATAACAGGTTCCAATAACAGGTTACTAGATAACAGTCTGGGGGACAAACATCGATATAACCATAACACAATTGCATTCTGTATGAGAAGGTTTTTTTCCTCTCCTGTGAAATTTGAAGTTTTGTACTTACGAGGTCTTACACTTTTACTTTCGAAATAATGCTCTACTGACTTCTTCGACAAATTCATTGCACAACGGTTTGACTGCACATCACTTTTGTGTGTGAGTAACGCATTATTGTACAAAGTTTTCCATATTTTACAGTTGACTGAAGTTTGCTCCAAAGAGTTTTATTAATTTTCTGCCAGTATTAGGCCTTGATGCTTTTGAGTACAATGGGGAACTTGCATGATATTTTTTTCTGAAAAGGAACGAAAGGAAAGAAAAGCGATTTTATTATTTTAAAGAATTTATCTAAATTCAGTCGTTTTGAATTCCCGTCCAGACTTAACTGACGTCATGAGCATGGAAGTAAGTCTCCCTACTTCTTCCAGGCAGTATGTTTAGCATTCATCCGAGCAGGCTGCCCAAATCCACGCTCAAACTGTGATTACATTCTGATCATTTTAGAAAGAATCTCTAATTTTTATTGTTCGTTTTTCGCTGCAACTCTTGCATTCGATTTGTCTATATTATCGTAGGAGTGTCGGTCCCGGTTTTTTGCTGTCACCATTCCAACTGTGTCAGTGACAAGAACGGAACCGTTCCATTTTACCGGTACAGTTCCATTTGTATAAAATGCGATTTTTGATTAAAGGAGCTTGCTTTCTCCTCAGAGGCCCCAGACTGTTGATTTTTGGATGAAAATTAAAAACTATTTGACTGATAAATACTGAGTTTGAGGTTCTTATAATTTTCTTGAATAAAATTCTTTTTTTGTTTTACATAAATGTTTCGAGTTTTTAATACTTTTTTTCCCTCCTGACTACGAGTTCACATCTCAATCATTTTCAATAAAGTTACAATTTCCAAAAAGCAAGTCATCAGTAGGTTTATCAAATTAATCTCAATAAAGTGCACACGGTACTAATTAGATTTTTCAAAATATGGCATAACAGAAGCAAGGCCTTGTTAATGGAACTGTACCGATTAGAACGAAGGGGCTGTCACCGTTTGAAATCGAGACAATGAGATACTGCGTTCCACAGTCACAGTCCGCCAGTACCGGCACACCCCTATATTATAGGTTAAGGGCCTAATTTAGCGCTACATGTTGTTTTTTGATTGTGTGATGTCATTTAGGTTCTGGCAGGCTGGCAGTTTTTTTTCAAACAGCTGAGATTTTCATTCGAGTTTTCTACTCTGAAGCAACTAAAAATACTCTTTCCGTGCTCTTAATCTTATTTTCCAGCCCTGCAAGTTCCCCACTATTTTAATACTTTGCAAATTGATCCATGCCCATCTACTTGGGGAACATGTCTTGAAATACGAGTTTATATCCTGCCCTTGACAATAGGTAATAGCGGGAGACGTGGGTAGTGCTTTTGGCCTAAGAATCGGATTTATCAGCCTCGATAACCCCCGCATCCTAATTTTCAGCTCCGAAATCCGAGTATTTTCGTGGGAATGAAAGAAAAACGCGTGACATAATCTGAATATCTTCCTCTCACATTCAGTTCCCACTTGGGGGATACTTGACCTGATGACATGACTGGCATGACATCACAAGCAGTTTTCTCCCCCTGTTTCATGCACCCGTTCATTTCCTACTCTTCATGCCTTTTTTTAGAAGGCTCTCCGTTCTACGTACACTTTTTATTAATAAACCAGTTTTGATGGGGTTGTTTGCTATTATTATGCAACCTATAATGTCTGTGGATTCATGTACCTGTTTATCAAATAAGAGAGACAATCCTAATGCGATTAATGAAATAGCTAATATTCATACCCTTTGGAGATCTGTATGTGGTTCACAACAGATTGATTATAGCCCTAATTGCCAGTCAATTAAACTTGTCCATCGCCCTCCTGCAACTAAACATAATATAATTCTAGAAGATACTTTGAATCCACTTATTAATTTAAATACAATTTGATAGGTACCTAGTAAATTATTGTTGGTTGGTTTTAGGTGAAAACAGTGTGAGAACCCGCAAGAAGAGTAATGTCCCTCCAGCAACATCTAACATAGGCTGTACAAAAAATTTGAGAGACGATAAGCGTTCAGGTAGGTACTTACTACCCATTTCTTCATATCTAAATGCTGTTCAATAGTAGGAAGTACTTTGTATAATGTCCTCGTACGTACTGTGCCCTTGGAAATAGGAAGAGCATCTCGCATATTAGAGAGTTTTCGCAAAGCACTGATTGAGCCGCCTCTACTTCGTGATGGCGGCAGGGCTCAACCTAGGAAACAGGAAAACAGGGATTGGCTATTCATGCTCCTTAAAGCCCATATCACACTTGCGTCCTGGTTTCGACATCCCGGGACGTACGTTCCAAGGGTGAAGAGGACTGAGAGACAGTGAAGAAGACGTAGGGACGTAGGCGTCCCAAAATTCGGACGTGGAGACGCGACGCCAGCGCTTGAAGCGGCCACGAATGAAATACACGGCAATAACCTGATGGGGCTTTTATGTTCCCGTCGGGTCCGAAGGGTGAAAATCTGACCCACGTCAATGTTAACTTTGCCCTCGCAAGATAATAATTACTTAGCCGAAATGCTCCCATAGCTTACCTACTGGATGCAAATTTCATCTGCCCCATTCATGGTAATAATACAACAATACTATGCGCATGTCAAAATGCGCAAAAGGTCCGTCCTTGAACACCACATTCAAATTTCAATATGTTTACGAAGAAATTAGTCGAGTATTTCCGGAGTTATGGCCATGAAACACATTTCAAAATTGCGCATGCGCGGTAGGTATGAATGATACAATCGGGTCGTAATTAGAAGGTAATTTTCAGCCCTCAACTGATACTAAAACCTCAGTTTGACGAAAAATTAATCATTATTTTTTCACCCAAAGAATGAAAAATAGTAGGTATCTCAAGTGTGAACAAAAATGCCGATGTATCTGCAAGCTTATTAACCATTTAAGGGCATGTAATTAAAACTCGTATCACTTTTTCTTTTCATTTGCACAGCGTGGTTCTGATTCAATATAATTACTTATAGTCTATGACTCGCAGAATTTGTTTCGAAATTTTTCTCGAATTTTCGTTGAGCCTAAACAGATCATGGAATCCGAAGCAATATTTTCAGTAAGTCCTAACTTAATCAAATGACTCAGATTCAAATTACGATTACCTACCTGTCTCAAAATCGTAAAAGCAAAAAAAGTGGTTATCAGAGTTCTTATTAATTAAACAAAACTCATTGATTTTTGAAAAAAATACCTTACTAAAGTGGGTACCTACCCACCCACCTGTTAGGTACCTATACCGGTAGGTTGGTACCTACCTACCACTTATACAATTTTGATAGAACATTCTAGATTATTACTACTTCACCTCTAGGACATGAATTTGTGCCAAGATATTATATTCAACAAAGTTTGAGGGTAATATCAATTAAATTAAAATTGGTAATATAAGTGTAAACCATTGAAAGTGCTTACCTAAGTCAGTAAGTGATAGGTACCTAAGGAAAATTGTCTGAATAATTGGAAAATAAATATTGCATATTTTTATGGTAGGTAGGTACTCACTTGATACCTACCAACCTACTCAAGTTTTCACAAAAGCTATGTACCTACTCAGTCAATAGTACCTTCCTGCCTATTTTCAAATTGCCTTTTAGGAGTTAGGTACACATACCTTTTGCATTTTTATCAAGATAGTTGGAAGTATTCCAAATACTACCCACTCATTTTTCAAAAATAGTCACCTCGCCCTTTGGAAAACACCTTGACTTGTGATTGGGACTCATCGCAATACGAAGGTAATTCGTGTTTGTGAAAATCTTGATTTACTAGGTCTTGTCTCTCAATATGAGTGATGCCTGGAATAATGACCAACCAGTGTCAGGCACAAAAAGACAGAACGAACGCAGACATGGAGAAGAGGCAAGGTTACAAGAAGGTTTTTCTCTTCGTCTCTACTGCCCGGCCGCAGAAATTAGAGCCTCTAATTCCTGCGTCTGGGCAGTAGGGACGTGGGCTTCCCGAGGCGGTCTCCTGAGAGCAAAGCGAAAGAGGAAGAGGAAGGAGCGCAAACCAGCGGGAAGAGCTCTCATTGGCTCTCCCCTTCAGCCCTCTTCACCCTTGGGACGTACGTCTCGGGACGTAGACGCCGGGACGCAAATGTGATATGGGCTGAAGGGTGCGCGGACGCCCCGCTCGAGAACGGCCTCAGCGATGCCCGGACGCAGCTCAAAATCCTTTTATTATTGTTCACGTTTGTGATTTCGAAAATTCATCGATTTGCGTATGTTATACAATAATGGTTACATACTTTACGACGTGAATAATAATTTTAAGTCTATTCCATCCAGAGAAAACTGGAAGAAACTGATGAAAACCAGGTTTTCATAGGTTTCTTCCAGTTTTCTCTGGATGGAATAAACTTAAAATTATGATTAAAATCGTAAAGTACATTGTACAACATATCGTACAACATCGTAAAATACGTTGTTTGTACAACATATGTAAATCGTTTAATTTTGAAGAACTACGAGTAATTTACGCATAAATATTACCTACTGTCTATACACATATCCATCAGCTACCTGGATGCTCACAAGAAGGAAGAGAGACATTCCCAATCAATCCATTAGTAAAAGCAGCAGAAAGTGAAGAGTAAAGGCCTGGGCACACAGGACGCGTTATAACGGGGCACCCGGGGAACATGCGTTCTACCCGACGTTTGGCAATATTGCTACGTCATGTACATTGCGTTATATCGCGCGTTATCTTCGGCACTTCTTGAATGAGAGCCTCAGTTTCCTCACTCATCTCAAAATAAAATGGAAAAGAACCGAGGAGTAACGCCCTCAGCTCGCGTTATTTTGTGATTTTGTACAACCCCTACGGCTGATGTTGCGTTACTGAAAGTACCGCTGAGTCTTAACGCCGTGTGTGTGGCGGGTATGATACAATAGAGAGTTCCT
>JAEMON010000005.1:30295787-30310906 GCA_030264115.1 Lygus lineolaris
TTATTGCTTCCGAGTCTACCAAGGTAGCAGAAGCATTGTTTTTACTTTTGGGAGGTGACAAGTTTTCTACCTCCAAAATCAAAATTTCAACTCGCTTTTTACGTTTTAGACCTCCCTGAACGATTTTGGTTGTCTGTCTGTCGGTCTAACTGTCTGTGTGTCCTTGCAACACGCATAACTTAAATAATTTCCATCCGATTTCGATGAAATTTTCAGGGATTACGTACGCGGGTTAGGCCCTAGATGGTCCCCTATGAAAGTCACTACCAGCCGACCAACAGTAGCCTCTGCACATGCGTAAAAATGTGTAATTCGAGGAAGCTATGTGCAACACCCAACTTGGCAGACGTTTTTTTGTGTTTTTGCTATCATTCGTTTGTATTGGAGACTTTTTTGAAGTCGGTAAATTTTTTGTTTGAAACGATTTCTATTTTCTTCAATTTGATCACCAAGACGCCTACATAAAGAAAAACAAACATTCGCCTCAATCGTTTTTTCCCATGGCCAGCCAAGTTTATGTGACTTCATTGCGCTTGTGAGTACAGAAATCATTGAACCATGTAGAGCTGAGGATTTACTTAAGTCACATTTGAAGGCATGTGAGGATGATAGTGAGGAAGCTATGCTCCTCAATTGCTGGTCCTTAACTCCCGTCGAGTGTAGTTTGAAGTGGGAAACCACTTGAAGGCATTAGTTAGCTATGCCCAGATGTGAGCCATACAGAATGATAATAGTACAGCTTCTCATTGGTACCTCAAGTTCCCCAAGATAGGCATGTGTCCCAGACAACGCCATGGACATTGCGAACAGTTTGTCTTTCACAATCCTTATTTGTTTGTTTCTTCCTGACTATATGCTGACTGTACGCATTGTATATCTACTGGTTCGTCGTAAAGATGTCTGGATTTCTGGATTAGCCGCAGAACGTAAAACAACGAAAACAAAAAACATTTGAGCTCGTGTCTGGCTCGCGCTCTGGAGAGAGCTTTGGGTGGGCTACTTCTCAAAAATACGAGCAGTGTCAACCACAGCTCTCTGTGTACCTTGGCACAAAATGATTATTCTTTCGTTCAAGATATGATTGCCTTTATCACCGAGTGCTAGAATAATCAACTCTTCTAATTCCTCGTTATTATAAAATGCTGATACTATAAATAGCATTGTTTATATTGCTCAATGTTCTTAATTTGTTCCATTTCTTTACAGCCTAAATATCTTAGGAATTATCAGTTTGTGAGGCAAATACAAACGACATCCAACCATTACAAAGAGGAGGGTAGAGAACCTCCAAAGAAACCCTGCCCAAAGACGTAAGCAATAACATTTCGTGGACTTGAAATTCTTTATTTTATTTTATTGCTTGAGCTTATCAGCTTCAAAATTTTAGTCAAGCAAATTTTTGAAAAATTTGTCCATGGAAATCCGTTTTAGACCATACATCATAATATATTTACGAGTATGTGTCACTCCAGACGATATCTGACCTTAGGATCGTTCTAAAACGAAAAAATCCAAAACCTTGCAAAATATCAATAATATCGAAAGAAAGGATGAGTTCTTTGGCCAGCTTTTTTGGTGTACTGTAAGGGCCGTATGCAAGAACTCGCCTTTAATAAAAGGACCGTCCTTTCCTTTTAACTCCCTTCAAACTTGAAGGGAAGCTAAAAGCTTTTCCGGTAAAGGATCGTTTAGGGGACAGTTGTTTGCAATAGCTTCCCCCAGCCCAACTTCAAGCTTAATCTTTCTCCTTATCAGTTGTTTGTGTTGATTTCGTTGTTGTTGGGTTATCTCGGAAAGTTCGTTCTTGATGTTTTCATAATTTTTTATCTTAAAACGGTCAATAGAAAGCATAATAACTGTACTCTGTTGTTTATCTAATTACTTAGACATGCGGCTGATAAAGACACGTAGCTATTAGAAAGACACGTAGCCTATAGAAGGAATCGCCCGAAACCTTGTTAATTTCTCGAAAATTTCTGTTATCAAATATCATGATGAAGTTTCAGTATACATTTGAAAACATGTGTGAATTATAAATACATTAAATAATCGGGATTCCATCCAAAACAAACTTTTTTGAAATGATTTGTTTTGTTCGAAAATGAGTGTTGTCTACTAAATCGCATTAAAATTCTCCGGTGACCAATGTCAGAACTCTCACTGCCATAATTATTTCTGTGTTTTTGTTTCCCACCAATGTATCAATCACCAACAAACTTGGAAACGATCCAATGTAATATCATTTCTTCCTGATAGACAAACTATACAACCTTTCGGAATGTACTGAGGTTTTTTATTCAATATCATTTTCAGTATTTTTCATTCAATTGTTTTTTTAATTTCTTAGTTCAAACCTGTGGATTTTAATAATTATTGTAATGTCGAAATCTTATCCAAAATCAATTGATCACCCAGTAGTATCCATTATCTCAACATAACTCATTAAGAATACACGAATAAGGTAATTATTATAGAATATAGAAGCTAAAGGGAGCTATAAGGTACCTCGCGACCAGCCTTACAACTTTAGGAAGGCTCTTTCAAATTAAACGGCTTCCTTATAACTCCAGACCGATTTAAGGTACGGCAGATAACGAAGGCGTTGAGGAAAATCTCTGCATTAGAAGTTCGCGAAAGGAAAGTAAAAGGATAGTCCCTTTAGATTAAAGGTGGTCTCCTTAAAAGCAGCTGTTATCAGTAGTAAAGGGAGTTCTCTGCATCGGAACTTGAAAAGAAGGATTCTTAAAGGCTCCCTTAAGGATACCTTTAATTAAAGGTGCGTTCTTGCATACGGGCTTAAGTCTAAGGGGTCAAATTTTGAAAATGTAGGGCCAAGAATCCCTCTAAAAAAACGTGTTTTTTGAGGGGGGTTTGGTGAAAAATTACCATTTTAATCATAGGAACATATTCGGAATCTGCCCTAAATTTCATTTAAGAATCACTCACCAAATTGGTTAAAAATATTCATTGAAAATTTGTTCATCAACTCATGCTGCATTTCTAGAACTTTTCTTTTGCTACTTTCATTTTTTGTAAATAAAGTATTTACTTATCATCTATTTAAATCTTTTCTTGATTCTCAGAGGATCTGGAAAGGGGTTCTATTACACATTGGGTGCTGTTGTCCTTGGTACTGGAGCCGTAGTAGCTTATGCGAAATATGACGATGATTTTCGGAAGTGGCTGCGGGGAAACGTTCCAGGCTCTGACGAATTTATCACCTTCGTCACTGCCGAAGAGACAACCCACGTCGATTATATTATGCGAGGGATCGAAAACATGAAGAAAAAGTAAGTCGAACTTAGGTAACTCTATTTCCCATTTCCTAGGTTGCCTTCTGGATGTTTGTTTGTCTATTTGTTATACACGGAAAAGCGTGATGTTTATCTACTTCACTTTACACTTTTCTCCTTCAATTCAAAATTTGGCGTTGTTTGATAAATCCTACATCCTACTTCATGAGAAGCCGTGTTCTGTTCATCACATCGGCGCCTGCCATGGCTTGCAGAAGCAAACCGCTTTGCGATTTTAGTAATTAATTTTTGGATTGACACTCTTCAATTTGTGGTACTCAACATTATAGTTTTTGGTTTTGTAGACCAAGTTTAAAACCAAGGAAAAAATTCAAGTTTGGAAATCTAAAGTCAAAGATTTTTACAAATTATTTACCTTAAAGTTTGTGGTAGGGCATCCAAGGGCCTTATGAAAGGCATGATCGCTGTTATCTGCGGTGTGTTGCAAAGCATTGACTTCTACTTTTGTTTAAATGTAAAACTGATCATTGACCCTCAGAAAGGTTTACATCCCGATTATTAGCCCACAGGTAGCTTGTGTTCATCCTTGGGCCTTTAGGAGAGGTAGGAAACCTGGTTCCTTTGGGGTTCGAATTGTGAAGGATTTAGACTGTCGAATCACAGTTTCAGGAATACATAATTAACTTATACTACTACTATGGGTCGAGGGTGGGAGAGTCTTAGCTCACTTCCGGTTTAACATTCGTTTATTCGATCCAAAATGTTTCGCAAGATGGTGTTGCCTCATCAGGGATTTGTAAGGGTTGGTTATGCGAGCTGGTCTGCTTCGTCAGTTCAATATTATAATTAAACTTCTCTTGCTAATTTTTACATTTTCAAAAAAAAAAAGCCTAAACCATGTGAACCACATTATGCCATTTCACCATCCCAGTTCCCAGCAGACTAATACGAGGATACTCCTTTACGAGAATACCACCTTTTGTATCTTGATAAATTTAATATTGAACGACAATTCGAACAAGCCCGCATAACCAACCCTTACAAATCCCTGATGAGGCAATACCATGATGCGAAACATGTTGGATCGAAAAAAACCAATATTAAACCGGAAGTGAGCCGAGACTCTTCCACCCTCGACCCATAGTAGTATGACCACAATGGCTACCCACAAGCAATAATTAACTTAGTTAAGTAACGTAGTATGTGAAATCATGAACTCAAAACTTCTACTTATTTTTTATCAAATTCGTTAAAGCTTAGAGAAGAAAAGAATTGAAGGTAACGACAAGAAAGGAATCGACAAAGATCAAGAAGATGAATCCTGGTTCCAAACCATGTGGGATGTGCTGCTTTAGTAAGAATACAATAAACTCTTTTATTAGTCGAAGCTTACGACGAGTACCCCAAATGGATGTTTCAGCTAGGTAGGGACATCACACCGATGATGCGTACCCCATTAGGGTGGGGGGCAACTCTTCGACACTGCAACTCTTCGGCAAGTCATATGTCGAAGAGTTTCAAAGCACACATGTCAACTCTACGACATCACATTTCCTGCGAATCTTCGACTCTGCGATCCTTCGAAAAGTCGAAAAGTTGCAACCGAAAACGTCTTGCAACCCTTCGACAGCGTGGAAACACTTGTAACTCTTCGACATTGCAACCCTTCGCAGCCAGTTATACCTGCGAAACCCTTAGCTACTGAGATGACGGGCCATTGTAAAAGCCTCTATAGTTGGATCCCGACAATGGAATGAATAAATATGAAATGTGAAGATCACATATTGTCATACCATCACGAACGTACGGGACCGTAGGAATTCACTGATATAATGTATGCACATGGGAAGGTAAGGGTGGAGAGGTTATGCGAATTTTCGAAGAAAATGAAGCTATTGTAATGTCTTAAAAATTGTTGTATTGCAAATTTTCTTCATGGAAATCCGTTTCAGACTATCCTAAAACGATTCCTGAAATTTAACACTTTTTCATACGTATATAATATAATATACAGGGTGGTCCACCTATTAGGCTCACCCCCTTTATTTTCTCTAATTTTGAGGGTAAAAAATTCATTCCAGCGCTATTGTTCATAGTTTTGTGCGTAGTTTCAAAAATTACATAATTGCGCATTCCGCAATTGCGCAAACGTGCGCAATGGACATCAAATTCGTTTTTTCTAATGGGAACCCCCTTTTCTCATTCCAGGTTTGGATCCTACGCAAAATTATATGAAAAACTTACCCCTCACTTGAAAATTTAAGTGCGCAAAAACGGGCGCAATAACGCTTTAAATGTGTCATAAAAACAAGAAATTGAATTTTTTAGGTGTTGTAAACTGTCAAGTATGATACATGATGTAAATGTGTTTTTTCACGCTGAATAACGTGGTGATGTTGATTTTCAGATTCAAGCCTTGAAATTTCAAATTTTCATGAAAAACAAAAATACAATTATTCGACAAATCAAAAAATAATATCACTACGTTATTCAGCGTGAAAAACACATTAAAATCATGTACCATACTTGATAGTTTACTACACCCAAAAAACTCAATTTCTTGCCTTTAGGGCACTGATAATAATAATTACAAGTAGGTACCTATACTCCTTGTCCACTAGAGATGATTGTGAACCTCGCGAAATATTTAAGGTAGGTAGGTTAGGGCATTCACCGAAAAGGAAACCACCCGAAACCGCTATTCTACAAGCCAGGTACAATAAATTCCTTTCGGATCATATTTTGAATGGGAAAGCGTTGGTTACCTCTGAATCCAGCCTCAACCCCTCCGGCATTATTTTCCGCCAATTATCATTTCAATATTTTCATGATTAATTATTATTATGTAGGTTTACCTACGTATACATACAATATGGTGAATGTCATACACTAGGTAATATTGGAAGATGAATATAAAGAGAAAACGGTAAAAAACTGACATGGGTCCATGTTCCCGATCTTTGAGCTCTTAGTTGTAATCTTCCGTACGCACTTCTGTACTATAATTATGTTTACAATTCACGCAATACCTCACGAGCCCCAAACCCTTGAAATAATTATTGAAGGGTCTGCAGGTAGTTAAGGGGTGCCGTCTTGGCTTGTCGAAGAATCGCAGAAGAGGTGCTGTCGTAGAGTTTCGAAAACTAAGTTGAAACTCTTCGACAAAAAGTGTAGTAGAATAGCATTGTCGAAGAATCGCAGAAAAGGTGCTTTCGTAGAGTTTCAGATACTGCTTTGCAACTCTTCGACAGGGTTGTCGAAGAGTTTCCAAGCTCCCTCACTATTATTCTATACACCAGCGAGTTCACATTATCTTTTTGGAAGGAACCATTCGACTCAATCCCAAAAATACGCGGAACTGACCCTCTTTAGTAGACTGTTGGAGTACAGCACTCGCCCTTTTCTCTCATCATCTCTGATCATATGGTTCGAGACTTTCCTCAGTGTTCTGCGTTGAGACGAGAGGGCACTTCGAACAGACGTCCTCTTCCATTCTCTCGATCTCAAGCACGTTGTAGCAATGGTATCCAACGAGTAAGCCCTCAATCTTAGTAGGAACTTGGGCAACCAATCCCCTCACAATCAATCCATTGTCCCATCGATCGTTCAATTTTCTTGATTATCCGTTTCTGCTTTTAGTGTTCTTTCGGTTGTCACCGGGACCCTGGGTTCTATCCCTGGATTCGATTCTGAGGAGCCAGCGAAACAAAAGAAGGCTGAGGGTGACACCAAACCCAAAAAAGATCACCTCCCGCCTTGTGATGAAGATGGAAAACCTTATGATCGTAAATATTATTTTGCTCTTCTTGTTAGAATTTATTGTTCGCACGACGTTTAGTTTTCCGTAGTTTAGATGTTTGGATTTATCCTTATTTTCTCATTATTTAGATTTCCGACAAACCCAGTCTCATTTAGTTCCCCTGAAAAGACTCTCCCCCTTTTAGATGAAGTCACAGAAGATGAAGTGAAACATAATAATAATTCGCTATGAAGATAACTACTATCTTCATTTTTTATACTCTTAATATCATTATTCCGAATATTAGTGACATTTTCACTGAATTCTGGACCAGAAAATAAATTTAGTTTCCGTGCCTCAATGGTGACCTCAAGGCTTCCACTACTCCAAAGCAAAATTTCCCATGTTGGTTTTCGCTTTTTCACTCCTGAAAGTAGGAAGCTAGGCAAGAAGTAAAAATAATTTGACCTTCGAAATGGAAGATTTCTACTCGCTTTTTGCGTTACAAAGCTTTCCGAACAATTTTGGTTCTGTGTTTGTCGGTCTGTCTGAGGTCAACTCATTGTCCCAGGAAAAACTATGCCTAGTTAGTATGGTCCAATTCTGATGAAATTTACTTAGATTGTGCGGGTTAGCCTCCGTGCGGTCCCCACTAATTTCATCAACTTGGAACCACCTCGCTCAAATTTGGAGGGTGGTTGAGGCTACCTCCAAGACGATTTCCTATGAATTTCATCAAGTTGAATCAATAATAATAGCTCCTGCGCTTGCACAAACTTGAAATTTTGTTGCCATAGGCATAAATCTGGAACTATTTTACAATTTCGGTGGGATTTCCATTAACTGATTCTATACGTCTGTGTTACAAAAGTGAGGAAACAATACTGCCGACCAAACTGGACAGACGTTTATCCTTGAAGCGAAATTTATGGATGAAACTAGCTTACCTGTAAGTGACGTTTAATCTTAATTATACCACGGAGGACGCCTGGGGATGTTCGACAACCATGTAGTTTCTCCACGAAGGATTCAGTACCGTCTTTCTAAGGAAATATTGATGTGAAGGCAAAAACACAGAAATCCAAACTGCTGCCTGTGTGTGGTTCATAAATCCCTCCTTAGAGCTCTCCCTTGAGCCCCATCCTTCCTCCAGCAGTTACCCCCCCGTTTTTTGACTTCACTTGTTTAAAGAACTCAAATCATCAAATCATGTCGAACATCTCCAGGCGTCCATAATTGAGATTAAACGTCACTTACAGGTAAGCTAGTTTAATAAATAAATTATTCCCCTACGGACGCCTGGAGATGTTTGACAAACATGTAGTCGTTTGAAGATCCAAAGCCACTGACGCCCCGGAAGTGTCTCTTTAGGGGTCATGTATTTGCACATGGCAAGACAAGCCACGTAGAAGTGTCAATAACAAATCTGTTAACCAAACGGGGCCAAGTCACTTCCTTTAAGTACTCTAGTGAGGCTTAATCAGATACAAGTATGAATGAGGAATAGTAGAAATCCGTGACTATCACTGGTCTAGGTAGCTAGTGCCTACCTCCTTGCCCTGGATCCTATCCCATCCAGATATGGCTGGCAAAAGTGAATACTCTGTCTCTCTTCTAGGCGGTTGTAAAGGCGTGCAAAAGTCAGTGACTCATCAGACCAGCCAGTAGCCTAGTATACGGGGCCAGGTCCCAGTTGTGGGCCCGCAAAAGGATGAAAAACCACATTCGTTTTCAGAATCCCTCAGATCGCTGTTTTAGGTAAATACCTCCTAAAATATACTAAAGAGAGAGGCTGCCCCCCATTAATAGGTCGAGCGTTGAGAGGAGTCAAATTTAGGAGAGTTTCTTAACCACAAGTCCAGCTCCTTAATTAATTATGTGGACTGATATACAGAGCAGAATCATTATTTTCCCCATCATTTTTTTGAATACCTAGGTTCAGGATCCTGTGCCTCCTCCAGACCCCCTGAGTATTGAGACAGGTGTCCCAATCAGTCTACATAGCAAAGTAGTAGTTTTCGCGCATTGTATTCAAGTGACTGTCAGATTCCACCCTCTTTGGGCGTCATGATTTGAGTTCTTTAAACAAGTGAACCCAAAAAACGGGATGGTAGCTGCTGGAGGAAGGCTGCAGCTCAAGGGAGCGCTCTATGGAGGGATTTATGAACTACGGACAGGCAGCAGTTTGAATTTATGTGAACGTTTTTGCGTTCACAGCAATATTTTTTCAGCAAGACTGTACTGAATCGTTCCTAGAGGAACTATATGGTTGTCGAACATCTCCAGGAGTCCATAGGGGTATAATTTCTATTTTGCAAACTTGCAGTCTCACAAACACCGATTTATCGTTACGGTTTGTCCTCTCTGGGTTTGCCTACCTTCGTCACAGTAGTGATTCCAAGACACCCAATACCCAAGAGTTGCCACTGCATGAATGCTTCTGAGATTGCCAACGTGCAAACATGATATAGACAAGTAGGGTATCATTGTAGGTAAAACTTGTATTCCTTGTCATGTCCAACTTATATTCATTCATATTGCTCTACTCAAATCGTGTTCGAGCTCGATTAATATGATTAACTTTGTTCCATTAATTATCTCACGTTACTTTTTCTGTTGTGTCGTTTCACTCTGATTCTTTTCATTTACTCCATTCGTGTCGCCTATGATTTTGATTTCGTTTGAAAGCATGCTGTGTGTCTTTTAGCTCAAAAAGCGGTTGAGAAACGAAGTAAAG
Organism: Lygus lineolaris; assembly: GCA_030264115.1. Taxonomy (NCBI): domain Eukaryota; kingdom Metazoa; phylum Arthropoda; class Insecta; order Hemiptera; family Miridae; genus Lygus; species Lygus lineolaris. The sequence goes on from JAEMON010000005.1 coordinate 30,305,518, forward strand.
TTGTAGAGGAAGAAAGACGAAAACAAGTAGAGGATGGTGAGTGCATGTTAATCTCATTAATTTGTAATTTATCACCAAAGAAGTATTTACTGGTTGTTGGTCTTGCAAATGACTTTCTTTACCCTTGTTGTTTGTGCGTTATTTTTTCAGCTGAAAAAGCCAAACAGGAAATACGGGAAAGGGCTTTAAGAGAAGAAGCTAAGCGTAAAGCTAAAGAACTTTCGACAAAAAACAAGAAGGACAAGGGCTCTGATTCACACGAAGACAGATTACCAGCTGATCTAGGTGCTTTACAGTCTGAGGTGGGCAAGCATGTCGAAGACGCCATCAAAGGTTACAAAGAAGCTATCTGTATTCTCAAAGGTAATTTTGATTGTAAATGTATTTACTTTTGAGTGACATCTTGTTCAACTGTAACAATAATTTCCGAAGGTTAGCAAGGCTCCTACTTGGACCGTTTGTCTGGTTTGTTACACATCACTTTTAGGGTATCCATACCAATGTGTTCCTTAATTTTCAAATTTGTTCATCAATGTTGATCGTTGTTAATTTTTACTTCTTAGCGTACACTGACGATGTGAACCATATAGTTGAATCATCTGTTGAAAAACAAGATCCCAAGATATGGCCTGAGCTTCGTGAAAAGTCACAGAAGAAGGAAGAAAAAGTGAAAAAAGCTATTGACGCTGTGGCCAGAAATGAGTATGTACCTATCTTCATTCTTTACCTATCTTAACCCTCGTGTCTTCTGTTATCCTAATCAACCTATTCAGCACCTTCCAGGTTGTAATGATGACTTCAAGTGCCGTCCATATTGTGGACACATAACATAACATGTCGATAGTAAAAGTGTAAGACCTCGTAAGTACAAAACTTCAAATTTCACAGGAGACGAAAGAACCCTTCTCATACAAAATGCAAATATGTTATGGTTTTATCGATTTTTGTCCCCCAGGCTGTTATCTGGTAACCTGTTATTGGAACCTGTCATTTAAAAAATAACAGTAACAGGATAACCTGTTATTAAAAAATAACAGTTTAGCCCATCCCTTCTTACAAGGTCTTGCTGAACCCCTGGCAGGTTTCAACTTACAAGTGTCTACTCACGGCCGCAGAGAACAGATGGGACAAAGGCGGGAAAACGGCTTCGCCTGAAGGATCAAGTCCTAAAAAACTACCTATTCCACTCAAAATCAGAAAATCGCCAAATTCCGACTTACGAGGTCTTGCACTTTTACTAGCAATGTACAAGTGATCCCTCTATTGTTTCCAAATGATACTGCTGGGTGGCTTGTTCACGCTGCAGCTATCTAGGTTCACATTTTCGTTCGAATTTATCTGACAAGCCCTTCAGTCATCACAAGGCTTAACATAGTTTCCCTATTGTTCGGTATCCACAATAAAGACCACATTTCAAGTGTATGCGTCTATGGCATTGCCATCTGAGTTGACCTGAGTTGATCTGAGTAGTGTATTAGTGTCATAAAGCTTAATTTTCTTGAACTAAGGGTTCATAATCTCTCTAGATATTATTTCTTGTCTCACCTGGTCATCGAAATATTTCCAGAATGAGACTCTACCAGCTCGAAAGAAACCTTCAGAATCTCCCTGGTACCGAAGAGGAAAAGAAGAAGGCGGGGGAGGAGGTTAAACATTCCATGAAAACTCTGAAGACTGTCAAGGATGAATTCACCAGAGAAAAGAACATGGCCAATGTTACTAACACTTATTGGACCATGGTTCACCAAGCTCGAGAGCATTTCCAGGTTTGCTAATCCTATATTATGCGATCTAGGTAAGTTTTCTAAGCAGGTGGTTAACTTGTTAGAGGCTTCGGCGTTGGATCTCTAGAATCCTGTTGAGTTGTTTTCCTTCAGGACATTCTGTCCTGAAATATAATAATTCGGGTCAGGCTGGCCATTGGGCGCACTGGGGATTGCTCCCGGGGCCCCCAGTCCCATGGGCCATCTCAATTTTTTTTAAATATACAAAAATAATAATAAAAAACAATATACTGAATAAAAAATAAAAAGTTTAATGCAGACACCTAGTAAGGAATGGTTAGGCTCTTCAGCACAAACCTTTTACTGCGAAAAAATTAGCGGACCCCCATTAGTCTGTGCGTCTCTGATTTTCTGCGTTATATCGCGCATTATCTTCCGTACTTCTTGAATGAGAGCCTCGGTTTCCTCTCTCATCTCAAAATAAAATGAAAAAGAACCGAGGAGTAAAACCCACAGCTCGCGTTATTTTGTGATTTTGTACAACCCCTCCGGCTGACGTCGCGTTACTGAAAGTATCGCTGAGAGTTAAGCTAGAAACACACTGCAGTGATATCACGTGATACAAAGTGTGGACAACTACATCTTGGCGTGACGTGAGGGCAGGGGTTCCCGTTCTTTGAGGTTTTGTGATCTACATTCTTCTTCGGTCCGCTCCCTCCCTTGACAACTGATGGTTGGTCGTGATACCAGTGTGCTCATACGCATGATATCACGTGATGTGAAACTGCACATGACATCACATGAGAGCACGTGACGTGAGCGCAGTGTGTTTCTAGCTTTAACGCCGTGTGTGTGGCGGGGACGATGCAATGTTGCATTATACATCCGTATAGCCGTAACGGGGCGGTACAGAAACGCCTAACGTCGCGTTGTAACTCGTCCTGTTGCCCGAGCCTTAAAGGGACGCATAATATAGAAGAAAGTTCTCAAATGTAATTTTCCATTCGGTAGCCACCAAGGTAACTGAACTAAACACGGCGCCTCTCCTTTCAACCTTTTCAATATACATAAGGGGGCCCCTAGAGGTTGGTTTCCGGGAGTGCCCCCCAGGCCTCAGTTCGACCCTGGCTGTGATGGGTAGATCTGAGACCTACCTCCTCACTGACTTGTGGCTACCTAGCTGTTATTACCACGTAAGTTATTCAGATTTTTTTTCTTTACACAAGTTGTTTTATGTAGGAGCCTACTAATGGTGAATTTTTCTTTCTGCAGGACGAACTTCAAACGTTGTTTCCGAATTTCTCCTTATCCGACAAGTCCATGAAGCTTGCTGAAGCTGAAATGGATCTCTTCATCCTATATGCCTTCCAAACTATCCTTTTCTACCAAAAGGAACTAACGAAACTGGATGTAAGTGAAAGATTTTGTTTTTGCCGTGCCAGAACAAGTCGATGTATTAAACCATACCTAAATGTATGAGAACGTAGGCCTTTTCCCTTAAATAGGTGTAAAGCAAGACCAAAATGAAAAAAAATACGTAAAAGTAGTATCGTCGTTGAAGATGCAACACGTGCTATCTGACATTTTGGGCAAAGTGAGATTATTATGCAGCCAGAAGCGCAATGTAGTGCCACGTCGATCTATGAAGTTAGTTATTTCAGCAAAAACTCAACAGAATGCTCTCAAATCCCAAAAAATGATAGCATGTGATATCTGACAATGGAAGATGCAACCTCTGTAACTCAGTTTTTTTGTCTCTCCTGAAAAGTTGCCAAAAGTCAGTTAGCTTGAGTTGCATCTTCAACGAGGGTATAGCCAAGATATAGTTCTTATCTCATTTTTTCTGTAACTGGAAAAATCAATGTTTGCATCTAACCGACGGTAGGTTCCTACACATTTCTATGACAAGGAACACTCTATCATTGATGTTTCTCAATATTCTATAATATGAGGTATTGTGGGGTTGAAAACATGGAAAATAGTTACATACAAAAAACATTGATGTTTGAGTAAAATAAATTGATCTCTGTAAAATATCTAAATTAAACCATCGTTGGTAAAAATATCGAACCATCGGTACCCATTTCTGGTAGGACGGTAGGAGTGATTTGTTCAAAATGTGACTTCCTATCTGTCCGTCCATCCGCATTTTTGAGGCCTCATACCACAATTTTGAGACATTTATGATTTGAAAATGTGAGCACCCCTGGTATTTGCGGGTGCAAATGCAGTGGCCAATACGGGTGCAAAGGTGGTGGCTAATGCCGTGAAAATGTGCGGCACCAAAAACTACGAGTATTCAACGTAGGAGTGTGCGGATTGGAAGATACGCTTTTTGCCATTTTTTCAACTAATTTTCAATGACTGAGCCAAATTTGACGTTGATTTGACGTTTGATTTGAGTTTGATTTGGTTATCTTTTTCGTACTAGTTTTTATAATTTGTGTCTATGTCAAAACCAATGCAGGTTGAATGTTTCATTAATTTACTAATTGCAATAGGTATTGTCCTCTTAAGAAACAGAAATATACTAAACTTCAGGTATCTATAAGTATTAGCCAGCTCGCCTCTGACCCTCATTTCCTTTATGCGTAACTGAGTAGTCAAGCATTTCCCAGGAGGAGGTCTTGGGTTCGATCCTGGGTTTCCCCATAATTTGTTTCTCACCTCATTCTTTCAATAGGTTCGTTCCAGCGAACGAGAGTTATTCAACCAGTTACGCGTAGGACTGTGTATGGGTAGAGTTAAATAACCTGTGGACGAGTTTTTAGTCAGATTGTACCCCTGAATTGTGTCCTAACGGGCGTTGAGCGTGTAATTGAGTTAATAACTTCCTTAACCTGATCGATGGTGGGTTATGGAAAAAAATCCAAGATAATCTGGCATAACCTTAACCCTTTAGCTCAGAGGCCTGCAAAATCGTGTAAAAATTAGATGTAACCTGGGGCCGAGGCTCGCTTTATCGCGTTCTTGCAACATCTATGTTTATTCGAAATAACTATTCTCCAAGGACTTCCTGTAGGAGTGGAGAAATATATCACCAAGGAAATCTTCTTCTTTATATTATCGGTCATCGTATTAGTTCTAAAGCTTCCAGTAGATGACGGAAAGACTGTCTTTCTGCCATTGTGTCATGAAGGGTTGAAAAATGTTCAGGCTGCAGGGGGCGCTCGAGGTTGAATGTGGTCTGAACTTCGCGACTCAGGGGTGCGCCATCGTCCAGTAACAGAAAGGTTAAAGAAAGATCAATATTAGCGTGTCCTTGACGTCAAAAAGATCTGTAACCTCAAAATGTGCGTGTGTTAACATCTTAGTTGATATATTTTTTGCACTATCTGTCGGAGTAACCTGCTAGTGCGTTCCGAGTTCTGTTAGGTTAAACCTTTTCCCACCCTTTTGGGTCTCAAAAATAACTTAACCCAACTCAACTCAACCAGTTGTCCTCCGCTGGAACGAAACTGCTAATAGAGAGTTTCGGCAAGCCGCTAACTAACGAGGTGCCTTTGATTCGTCCTCATGGATACTATAGTACCGGGAAAATGGGTGAAGGCTACGTTAGAAAGGTGATGGGCCCCGGGAGATGCATAACCTTCGCAAGTTGTAACCAATTTCATCCACTATCATCTGGCCCCCATACATTACCGTCACTATACAGGGTGATCTGC
>JAEMON010000005.1:30346915-30360611 GCA_030264115.1 Lygus lineolaris
GAGACCCACAACAGGTCCATGTTCGGGCTACCCCCCAACTACTCACACGGGTAGTACCCACACTACCCACACTCATCGGTATACTTGCAATATTGGAAATACATACATAATGTAGGTATGTAACTATTTATCTATTCATAACTTTCATGATCAACGACTCTCTCTTATAGGGCGTTTACCAGGTATTTTTCTTCCGTGTCGACCATCGTTGCGGGATCTTTGTGGTGATCTTTTACACGGGGGGTAAGAAATTATAAGTACCTACCTGTTTATAGATATATACATATATAGGTACATGTGAAATGTTAAACTAAGAGACCATTTTTAAAATTTTGCATTACCAAAATTTGAAGCCATCGCAATAGCTGAATTTTCTTCGAAAATTCGCTAAAACGGAAATAATTACCAGCCCAATCAACACCTTCCTCGTGGGTCATGAACTTTCCCGCAAACTTGATTATAAGTTAAGGTATGAGGGAACTCGTTCGTCGGGTTCTTCCTTGACTTGCTCCGAGTTAGTTACCAGGATTCATCGGAAAGTCCAATTTGCATCCTATCATTATTATTTCCAAAGTTTATGTGAACTTGCACGAAATATTCTCGAAAGATGAACATAGATTTTTCCTCTCGATATCTGTGAATGATAGTAGGACATAGGCCCCAAATGAAACAACGCTTTGCCATCTTATAGTTCATTAAGTTTTATGGAAAATGAAATATAGAGTGCTGGTTCAATAAATGAGGCATGATATGCCTATACAAATATGGGTTTTTCGGAGAAATCGGGATGGAGGAAATGAATGCTTCTTTGTCTATGGCACCATTTTCACTTTATATCATAGAAATGAGAGTAAATAATTTATGTACCTACAATATTAATCGTATTCAGACACTAGATATCTCTCAAATCATTCATCAATCATACATCAAATTATTGCCATAAACACGAAGTCTATCAGTTGAAATGATCGTGAAGCGTGGATAATGATTATAATTATTATGATTATGAATATGAATTGTTGACCTAATTCGGTCGTTCCGATGGCGAAAAAATATAAATATTATGATTCAATGAATGAATGAAAAACTTGGTCAATATCAACTTGGTCAATATCAACTTGGTCGTGTGTAGTGGTATTATTTTTCTATTCATAAAGTTGGATACCGACAGTCGTGAAGAAAGAGGCCAAGATCGTCAAAAGTGAATTGGGCTAGTCTCGTAAAATAATTTAATCAGAAAGAATTCTCGGGTTTACGACCCTAGGAATACGTGCTGGTGGGAGCTTATTGTATAGTATAGTTTTGTCGGTGTTGAGAATGTCAACTACTCTACATCCCTTTTCAGAGTCTTCTAGTTTATATGCACCTAAAAATTAATTATGAAATATATTGAATGTACGTATATCTACAAAATTGAAAATAACATGTATAGTTTGTATTATGTACTGTACAACATCTAGTTAAAAATGGTGTACAATTATGTGACTACTTAATTGTATAACTACAATCGGATACATGAGTGTAAAACTACTTAACTATAATAGGTATTGGAGTGAACATATTTCCAGGTTATGTCCGGGAGGGTAGATAGCGGACATAAAGGTATAGCGGAGGTAGACCCTTTCTTCAAAATCATGTAAATACTATGCCAGTCATTAGATTTAAACCTTGAAAACATTCATTCTCATTCTACAGCTGCAGCACCAGTCATATTGCGGGGAAATAATACCTAGAGGGAGGATGAGTTGAAAAAATTGGAGATAACAACCTTTTCAGGTTGGATGTCCGTCCGTCATCAGCTGTCCTTCAATGATAGGATCAGAATTAGTTCTGATGATTTAGCTCTTGGCTACTGATTGCCTCACCCCCTTGAGTAGAGAGGGAATCGCCGACGGCCCGACGTGATTATAAGGAGATGTGTGGTCCCAGCAGTCACCCATCCAAGTATTAACCACGCTGCTGATAACTTAACTTAGGTGATCACACGGGAACTGGTTTATTCCACCAGATAAGGCCGTCGGCAAGTAGGAGGTTGGGAAATGGGTATAAAATCTTATCTCGCCGTTATTTGTTGGGGCAGGTTTTCTATTCTGAGAGAAATTTAGCATCGAAAAAAAACAAACATGTTTGTATTCCTGCAACGGTTTCTTACCTACTATTATTTTCTCCATCAAAATAAAAATAAAATTCAATCCCTTGCAAATTCCCCCCTTGGTCTTGAAAATCATCCTTCCAAGTATTCTTTTTTTTTTTTTTGGTGCACTTCGGAACCAATAATGAACATAAACGTATGCGAAAGTTTCATGTATACCCATACTTACCTAATATTTTATGTCCACGGAGGAAAGTTTTGTAAGGTTCCGAACTAATTTTTGTTCTTGGCTCTTTGCAGTTGCTTCTTTTGTTGGAAAATTTTCAAAAATATGAGATAGGTACGAAGGACGATCGTAAAGTAAAACGCTGCAAATTATTACACAACAGTTTATTATTTTCTGTATAGATCGCCCATCTACAAAAATCCTATTGACATAAAATACCCACTTATCGCGAGGTTCACAATCATCTCTTGTGCGACAATGAGTAGGTACCTTCTTGTAATTATTATTGTCGGAGAGTTGTATCATTCATTCCTAATGAAATTCAGTAACTAAGGAAGTTTCTGAAAGTAAACAACAAACCTGGTTTGGTGGAATCGAAAGAAAGTTGCATTTGAACAGCTGATATTTGAACGGAGATGTTGCATACTCGGGAAGAATTGCGATTCACACTCGTGTTTCTGCTCTTTTTTTCGTTCAACCCTTAAGTCCTTACATGGAGCAAATGCCTAAAACGCTCCGCAAGGTCTCATTCGACGCTAAAAATTGTGTTCTATTTTAAATAGATGGAAAAAATATACCTTCCTATTCGAAATTTTCGAGCTTGGTCGTTTTGAAAATTTCATCCCCTATTTTCTACCCCTTAGAGAGGGCTGACGGTAACGAAAAGCTTCGAGGCACAAGTAGACCCCGAATGGAGCCGGTTTCTACGTATCTTGAAACGTAAAACCTCAAATTTTGGGGGGGGTTAAAAAAAATTTGTCGTGCTCGATTCCAAAGGTTCATTATTGAAAATAATAAACCAAAATATAAGCCGCTGGGATTTTTTTTCCAATTGCCGGTCTACACGAAGTTACCGGAATGAATAATAATTTTTTCCCATTCGTTCCAAGGTGAAAATCACCTTCCATCGATCAACCTTATTCTAAGATTTGTTTTGTACAACTTTATCGTAATGTGGTGGCTTCCTAACTTTAAATGAAAAGTTAGTCATCTCTTCTTCTCTCGGTCAAATTAATTTCTGTTGTAGTCGTAATAAGATATCGTTGGCAGCTAGTCATAATCCAGCTTGAAAAATTTACCGCTCGTGCCTGCACTTAATTTCCCTAGTTTTGGATGAGGACTGGATTTCCATCTCTTTTCCAAGGAGATTCGAATTAGCAGAAACGATTTATGTCACTGCCATTTGCTAAACTCCTCTATCTTAATCTCTGGCCCTATTCAGATCTTTCCGTGATTAATACTCTCTTCAGGGGGTTACTATCTTACTAATAAGGCGATTTACATCGCACATACTTCATTTATATTCTTCCTCTCTTATTCATTTATATTGCTTCCTCTGTCGCTCGTAATCGTATGGCACTTTTGCCTGTATGAACGTCGATCTCAATTTTTAGGCTCGGCTGAGGCCATACGTACGTTTTCTAGTAATTAGACAGAATTCACTGAAGAAATGTCGAAATGATCGATTTCCCCATTTTTATCAATTCCTTCGATGTTCCCATTTTTGATTAACTTGAACATGAATCCGTCGAAAAAATCTTAGTTTTGACTCTTCCATGGTCACATGGTTCACAACCATATGAATTTCGTCGCATTCGGGTCAGTCCCAGTTGTCTCCGTTACTCTTGGGTCAGTCCACATGATAACGGACGAGCCGCCATAACTTATGACTTGATCATCCAAATTTCGTTCAAATTTTGATGGTAGTTCGAATGTAGGTTCTATAATTATGGTTTCACATGAATTCAGTCTCATTTAGATCCAACATGAAACCGTCGAACGTCCATAACTCACGACTTATTAGGGGGGCAAGGGACGGAGCCCAAAATTTCCTCAAAAATGCCTAAATCGGGTACTGAAGAGTTTATAAAAACTCTTACTATATCATTATTACTGCTTTGAACCAATAAGTTTAAAAAACGGGAACCCTCCCCCTACCCCCTCCCCTTACCATTTTATTTAATTTTAAGTATGTTGATCGTAGAGTAAAGTAGTGATGGAATTGTTGAGGGTCGATGGTCGATTTGACAACAGCTTTTGCACACGATTTTCGAGTACCGTTCTTTTCCCTTCTTTCATTCCATGGTATATTGGCTGGAGAAAATGGGAAAACTAATTATGTCAGGTCCTTCGCACCTTAATGGTCAGAATTCGCCCAAGTTTTGATGGTATTGATATAAAGTACGAGTGAAAGAAAAGTTTGAACTTCAAGCGCGGACTAAGATTTTTATTTGGCAACATATACACAACAATTAATCACATGTGCATATAGGGAAACACAAATTAACGTATAATAATGGAGTTTGGACATGAACAGATGTTCTGATTCTATTAGGTATAGGTACTTAGTTTGATTGTAGGCCCTATATATATTCGGTCCAATAAGAATTTCGTCACATTCGGGTAAGTTATAGTAACTGCGCAAGCGCCAACATGTGGAGACCGTTGGAGCGCCGTAAGCACGACTCAATGATCAAAATTCGTTCAACTATAATTATTTCAAGGCTGAGATAAGATCAAATGATTCTGTATCTGACTGTCTATTGTCCGCTTTTACGGCCACAGATATCACCCGAAAATTGATTTGTGTGGGGAAGTATCTTCAGATCAGTCTAACTCAGATTACCTATAGGCTATTTGGGGGTTTTCAAAAGTAAGCCTGAGTTTAAGGCGAAATGCCCTGCGTTTAGTTCCAAAAGTTGCCACCATTTCGCGCTTCAAAAAGAACGAAAATTAATTTCCGTTTTTCTCCGGAACGGGTGTTTCGATTTTCATTCTGCAAACCTCTCTGTATTACCAAACTTAGGTTTATTCATTCAGTTTCGATTAAAAAAAAAATTTCCTTCCATGGTGTGCAAATATTTTTGCTCAAATTCGAACATTCTGGAAATGTCAGATGTCCATGACATAGAGTTTTGCGAGCAGAATCCAAATCAATTTCCAGATTCAAATTCGAATTAATAGACCAATCGGCCTATTCGAAATACGAATTAAAATAGACGCTCCTTAATCTCTATTAGCAGGGAGCAGTATATCTCGGATTTTCGATGTAGATTAAGGACCAGGACAACAGGGTTTTTCCCAGCTTTCGGTCTTATTACACAACCTTTGTTGTACGAATCCGCCTGGACAAAGAATAACACGGAGTAAAATGCCTTGGCAACTTGAGTTTAACAAAATGCTTGACGCTTTGCGGCGCCGGCCGGTCTCAACAACAGACTTTTGTAATAGGTATTGTGAACAGGAGCCCTCACACATCATGACCCGAGTGCGTGATATTGTTCTCATATGGCGGGAAAGTAGGTGACTGCCTCAGCTTAACTAATTATAGCGGTAACCATTCAAGAATTAATGAGACACCCCCACTCAGGCCCTTTCCCTTTGGGAGCAGCTGGCCTGCCTCTAAATTTTCCACTCTTTTGTTCCCTTTTATCTCTAAAAAGGCCTCAAGGAAAATCGTTGTTTTGGGTCGGAGAAAAACTGTTTCTTAATATCATCTCTTGTCCTACTTACAATTATTATTTTCGTTTCGTTTTTATTACTCGGCTTTTTGTGTAGTTATTTTTTTTAAGACTGCCTTAATCATCCCCCTTACCACCCCTTCTTGGCGTCCCTCTCTCTTTCACCTTAAAGTTCCCAACTCCTTTTTCACCCGAAGTCCTTCGTTTCTGTTATTGAAATTTTTTTCTTCCATATTACATTTCTTTCTACTTAAATCCATTCCAAAATTTTTCCTGTAAATAGCTCTTGAAATTGATTTTTCCCCTCTGACTTTTCCTCTTTGACCTTTTAAAGAATTAGGGTATCGTGGTCATCAGGAACACGGAAGAAATATTTTTTGAAGTGGCTGAAAATTCTTAAACACATTGGAAAATTTCTGTAAACCTACCTAGATAGACATTTTGAAGGTTTATTCAATATCGAGGATTATATTCAATTGGAGATTTACAACCGAAGTTTTTTTTTTTTCGTCAACGCCTCTAGAGAGATAGTATAACGCATTATACATTTTTTTATACATTTTTCAATCTTCCTCTTTTCTAATATGATAGGAATGTTTCCTTCTTTTATCAAATGCAATTTATTGAGATTTTTCTCATGGGTGGTTTTTATACTCTTATGTCCTTAAATGAATTCTTATTAATTTTTATCTGCGACGGAACTGGTTGAATCCTGAATGGCCAAGTTACAGGAATCGTTTTGGTACCGCGATGGAATCGTCCCAAAGAGTTATTTTCGTCTTATTCCATTACGTCCCAATTCGACGTGAAAATTTGTGAGATCCCAGGATGACCACGTAACCGCAAAGTGTTTAGGTATGTACTCAATCGAAGTCTCCAAGGAGGGTTGATTTCACTATGAAGGACTAGGGTTACCCATAACCCAGCCAGGAAAACTTATCTATTATTTTGAAGAAAAAAGTAAAAACTTTACGGAAATTGGTGCTGTCGTTCGAGTCAGAAACCGTTGTAATAATATATTTCATACAACATACAGTCATACCTACCGAGTTGTTAATGTTCTACTGTTACTCACCAAACATCGTTTTTGATATTATTACCAATTATCTTCAATTTTGCTTCAGTTTAGCAGTTGATCAGGGAAATAATGGCGTGGTCAATATCAATTGTTTAAAAATAATTACAAAAACGAATCTACTCGGGGAAAATTTTCCTAAAAACCACAGCGATAGTTCTTGGACGAGTGGCCATTTATTTTCCCTCGCTGCAGCAATCAGTAGAATGTCGAGGTGGAAGAGAAGTTGACAATGATAGATGAGGGGGAAAGGCAATATTGAAGCAGAGCCGTTGAGATGGCGGATGGTAGTTGACGGAGAGAAGAGGAAGTAATTCGCTTTGGAAATCTGGATCGTATCATGGAAGTGAAAAATCTCTTTAGACACTCCATGCGTAAATTATACCAGTATATTAAATGTGCCTTCCGTTGAATAAGGTAGTAAGGAAAGATCTTATTTAGCGGTGTGGCTGTGGGGATTGAAAGAAACCTTTAAAATAATAGATAATATACCTTGATAATATACTGTGGTTAGTAGGCTCAACTTTCATTCTAAATTAATTAATTTGGCAGTAGGATTTGACTTATGACAACAGCAACCCGCAACCAGGAGGTTTGATATACTCATTCTGAGTTGATAAAATTCATATATTTTTTATATGGATATGGTTAATATTTTGTTTGTTATTTTAAATATGGAAAAACATTTTTCATTTTCACAATAGATAATTAACTGAGGTGTAGCCAGGGTACAATAAGATTAAAGAACAAAAACGTGATTAAAAGTTTTTAGGATAGTAATTATATGCGTGATTGCCTTGGGTGACAAACTTCTAGTCACAGCAGTTATATCATTTCGATACTCCATATTTTTATATAAGTAGGTAACAATTCTTATTTTCCGTCAAACTTGAAAATGATCTTAAATGTTCACTCCCCGGAGCATATGAGTCACTTTTGTCGTATGGCTTCCCGCTCCATTTGAATATTTGATGGCCCATCCGTTTGAAAGAGACTCCCCGTCGGGCAATGCCCAAGTTTGATGTATATCTCGGAAGATTGATGATGCCTGACGGCTTTTAATAGTACTTTTTCGGAGTCAGAAAAGCGGAATGAAATGAATGCTGGATGGGGACCGACTCCAGTATTCCGGAGAATCATAAATCAGCGAAACCGAATTCCATTGCTGAGTTGTTCAATAAGACCACTCAACCTCATTATACTTAAAGCGGTTGTATTACATTACATAATGCTTCATTAAGGACGATACCTAATGTACAGGGTGTCTCACGAGTTATGCTCAACCGAGTTTTCTCCCTCTACTATACGAGATTTAAAAAAACGCGAAAAACGGTACCCTTAATGATTTTTCACGAGGAATTCATCCAACACATTTTCGCGCTCCACTCTGACGCGCTATAACGCGTTCGTCGCACTAACTTTGTTTTTTCAGATAGAAATCCCATTCTTTATTGCATAATCGAATTTTACGCAAAATTTTATGAAGAAATGTCCCCTCACTCGAAAATTTAAGTGAACAAAAACATGTGCAATTACGCTCCAAATATGCTCTAATAGGAAGAAACCGAGGTTTATGGGTGTAGTAACCTATCAAGTTATGATACATGATTTTAACCTATTTTTCCAAAATTCTAAATTTTCATGAAAAACAAAAACAAAATTCTGGGTTGCTCAATTTTTTTTACTAATCAAAAAAATAATATCATCACGTAATGGAATTCTGCCTGCATGACCTACTTCTCTCCAAGTTGGAATACAATTTTCATCAGATGAAAAAAAGGACAATGAAATCATATCGATCGTACATGATTGGTATTCACCTTCTGTCGGACTTAGACTGTTGGACTAATAGATGATAGTTCCTGTTATTATGATGGGCCTTCGAATTTTCGAGTTTAGGTTCAAGTACTGTTTGGATGATCCATTCGTTATACTCAGTTTTTAAATGAGTTGGCTTCAAATTGCCCTTTTAAGAGCACAAATCGTAGATATTTTTTAATAACTATAAAATCATGGAAAAATTGCACGCGGTCACCAAGTTCAAACTGAATGAGGGTCTGATCGTAGCCAACTTGTAATGATGCATCTTTTGCATAAACTGGTGAAAAAGTTCAAGAGCGGTTTTGATTGGGAGGTTCTCTCGCAGAGTTGATGTAGAGAGTAAGTTTCCAGCGATCAGCTGGATCTGAACGTTTGAAAGCGGCACACATTACTTAACTGTTTTCCGCACCTCCACCATTGCCAAGTTTCTAAATTACCTCTAAACTGTTGGCTCCCCGACACACTTTTTAGTCGTGTCACCTTCGAACGTGACACGTGGATCGTGCTCACGAAATCTTAATCAAACGTTAGAGCCAGATCCTCCCCTTATATTTAATTATACGTCAAACTATGAGTTCTTACCTGAAAAAACTCATTAAGTAGTTACCTAATGATCAGTTTTTTAAACGATTTTATGGAATAACTCGTTTCAATTAGGTTGTCCATGACGGTACCGTCTTTGGTAACCTCTCGACTGACTGGACAAACCTTGACGTACAGGATATTTCTGGGTAGTATAAAAGTATTAATGTCTGACAATAGCTACATCTATGTTAATCAACTCTTTAATAGCCGAGATTGTGGCATTTTTGAGGGCATTTCGGGCCGAAGACGGTACTCCCTATTTGGGTGTTGCTGTTAAGGACTCTAGACTTGATTTCAAATTTAAACCCCCTTAGTTTTAGTATAAGTTTTACCTTTAACATACCAACATTATGGTTAGTTGAGTTCGCGAAAAAGTTTATTCTACATCGTAAAAACGTGTTTCCTTATCTTGGTTTTCTCTATACGCCCTCCGCACTTTTTCTACGCACCCCCGCTCTCCTGTTTTGATGAATATTTAATATACATTTCACTGAAGCACCCTGGTCTTTCTCCGAGGGTTTACGCCTCGCCCGGCAGGTGATATAAAGACGGTCGTATCTGCAAAACCAAAAAAAAATATTTAAGCAGGCCTTCCTCCGCGGTGGTGTCGTATTTTTGTTATTATTTTTTGCTCCCCTTTTTACGCTGTGGTGGGGGTTAGTTTCTGCTTAAATGCTTCCCTCATTTTTCGCCCACCACCTGCGGCAGACGACGAGAACTTTTCAGGATTTAATTCTCATCTTATTTCATGAGTTATTCGAGAATGGAGGGGAGGGCTCAACTTCATCCACGTCCTAGGTTATATAGAGAAAGTGTTTTTCTCTCCTTCATTCCTTGCATATTTTAATTTAAATTTTGTGTCAGACAAAAGACCTTCTTTGTCGTTGAAGTTGGTTATTTCCCTACCTCGTTCGTAAAACCTCTTACCTTCTCCATATGATTAAGTAGGTTCTGGATTTTTACTGTCTTTTTTTCTTTTTTCTTTTTTTAATATTAAGAACGTTTTCTCAACGCTGAAACCCTTTGAGCGATTATTGAGCTGTTCATCAATCTACTCTAAACAGCATTATCTTTGTTAACTAAGTACCTACCTGATGAGTTTTTGATGTGATTGTCAGAATAGCCTGCCAATCAACAATCAACTGGACAGCATTAAGCCTCCTGAGTAGTCCACAGAGACCCAATCCGCAAGCGCCACAAATCGAGTAAATCTGACTCAAAGTCTAACTGGTCCTATAATTCAGCAAAACATCCTATAACTTCTGTTTTAGATTTTTCCAATTGCTAATGAGTCCAATCGAACAAGCTAACCAGCAAGCTAATCAGTTGCTAATCTTTTCCATGCTCTAGACAGCCAACAGCTCATTACTTTTACAAATATTGAATTTTTCATGGATTGGTTCCTTTTCGGTGGTCACCAATCATCAATCACAAGACCAGCTAAATAGAACTAGAGGTTACGTATGTTAAAGCATACACCCGACGGTGCCACCTTTGTAGTTCTGTTTGGCGAAGCAAAATCACCTACTACACATTCAACGTTTTTTTATAAAGCTTTTTAAACCTCCAAAGCCCTTATATCGACTGGTTCTTTTTTGCTAAATGAAGAAACAACCAACTACTTCAAACATATTAATTTCAAAGAAATTTAATTAAAATCACTATAAAATGAACAATTTTAATGAATAAGTCGCGTACAGGGTCTACCTTGCAGTTGGAGCAAACTTCAGGAATCACTTCTAGAGGTGATTTCCAACAATAGTGTCTCTTAGAGCTTCTTTTAACCACTCGTTTTCGTGATTTTTTCGCTTCTAAGATTTGTTTTTCCTTCTACCTTAATTTACTAAAACAGCTATAACTCCCTAAACTCACGCATAGTGCAAAACTAAAAATGAATATACCATTGGAAAGAACGTTAAATTTCTTATGATAGAATCCCACTAACTGTCTCAGTCTATCTTCGAGGCTCAAAACCCAGACCAAAGTCCAATTTTTTGATTATTTCCAGAAATTCGACTTTTCTTTCACGTATCCGTTTTCTTCTAAACCAATATTATTGAGATGGACACTCAACTGAAGAAACTTCCTCAGGATCTCAGCTTTCCAACGCTTGAGTTTTAGAGCACTGATTGTGGGGGGAAATTCCGTTTGAATTCAGAAACAAAACACATGGGGTTTTCAAAGTAATCGACTGTTTTGTCAGGACGCTCTTGTAATTTTTACTGATGAAACATTGATGATGTTGATTTCTCGAGAACAATAGTTCATATATTCTGGAAATACTAGCACCAGGATAATATTGAGGCATACTGGGCAATAATATTTGGAAAAAATGCAGTCAAACTCTTATCTAGCAAAAAATGGCTAAGTCCGTGGAACTTAGCCCGTAGTTCACATTTCGAGGATGTCCGTGGCGTGGAAACTTAAATAGAAAACGATACATAAAACACCGGAAAGATGTTTTCCGGAGAAAGTTTTTCCTGTTGAGTGCCCAGCTCACATATTGGTTTAGAAACAAACGAATGAGTGGGAGAAAAGTCGAATTTCGGGACATCCTCGAAATTTGAACTTTGAGTTAAGTTTTAGCCTTGAAAATCGACTTATAAAAAATATAGTTAGGTGAAATTTCATCGTGGGAAACTTAACGTTCTTTCTAATGGTATATTTATGTTTAATTATGTACTGTACATGTTGAGGGAGTTATGACTTTTCACAATGATGTAAGATCCAAGAAAAAACAAAATCTTGAAAGTGAAAAAACACACGAAAACAAGGGGTAACATACGCTTTTCGTTAGAAATTACCTGTAGAATCGATTTCCCCCCCCCCCCCCTCCCCGGAATTTAGAACCTATATAGGTACGTCACTGCGAGAACTGCATCTGCATCAACTCGATTATCACAGCTTTGTGCAGGAGAAATTGTATCCCCGTTTCCATTCTTATTTAATTGTATCCCTTAATAATAATTATGTATTGCCTTAATGCCGACCAAATTGTTATGAAAATGTGAAAACGCTGCAAATTATCAAACAACAGTTTTATTACGTATTTGTCTCATCATCTGCGCAGATCGTTATCCTCCCACGATCCCTCCCTCTCGCTACGTATTCTCGTTACTCTTGTGGTCTTCCACTTTAGTTTCTCGTCGTTCGTGATTATAGCTGTTCATCAATATTCGGTAGAAGGAATATCCGAAGCAAAATGGAACGCGACTTTACCTTACTCATAACTCATAACAAATCAAAACTCTAATTCTGACGAGTTCTTCCTGTCAACCTTTCAGCCCTGATGGAAAGTGGTCGATTGGTCGTATAGTGCTCGGAATGGTCTCATTCAAGAGAGTACAATATATGTATTGAAACGCAGAACCCAAAAAATGGTTGTAGATACGTTTCGTATCAATTCCCTCGGTACCGACTTTTTCTTACTTTTTAGGGCTTCCCTTCAGCGATCATTAGTTCTCCCGTTGAAAACGAAAATCCGTCTCGCGAAGCGAAACGGCCCATTAGCTGGTGCCACATGAAGCTCGTTCAGGCTCCCACAAACTTGTGTGATTAATGACTCCACATTGTTTTAGACTTGATGTTAACCTCCCATCCCCGCCCTTCTTTACAACCCCCATCCTTCGTTTCCCTTAATCCGCGGTGATATTTCAGTGTTATAGGTACCCAGTATAATTTCGTATTTAATCTGGAGCTAACGGAGGAACTGTCGCGTCTGCCATACCCCCTTATAATTTTGCCCTGTTGTTGATACACAATTAAACTACGTCAGAAAGGAAGGACACCAGACAGAAGAACCAAATAGGGAACAAGAGAGGCAATCATATTCTTCAAATAACTTTTGACTCTCGATAAGAGTCAAATTTGAAATATTCAGTTCTACTCATCCCAACTGCAGAATAGGAAGGGAATTATAATTTTGGACATAGCACAAGCCATTTCAAATGTTAATACGTAAAATCTTCCCTATGTGCAATCTTTGGGAGACCAGGTGTTCGTAATTACTCGGTTTCTTATGCTAATTTGGGGGTTTGCATATAAGTTCTGGTTGGCTGCTATTGAAAGAAAACGTTGTCAGTTTTTCTGATCGTGGTCTCATTTTCCTTTGAGGCCCTTCAGAAGACTTCTTGTTAATTAGGTAACTTATCAATATGAAATGAGGGAGCTTTGAAACTCAGCAAATTTGTTGTATTCCTTGTGGGAATTTTAGCGAGATCTAGACCATTATTACTCGTTCAGCGCCGTTTTTGAGTCAAGTTTTGAAGCAGCAGAATGCTTTTACTCGAAGTGATGAAGAAAATTCGTTCAGTCGGTTAGTGTGGTGTTCTCGTAATGCTTAATGCTTGGCATGAACCTAACTACGGATGTTATCTCCCAGTCAAATTTATTTATTTTAATTTTTTGGTTTATTATTTTCAATAATGAACCTTTGG
>JAEMON010000005.1:30360974-30372792 GCA_030264115.1 Lygus lineolaris
AAAATAATAAACCATTGTGTAATAATTTGCAGCGTTTTTCAAATCAAATTTATTTGTAGTATTTTTCCCAATGAAATTCAAGGTGTGTAATTCCATAAGTGCTGCTGTACACCTTACATTAGATAGTAAAAAACCCAAATACGATTGGGAAATAATTAAATTTGAATGAGAAACAACAGCATTTGATAAGGAAAACTAAATTTGCCTGAGAAAAAATTAAATTCTACTGAAAAAAACTAAATTTTACTGCGAAATGCTAGTAAAACATCTGGTGCGAGGCTTCACACTACTTTCCTCGTTGATTTTGGCCCTCAATCTATTTTTGTGGAGATGAGGGGTATTGGAACTTGTTTCTACTTGTTAGAAGAGTAAATCCTGTGAATTCCATCATAATCGTTAGAGCAGTTTGGGAGAAAAGCTAAAAAATGGGCTAAAAACGAAGTTTTTTCACCTATTTGGAATCCCCCCCCCCCCCCCCCCCCCCTCTTATAATCGACCTGGAGGGCTGAAATTCTTAGGGTCTCATCCTCAGACATGTAGAAACCAATCCTCGAAATCGGAATTCTTGATCAGCACGTTGAGAAAATTGATCAGATGTCGATTAGGACCTGTTAAAGGTGGTGTTTCAGAAATTGGGTTTTCTGCTGATCGCAATACTTTCCATTCACCTTCAGGTGGCTGAGGAAAGTAAAAAGGAGCAAAACCTGAACTTACCTATTTATTTTGCTCATTTCCTATTTCTTACTTGCATTACGATAGTAGTATACCTACCGTCACACTCGTATAGCAACTCACTTCGATAAATTACAAGAAAACTTGTTTCATTGACGTTTACTCGATGTAATTTATTATCAACGCGTATTAAGCGAAACGATGATTTATTTTAAATAATATATATGGTATATTCGCGTCAAGACTCCAAACCTGGGAATCCCGAAGGAAATAGGAAAATGCCGAGTTTCAGCACCACAGCACTTCCCAGCGTTCCTAGTTCATTTTTCGGTAAGAGTATTTACACTTGATAATAGCATATTTAGGGTACTACCTAGGTACATAACATTTGTACTGTGTATCTTTTCATTTCTTCAATCTTGTGTTCACAGAGCGTGCCGGACAGGAGAAGAAAGCTGTCCAAGCTCAGCTTCTCTGGTCAGCTTGCGAAGGACTCGTGTCTGCCATCACTTGTGATAGAGATTGTTCTACCATCTCCGTGAGGTCCATAGCTGGCGAAGTTCACGCTGTTCGGATGGCAGCTTGTGAGTGCACATTTTACTAATTTGATGAAGATTCAACTTTATTTCATTAGAGAACGTGGGGGTTTTGAAATCGCACAACGTTTCTCTGTTCACGAGCGTGTTTCCTCAATCAACGTGACTACGGAAGGCCGAAATCACGATGAATGAGTAGAGCTATTCTGGTCAAATATCCGGCTTGACTGAATAATGGGTAATATATTAAATTACTGTACTTACCGGGTCTAAAACACATTAAACAGCTGTACCGGGCGTTGTATTGTATACTTACATCGTACATCACATCTTCACTCAACAAACAAGCTAGCAGCGAAAATCCGAAGAAAATGACTTTTCAGACCATTCTAAGACGATTCCTGAAGTTCAACACTTTTTCATATAAAGTAAGTATATTTACTCGTATGTAAGATGTCCTGTCACAATAGATCAAATATGGTCTAAGTGACTGGGAGTTACTGTCCAGACAATAATCCTACCCTAAGTATATGCTTTGAAAAATCATAAAAAATTCAAAATGTCAATAGTAGGTAACAGAAGAAAGGTTGAGTTCGTTATTGGCCAGATTTGTTGGAGTACTTCAAAGAGTCAAATTTTGAAAATCGAGGGTCAAAAAACGTGTTTTTTTTTTTCAAATTGTTGGTGTAAATTACCATCTTGACCATAGGAATATAATATCGTCGTTTAAATTCGATCATGGCCTATCTCATTTCCAGCAAATTTTCATGAGAAACAAAACACTGGTTTGTGACTATTATTTCCAACAAATTTGGAGATTTATCGTTGAAAATAATAGTCACAAACGATTTTTTTTCTCCTGTAAATTTGCTGAAAATGAGGAAAAAATCTTCGTCGTTCGAAAATCGCTAAAAATCGGTTAAGATGATTCTTTGAGAAGTTGCTCATTGAATCATGTTGTATGAATAGAACTTTTTATAATTGAATGGGTGTCTATCCGAATTTTTCAGTATTGGTTGGTAATATACCTACGCACTCCTTCAAGTACTTCTTGCTCACTTTTTCCCTTCTTACGGGATCCCATCTGGGTATCTGTTGGGGTACTTTACTCTAGAGCCAGAAATGTACACTCTTCATTTGAGATGCATACCTACCTCTAACAGGATATTATTACTGTCACACGTACCTACAATAAATTAAAAATAAATGTATAAAAAAATAGCTGCAATACGAAGTAAAATTTTATTTTTCTGTAATTCCTTGGAGGGTGCAGGAAATGAAACGAAATGCATAAATAGCCATAAAAAATAGTCAGAATATAGTTTTATTCCTTTACCAATATTTTTCAAAACGACATCAGAATAGAATGCGAAAAATTAGAGCCCTTTAAGAAACCTAATTACACATTATTAAAACTTTGAAAAAAAGAAAATCTCCATTGCAAAAAAAGTCCACTAATGGACTGAAATAGATTAAAAATCAGAAGACTCAATCATTTGGTAAATGTTTGCAGAAATTTGTGTGCTCTATAGAGGTCTATCTGATAACATACGCCCTTTGACGTCGTATTGCCAGCACGGGTCTCTCCTCTTTGACTACATTTTACTGCAACCTACCGGTGGTTGACGATAGAAAAACCACTTCCTTCTCGTATGTCAGTTAACATAAGCCATTATTAGCGAGAAAAGAAAAATCGAAATTTCTAACAAACGCCCTTCTTCTAGACACCCATTCAATTCTCAACGACAAGCTGAGCGCGATTCAGTTGGCTATAGGGCAGATTCCTTTCTATTATCCGTATTCCGCACGTACAACCAACTTTAAGGGTAGTAAGAGATTTCAAACTTCCATTAATTGGCGGTGCCAAGATAAGCACAACTGTTACAAGATTAGTCTCAGAGGAGGATGTCTTATTTGAGCAGAAGGGAGGCCCAGTCCCCCAGTTTCCAACCTAAATACACACGAGTTTGCTTGAATAACGGAATCGTCGGAGCCGCGTTTGTCGTTTGTTAATTGAATACGGTGGGGAGAAAGGGCGAGATTATGGTTTCCTAAGCGAAGTAATCATCTACCCCTTCAGACGAAGTGATGTAGCCGGTGAAGGATTAGTGGAGTGGCTCGAAACGGGCCTAAGTATCTGAACGTACCCTCGAAATATTGCCTGATAATCGCTTTTGGCCAGATGGCTGGACCGCAATTCACAAGATTGATGTTATCAACGAAGTGCATTTTGCAGTAAGTGCCTCCTGATACATCCGATTTCTTCTTGATTGCTATCCACAAAACGCTTCTCTCTTGCAAAATCAAAATTTGCACTCGCAATTTCCATTTCAGAGCTTTCTACCTAATAGTATTTACTGCTTCAAGAAATTAGTCAAAATGTTTGGGTATCAGAATTTCTTCAAAATTTATTTAAATTCTTTCAGAATTTATTAAAAACATTTCGGGTGTTACCCAACTAACTCTCAGCTCATTAAAGCGAGCCCGATTGACTCCCACAAGACTCAACTCC
Source organism: Lygus lineolaris (assembly GCA_030264115.1). Taxonomy (NCBI): domain Eukaryota; kingdom Metazoa; phylum Arthropoda; class Insecta; order Hemiptera; family Miridae; genus Lygus; species Lygus lineolaris. The sequence continues at coordinate 30,364,695 of JAEMON010000005.1, forward strand.
CAATTTTCATGGTTTTGTGAGCTATTAGCGTTACCCAGTGGACACCGCGACGATATTCTTAACGGTACAAATCCATCTCTCCCCTGAACTTGTTAACATTTTTTGACAAATATGCCTATAATTTGTGAATAAGCGCGTTGCCGCTACGTTGAGATACGCCGGCAATATCCACAATCTTCGCTTGCATTGAAAACTGACGACTGGACGACGTACAACCAGGTCTGGGAGGTACCCTCAGAGTTGATTTGCTTCCGAGTCATCCGAAGGTCGCGAAGCTTTATTTTCACTTGAAAATCATTTGTAATTTTTGTCCTCCAAAATGGAAATTTCCACTCGCATTTTAAGTTTCAGAGCTTCCTGAACTAATTTAGTCGCGTCGATCTGTCTGTCAGCATGTCCGAATTTCCATGTTACAGCCAAATCTTCCTGAGTTTTCATCCGATTTTGTTCCAGTGATTATGCGGGCGATTAAGGGTAGGTGATCCCTCATAAATTTCATCATGATTGAATAAACGTTAAGCTCGCTCATGCGCTAACGTAAATTTCGTTCACGATTATGTTGACATTTTGTCGAAACTGTCAGAAAATAACACAATCAAGAGTTTTGAACTTAGAGGCCAAGGAGCGGATGAAATTCGTTTTTCCCATTTTTCTCAGCCAATTTTGGGCCGATTTCGATGCGGTTTGTGGCATTCTTGTAATTCAATTCTCTAGGGGAATCAGCTATGTATAATTCCAATTTTAAATTTTCACATCGTTTTTAAAAATTCAAATTGGCCTATCGGCACCTCATCCCCCTAGAGAGTGATAAAATCACGCATCAAAATCCGTTGGAAATTGGCTGAGAAAAAACTGTGCAACGCTAAAATGGTTATGAGGGGGGGGGGGGGGGGGGGGGGGGGGTCCGTTTTTAAACTTAATGGTCCTAGGTAGTAATAATGATATAGTAAGAGTTCCTATAAATTCTTTAGTGGCCGATATTTAGGCATTTTTGAGGAAATTTTGGGCTCCGTCCCTTGCCCCAAACAATTTTGTTTCAATTTTATGCTGACATAAAATTCATACATTAAAAAATTGACACGTGGTTCAAACTGACAAACATCAACACGATCAAGTTTTTTTTTTGATACACAATAAATGTTTGGTTTGAAATTCTCTTTGTCGCGAGGAAGCTATGTGCCATTTCCACCGAGTATTTCACATTGACATTAGTTGTTTACGAACAATAATATATTTTTTCGGGAGTCAGATGTGACGCAGTCGGGATGGACCTTGCAACCTTCGGTTTCGGTTTGATTCTCCGAGAGTCCGATGAGGGCCATTTTTCTACTTATTATTGAAAATAATAAATCAAAACACCAATTAATGTTGATTATAATGTATAAGTTACTTCGTTCCTTTCATGTCGTCTCAATGATGAATCATCTATTCTTGTACTTGAGTCAATTTTTCTTCATTCCTTGTAAATGCGATTTAACCCGGCCCCTGCCCTTTCCTTGATTGCCCGAGCCATTACATAACGCTACCGAAAACTCCTCTTTGTTTCGTAAAACTCCGCTTCGTAATATTGGATGCGCATTAAATCTACATTTTTGGTTTTCTTTCTCCAAAAATGTTTACTTTCGTCCATGTTAATTTTTTTCCCCTCTATCGATCATCTTTATGTCGGATCTTGTTTAGCATTATCGGACCATGTTTTATTCATAAAGCTTTCGAGAGAAGAGGCGGGAAAAAAAATCTGAGGGAAGAGGGTGAGCAACCTTATTCAGAAATGGGCCCAATTGGAAGGAAGGTTTTCCACGGAGAGGAAATTTATGGATACCACTTTCAGTCAACTGCGTTCAAACTCAACGTGACCAACGTTCCGGCTAAACTGGATTTTCCAGCGATATGGGTCATGTTGTACCGACTATGTTATTTTTTTTTCAATTCATCGTTTGTTTTGGTGTGATGTTGTCATTGTACAATCTCTCTTATTCATTATCCTTTTGTAAGTCTAATAAGGTATCTTTGTAAGTTTTCTTCGCACAGTTTAGGCTTGTTCTTTCCAACTGATTAGTTAATCTGTGCGTTGCACAGGATATTGTGATGAGAAGAATTGTACTTACCCAAAGTTAGCCATCTCACCCCAAACAACTCTTGTTGAAAGTTAGCCCCATCATTCATGTCTGACTGAATCTCTTTGTTTAAACAGATAAAATTATGCATGGAGGTAAGGTTCACGAAGGTTCACTCCTCCTCAGCCCACTTATAGTTTTGTTCTCCATAATGAACTATCATTGAATAAAGGATTGTTTTCCAGGGGTTGTAAACAACATGAACTTTCTACGATTATTGAAAATAGTGTTGGGTTATATTTTGGGCTAAAATGAGCTAAAAATACAGCAGAACGTGAATACCCACCATCCACCTTCCGGCGAATCCGTGAACTCGGTTCACCTCACAGGTCACATCTAACTCCAACTAACCCCAATCAACTTCATTCTTTTTCGCCTAGTACCTACCTCGATTTTCTTCTTTTTTAAATTTTGTTGAAAATCGAGGTGAATTCCATGAATAATTAAGACATATTTTACGTTTTTAGCTTCCTAACTACCGAAGGTAAAAAGCTATTCATCGTTTCGTGCAAGAAGTAAGTTGGTAAATTAAAATGTTGTCCTCCAAATGCCAAACTCGCACTTGCTTTTCGCGTTTTTCTGCGGTCATTTCCTTGTCCCAGGCAGTAATTTACGAAGTAATGGTCCGATTTTGATGAATTCTCGGGGATGATGCGGATTAGCTCCTAGACTTTCCCCTATTATTTTCATCGCCGTCAGACCACTTGTAGCGTGTGTGCATACAACCTACCAACTACTCACCTATCGCGAATCTATACGTCCCTGTTAGCAAACTGAAGCAGCTATATATATACTGCCCACCCAACTTGTTAGACGTTTTTTAACTAAAGTTAAAATTTGTAACAATTACCTAACGGTGAACTTGCATGGTTATGTTTTATTTTGTCTTATTTTGTGTTTGATATTTCACCGAGATTTTAGGTAGGTGTGTAGAATGTTATACCCAGGAGAGGTCACAATACTTATTGCCTACTGAGTGTGCTCGAATTCCTGGCTACTGATAATATGGCGAGGGAGGGAGGAATTGTTAAGTTACACTCAGAAATAGGTAGTTATTTGACGTATCTTATCCTATGGATAGGAGGGTCTGGATTCTAAAGGGGGAATAAAGATTATGTAGGCATTCATATCTTCAGGATTTGAAGCACGAGGGTAAGGGTAAGGCAAAGAACTTTTACGTCTTTGGCTGGCAGGAAAAGACTAGCATGAGAGTGAGGTTCGTGGGTCCCTCCAAAGAGCTGTTCTTTGAGGGAACAACCGTGACTCCGTCACAAACTTTGTTTTACAAATAAAAGAACCTAGTCGGTAGGCCATACGAATGTGATTGAATTGATATCAGAATAAACTTTAGGTAGGTAGGTATCTGTATAAGTTTCTAGAGTAAGATACTATAACTATCATTCTAGTCAGTATTCAAGAGTGATTACATAATTAGCTTAGATGGTCGACGTTGTCTGGGATCATGTCAGATGGTAGGACATCCAATCCATATCATACAAACATGGCAACGTGAGATGTGACCGCTATTGAAGGCACATACATCTGCTGAGCGTGCGGCCACTTGGGAGGATCATTGTGTTGCTGTTGGGCTCAACCTCTCCCTTCAAATCCAGGGTGTGGGATTGCTTGTCGAGCCCACTCAACTGGCCGTTGTCCTCACAGCTTTACTGAACACAAGTTTAATTGGATGCACTTGATTTGGTTTCCCTCGCAGTCCTCAGTTCCTCCTGTCAACTGCCGGATATCGACCGAAAGTCTCCCCACACTTCGGCAAAATCAAGACAGTGCCGGAAATTATATTAAATGTTATGAAGCTCCCCACTGCAATTGAGGACTTGACTGGAATAATAAGAGGATACAATCCAAAACGGTGTTCCGAGATCCACTCTTTGTGACAATCAAAGCCCGTCAACAAACTTCGAAATGAATTATATACGTATATACTGGATCAGATAAACTAGGTTTCAAGTTAATAAACTTCATAATTTCGGTTAGAAACAAGAAACTCGCAGACGTGTTAGATATATTATCTCCTTCTTCCGGAGAAAATGATTTGACATGCATTTTCTGGTGAGAGTCAACAAGCAGATTATCTTCATTGGTGGTGCATGGAACTTTGTTTCCTCCATAGAACTCCTTTCTTCCAGTGAACTAGAAATCTATTGCCGAGAAATTTATTGTCATAGGCATAACTCCGAAACTATTCTACCAATTTCGCTGAAATGCTTACTGACAGACTCTATACGTCCATGTTGAATTAAATGAGGAAGCTGTACTACCCACCCAACTTGGCAGACTTTTTATCACTGGGTACTGAATATTGTTTCGTTCTCCTTGCCACACACTACATTTTTGAGAATCCAGCATAAGGACAATTTGATTTCATTATCCTGTATTTGCCGTCATTTCAAACAGCTCATAGCAGAATCAAAATTCGAATTTTCTGGAGCTATGCAGGAAGGCTCTTCCTAGGTTCTATGTAGGTTTAATTGTGATCAAATTAGAAAATACTGATCAATGCAATATTAACCTTTTCTATTGTCGTTACATATACCTATTTGCTCTATTGATTATTTTCATCTTCTTCTAGTCGACGGGAAGCGATGAGTCTTCTTGGTGGGTAGCCTCATCAGGCTACTAACCAAAACTGCTTTAGTCCTGACGGTATTAGGCGGGTTTTTCCGGGGTCTCCTCTCCCTCAACGTTATAATGGTAGAATGTAAAAAGTGAAAAGTATCGCGGATGAAGGTTATAAAAAAAATACTACCGAATTTTTAGTGAGATGAAGGGATGAGAAGGTGGGAGCGCACTGGGGTTTCCTACAACAGAGAGGAGGAGTTTATCTCTGTTCCTGCTTGAAACGGTAAAAGAAGAGATAGCAGGCTGCTCGCTCGCTCTCACCCCTTCAAGCCTACAGCTACCTATCTCTTCCCACCCCATTTTTGCTTTTTCCTTTCACCATACGAATAACCCAATTTTTCCGCCACTATCCCCGCAGGCTGATTTTAGTGGTCGGTTTCGGGTTTTGCGTGTTTTGATTGATTGATGGAAGTTTTATCGGTCCTTTCAACCTCCCCTTTCCTCCTACCATCTTCCGCACTCACCCCAACTGTGGTTTGTCCTTTTTTTGTGCCTGGTCAGTTTTTTCCCTCTGTCTGTTTGGTGTTATGTCGGAAGATCCTCGCGTAAATAAAAGGTCCCTTGTGGAAATTTGAATCTGTAAACAGCCAAGAGGGACTCGGGATAAAAAGTGACGAGGGTTAATGGTTTTCTTCTGTTTACCTGAAGCTCACACTTATGGCATTATTTGCCATCCCAAAACATTGTAAAATCTATTTGAAGATCCTTGATTTTCATTTTAAGACCATCATCGATGTTCACCCCCTATAGTTATTCTGCTTCTCTGGATAAAGTACTCCATATCATCTAATAATTTTCCTACTCTATAATCGACGTATACTTTTCTCCTGCTCTTGAAATTAAAGGCTCAAGATCCTCAGTAACTACACAGCTCATTCCTGGCTTTTAAAACTTGATTTTCATAGCAGATCAAGTCAAGTTTATATTGATAGTTAAGTAGGACTGTAGGAGTAATGTAAGTAGTAGTAGAAGTAATAGTTATTCTCAGCTTTTCCTTCTTCATTAACTTCGAAGGTTGAAAGCTATGTATTCGTGCAAGAAGTAAAAAGGAGTAAAATTGTCCTCCGAAATCAAAATTTCCACTTGCTGTTTTCGTTTCAGAGCTTTCTGAACAAGTTTGATTCCATGTCTGTCTTTCTGTCAGTGGTCAATTCCTTGTCTCAGACAAAACTGTGCGAATATTATGGAAAGTTTCAGGGTTTCCGTCAACCACTAGTAGCTTGTGCGTATGCGTAAATTTGAATTTACTGAAACCATGGTTTTTTAGTTCTTATACCGAGCTGCTCAATTCAGAGGCAGTGGGGGGCTGACTCCAAGACAATTAGGTACCTACCTATGAATTTCGTTACGATTGGTTCGGTTTAGTTACTGCGCATGCTCAATCGTGAAATTTTTGTTTTCAGAGGCATAACCCTGATCTCTATTCTACCAATTTCGGTGCAATTTTCCCCAGCTGATTCTATGAGTCCATGTTACAAAATTGAAGAAGCTGTACTGGCTACACAATTATCTTACCCTCTTTCCATGGATACTTCTCTTTGTTAGATGCATTTTATTGTTTTTTTGAAGGAGATTGGGTAGGCATTTATGGATCCAGCTTTGAATTCTGTCGATGATTACATTGTGCTCACACTATGGTTACCGAGACCATAATTGTTAACCATAATAGAAAAGTGCAAAGTTGGATTTTTGTACTGACGGAGATGGTTCTCAAGTGGCTAAAAACACTTGCCGTATAGCTTGGTATGAACTTTTCGATGAACTGAAGTAAGACATTTGGACTGACATACATCTGAGGTAGGCGAGAAGAACGTGATTCTGAAGTGCTAATTACACCGTACAGATGCCTGTCACAAATCAATGGTCCTCCCACATCAGCATGACCAGGTGTCGCATTGCTGTACGGCATACCACAAACGTGGCCTTGAGCCTCAAACCTTGCGGTACATAAATTCTTCCTTCCCCCAAGACAGTGCGATTGACGACATTCTTCGTCCGGAATCATCCAAACAGGATTGTCCACGATGTCAATCAATAATTTATCATCAGTCCTCGGTCTCATGTACGCCCATCCCGGAGAATAACAAACGGACTTGAATTTCAAAATGAAGTTGTACTCATCCATGACGCTCCTTGCATTGAAATCCCCGACTGGAACTAACGCCACACCATTCCTCAATTGTATGTCCGTTTTTAAAAACATTAGTCCCAAATCGAACTCGACTAGATGTCCGACTCGTAAAATTTACTGTGAGGTTCTACAGACGTCACCAAAACGTGTTGCTTTTCAGTAGAATTCTCTGTTGCTTTTGATGTACCAGCGATGATGCCGAGCGTATCTGCTGGGTAGCGTTCCACACTATCCGTACTTACGATCCCAACGCATTGACAAGCTGTCAAAACCACAGAAACTGTGAGTATACTGCCGGAACAGAACTGCGAAATCGAGTGATTCTCAGTTTCTTTGTTGATGCTCACGAGGTACGGGTATTTGATGTATGTATTCGTCTTGCGTCTATTTTTCCCGATACTACTATTTCCTGGATCCCAATTCGTGGATGATGGTTGTGTTTGATTCGTAGTCACATTCGAGGGTGATAAAGTAGAGTTGGTTAGAATATTTGGAGCTGCAACCGTTGCATTGAGGAGACTGCTTGACGTGTTGCAAGGAATGCCTGGTGTCGTAGTATTCGGTGGTGGTAATATAGTTGCTATAACAAACGGACCCCAGAGAATTCTCAACATTTCACCGCAATGAGTCTCACTTTCTAGCGGAAATTGTTAAACCCTGTCCACATAAATATGAAATTTGAATAGTTTGCTATGCTCAGAATTTCGAAATGAAGTATTTTGCTTCGTTCTCGATCAAACACAACATGTCGGTGACAACGCAATTTGTCATGGTAACCAGTTTCGACCCACATAGGTAGATACCTATTCGGTTTGTAGAGTCAATTCAAGAACGTATCTACACTCGACGTTAGTCGCAGTCCGGCATTTTAGTGTGTCTTACTTCCGCCAGGTGCGGGATAGCGCTAGTGGTCATCCAGCGGCAATATCATTATACCAGTCGGAAGAGATGATTAATGGAGTCCCCAGCCATTCACTCGTACAATTATCGAATTTGAAGCATAATTTTTCACTCGTACAATAAATTATCGAATTTGAAGCCTCCTCCTCGGGCAAGATGTGCCCAAGAATAATAAACCAATGTGGAAGAATTTGCAGCGCTTTTACATCGTATCAGTACGTACTATAGCGAAATTTTCCCCTGGCTCAGACTTTGTTGCATAGGTAGTTGCTGGTGGGTGTCAGCATAGGTATGTACTTCTTTTGTTGAA
>JAEMON010000005.1:30390788-30405217 GCA_030264115.1 Lygus lineolaris
AAATTAGTAAACAGACGATAGTTGGATTGTTTAACGACTTATTTAAACGACTTGTTTAACGGCCAGAATTTTTGGAGTACTCCAAGGGGTCAAATTTTGAACATTTAGAGTCAAAAATCGCTGAAAAAACGTGTTTTTTGCGGTTTTTCGTGTGAATTACCATCTCAAACATAGGAACATATGGCATATTCGGAATCAGCGTGAAATTTCCTATGAGATACCAAATAGGTAAAAATGATTCTTTGAAAATTCGCTCATCAACTCATGCTGCGTAAATGGGACTTTTTTTTATTCGGCTCGGAATTTTTTTATTTTTATTTCGAAGGTTTTTTTCGGAAGGATTTCTGACCTGAAATGTTCGGAAAAACGTTGTCAGCCCATTATAGGCAGATGGCCAGCGATCCAGTTTAGTTATACACCGATGAACTATACCAGTTTCAAACGGGACCAACAAACTAAAATCATGAAGAATCATACCAAAAAGGCAAGCCCCGACCTCCATAATTGTCCTTATTTCTTCTGTGATGAAAGAATGCTGATGCCTAATTCGTACACGTACTCCATGTAATTGTTGTTGTTGTATGTAATTGTTAAAAGATCTGTACATCACATCTCGAAGCATATTGTTCACCTTTTTGCTGAAACGAAAACATTTGCTACGATAATAATTAAAATTATGTTTTAAAAAATTCTTCTTTAAGTTGCCTGCCCAGTGCAAATTAATTTGGTGTAATCTAAAACGTTGGGGGCAAGAATCATATCTTTCATATTCATATTTCTTCATTTCATTTTTTTCTTAATTTCCACAAGAAACTGAACTCTATATAGGTTGAATTGAATATTGTATCTGAAATAAATCTGGTAGTAATCTAGGTAGGTACCTAGGTACTTGAATTTTTGTTCAAGGCAAGGAAGTAATTTGGATAGAGGTGAAACAAGGAGCAAATACCATGTGTTTATTGGGTAGGTACAATAAATTATATTATTATAATATAAACAACGTGGAAGTTAATACTGATAGTTGCACTTATTCACCTGGTGAACACAACATTTGAACATAATAATATCTAATTTTTTTAAATAACTAATTTCATAGGTACTCGTAGTATGAGTATTTTCATGTTAGGTACTTAACTACGAGTATATTATTTATGTACCTTTACATAATTCGAGTCGTTCATGATCTTATTTTTATTCCTCAATAAATTAATACTAATGGTTGGTATGACAATAGGAGTGTTGTAGGTACCAACTCCTTCTGGTAGCTGTAGCTAGGTACCTTAGGTAATAACTAAAATTACCTCAGTTTGATACGGGTAAGCTGGGTACATATTCCAGTCCTTCAAACAACAAGTATATAAACAACGCAACAAGTTGTTTAATGTCGATTTTCTGGTCCTACAAGTATATGAAAGTGGTCCCGTCATTCAAAATTAGCCACATAATAGTGTAGGTAGGTACTATATTCGAACAGTACCTAACTATCGACTAAATACCTAGGAGGATTTAGCCTACCTATCAACTTAATGGTACTGACGAAAAGCGAGACCATCAAACATAAAGATTAGCTGGTTTTTGGAGCAGAGTTCTACACAGTTTGCTGTGAGTTATTCTGAAGTTGGGCAGAATTATGCCCCTCAGATCGCAAAAACGTCCCATATCACAAAGTTAGTCGCCACTATCCAACAACGATATCGTATTTTGTTCAATTCAGTATTGTTCCCATCAGGAGTACCTACTTTATTCATCAACATACTGATTCCTACTATTATAATGTAAGTCTTTGGACGAACAAAAAAAGCAGTGCATCCAAAAATAGATTTCGGACGTCGGTGAATGTCCGAAATGGTACCTGAGTCACAAACCAGATTTCACAGAGATATTTTACATAGGCCCTTCTGGAGATTCCTGCTCTGCTACTTCGGTTAAGCCCTTGATTTTCGTTCATATTTTTTTATTGGAAACATGCTTTCAATTCATTATTTTCTGTTAGATTTTTGGCTTATGAACACTAGGGAATGGATAGGTAAGTCAAACATCCAAAAGATGTAACGCCCTTTTGGCTATTAACCGACTCATATAACCGTAAAAGTAGCCTAAAAGCGTAAAATCGCGAAATAAAAAATCGTAAAACAGGTAACGACCTAAATAAAAAATTGCTAATCGTAAAATTTGTCAAGAAATCAGCCACGATCAACCACAAAAATACTACACAAATTTACTAAGTACAAATACAACTGAAATGCCACATGAGTGAACTCACAGGAGTTCACTATTGTATCTTCATCTGCAATTTCAGTTATATTGATTTGTAAAAAAATGGCCTGATGATGTTCAAAATGTGGTGCGAAAATCTTTGTTTCTGTTAAATAAAACATGGTCATAATCCAAAGAGTGGAGTATTTTGAGTGATTCTAAAATTAAATCAATGAAAAAATTTGAATACCTTATAGGTCAAATTTATCCAATTTAATTCAATGATACGAAACTCCTTGTTTATGTAGACAATGGTAGGTCACGCCTTAGCAAGATTACGGTCTCTGCAAAACAACATCACTTGCAATATTATTTTGGTTGCGTTTAGGTGGAACTTGTTTTCGGTGAACCCTTTCTGCGCCAATCCGCAAAATATTAAAAATAGATTATACCCTTTTGGGCCAATGCACAGTGCCCTTTTCGCCAAATTGAGCCACTCATGATATTACTCTACTGGGCCAAAGTGTGTCCCATTCCCTCATATGAACTGTATTGATTTACAGCAGCACATCGACTTTGTACCTCCGCTGTCTATATGTACCTAAGTCCACTACAGTATTGGCCGACGATACTTTTCACCTTTCACCAAGGCATTTTTTGGACCTGTACAACTCGAATGGGACTCATGGAAGCAACCCGAAAGAAACTTTTAACGACCCTATAAATTGTTAGTACCTAGTCATCAAGGAACCCGCATGAATTTCTGATACCGATATGAGATTATTATCGTTATTATTATCGTGTTTACCTACTATTTTCTATTGGCATACAAATAATACTATAGAGTTATAGTAGAGTATAATATAGAGTATACAGTATAGTATAGTATAAAGTATACTATAGAGTATAATATAGAGTTTAGCAGAAGTGAACTTTCGGTTCGGCGCATTTACCCACCATTCTTCCATTTATTGTTGGCGCAAACATGCTTAATATTTCTTTTGCTATTGACGCAGAATGGTTCTTGGTTTTTGGAAATTGGCGCATTCGTCGTACCCTGTTTTAATATTCTATGAGTTTTCCACTATTCGTTTCATTTCTTCCACTTCTTCTCCATTAAAAATAGTCAACGTAAACTTTCGGCCTCAGGTGGAGGCGCTCCTTTTGTAGCCCTAGCGTATCTACTATTTAACATGTCCTGAATGTCTTCTAGAGTTTTACCTTTCGTTTCCACCATGACAAACAACGTAAAGACAAGACCTACGATGGCTGTGATCGCGCTTTTTACAAAATTGAAGTAAAACCCAATATTGTCATTAATGGGGAAAAATGTGTAATTGTTTAGGCCTTCGAAGAAACATGCGGTTACGCAAGATAGTGCACAGGCTTTGCTCTTGATATTTATTGCAAATACTTCCCCTTTATAAATGTTGGGGATGTTGAAAATACCAACAGTTTCAAATGCTCCGATGATAATCGTCAAGATCAAAGGCAACCAGTTGGTTGATCTGACATCAACTGCGGTTGAATCTCTCAAATAATACCAAACTGCAGTGATCAGCAAGCCTACAGTGGCTCCTGCACATGATGCAGTCATCACTGACCTTCTATTGAACCGATCCATGAACACAGAAGCAATCAATGCTGACCCTACCCACACTATACATAATACTATGTAGCTTTGTTGAGCTGTGATCCAAGCATCTGGTATGATCAGAGGTGCGTAAGTCATCAAAAATACATCACTACTACCAGCTGAAACAAACTTCAACACTTCAACCATCAAGAATGATTTTAAATTTACTGGGTTTTTGAAAATATCCAAGTACGATCCAGAATTTTGCAATTGCTCTTTGATGGCATCTTCAATTCTGTTGAGTTCGTCTGGGCTACAAGAACCTTTGAGCCATTTCACGCTCTGTTCGGCTTCCTTTCGTTTTCCGTGCATCAAGTAAAAATAAGGGGTTTCTGGTAGGAATAGGAAGCATATGAATAGTAAAACTACATTAACTAAACAGATTATAGTTATGACTTGATAGCTACAGAATGATATCAGACTTACGAAGAACGCTCCGCAGGAATACATGATAATCATGAGGGTACCGAGCCTTCCGCGAATTTCTGGATCAACGCTCTCAGCTATGAAATTTGAAACAACTGTGTATTCGATGCCGCAGAAAAATCCACTGAGGATTCTCGCTATGTAGATGGGTACGATGGTAGTGGCGAAGATGAGTATGATCCAAGTTATGACCCCCATGAATGTTGCCAGCGTAAGCATGTTTTTGCGGCCGATCTTGTCCATGATGTAACTGCAAGGGATCGGACTGGAAACTGCTCCCACGAAAAGTATGGATACCATCCAGGTCTGCTCATCTGGACTCAGCGAGTAGCCGGCAGTTCCATCTATGATTTTAGGCAGAACAGCTGCAGGCCAGCTGATCAAGTTGCCGCTTATGAAAACCATCGCAGCACCTGTTGACCAAAATTAATACCTAATGTAAGAGAATTCAACGTATTAGTCAAAAGTTTGTGGAATCTGATCAGGCTCCTGGAAGTTGCTGGATACCAACCCTAGTTGAACGCTCAGTACAAGAATGCTGAACTTTCAAGTTTAGATACGTTCAGAATGGAGGTTTTTCTTAACAAGTGCCAACTGCCAAAAGAAGACATGGATTTTATCAATTTCATTACGTATAAGCACGCAATATTATAATAAATATAATCTCTAACTAATCAGATTGCTTCATTGCTATAATAGAAAGTGTCAGCAATTGCTCCTTGAGATGATCCTTGAAACCTTCACGATTTCAAATACGGGTAGACAACCGTAGTACAGTTTCCCGATCGGAAGAGATCACCCAAATTAGTGTACAAAAGACCGTTCACTATCCATAAGGGCTCATAGCTGATGCATGTTTATGGATCGACGATTATACTAGTATAATATAATTTATAAAGTAGGTATGTTGAATGAGCAGTAGTGCGATGATTGATGCATTAGGTATAGCTGTATAATAAATTGAACGTAACCGTCTCTATTTCGCAGATACGTGCGCTCAGATTGAGGGTAATAAAACTCCCTTATCTGGTAGACATTTGTTCGACGAATGCTTTTGTATACATATCCAGTTCTATTCCTGTACACTAGCTATTCTGGATAAATTATGGTCTAAACATTATGTTCTAAAACACTACTCCGAATCAGGATTTTTATTATACCTAATGCTTTATTTGGGTTCGAGGGGAGTATATCATCCACCTGCTGGTATAGGTATGTTCTTTTGCTATAGTAACCAAGTAGCTAGACTCCCCTCGCATCACCTTCTATAGGTACAATCTTCACTTCCAACCATATAGGTTTAACCTATCATTTCTGAAAGTAGCTAGTAGGTAGGTAATTACTTCAATATTGCTACTCTCGTGATAAATAACAATTTTCGTCTCATTATTCCTAGAAGGCTACACTCGAGTTACAAGGTAATTCGACATACACCTCTGAAAAATTGTCTCTAATCGCCGGTTCAAACAAGAAAATTTCCTACATCAAGGTTCTAAATAAACAAAACAACAATTTTTTAACTCATTGAATACTTTAGTTAACAGTCGTTTGGTACAATCATTTTGGTTTATTATTTTCAATGATGAACCTTTGGGATCGAGAACGAACAATTTTTTGTCAACCCCCCCTCAAAATTTGATATTTACGTTTCAAGATCGAAGAATCCAAAATTTTATATGTATATATATTTATATATATTATGTGTGTGTCATTCCAGACGATATCTGCCCGTGGGATCGAGATAAAAAATTCAAACAAATTTTAAAATGTCAATAATATCAAAAGTAAGGACAGATTTCAAGTAAGGAAGAATAAGTTGGCCAGAATTTTTGGAGTACTCCAAGGGCTCAAATTTTGAACATTTAGTTTCAAAAATCGATTAAAAAACGTGTTTTTTGAGGTTTTTGGCGTGAGATACCATCCTAAACATAGGAACATATATTATGATATATTCGGCATCAGCGTGAAATTTCCTTTAAGAATCACCCACAAAATCGGTTAAAATTATTCTTTGAAAATTCGCTCACCAACTCATGCTGCATAAATGGGACTTTTTAAAATTTAGAGTCAAAAATCGCCAAAAAACTTGTTTTTGAGGGTTTATGGTGTAAATTACCATCTTAAACATGGGAACATAATTTTTATGTTGTCTAAAGACTTACCGGTAATCGCTGCGACCCATTGTCCGTATTTCCCAAAAGAAATGTAAGATTCAAACATGTCCTCGATGATCACGAATGACAACCGTACTGTGTCTCAGCTCGATGTTATCGAGGATGACAGTTATGAAGACCGGCGTGGTATTCAAAGACGGAGTGACGACCGACAACCGCGATAAAGACGGCCGAGCAAGAGGTCAATTTAATCTAAAGCCCGCCTGAGCTCGGATGACGATGGAAGTTCCAACGTGGAGGTTGTAGCGTCACCGACCGGCCGGGAGCCTTGGAGATCCACGACTGTAGTCATGGCAGCAGAATAACCCCCCAACCGGTATTTCTGTCGAAGGATATCGCTAGTACGGAGATCCGCGCCAGCTATCAGGATCACTGACCTGTCTTGTTGACTGGGATGTGCGCGTCTCTCGGAAATTCGCAATTCCGACCTCAAATTTGGGTTCAGCGCGCTGGAAAACCAATTTCTGCGCGAAACGCCGACCGGAAAATAGCTGGAAAATAGCTAGAAACAAGCTGGAAACAGGCACACGACGTCATAATTATATTATGATCACTGAGCGTACCCACTTGGCGGGAGAGGGGTTGCGTCATCATCAATACTGTTGAGGGGTGCAAGGGATGAAGACCGAAATTTCCTCAAAAATGCCTAAATCTCGGCTACTGAAGAGTAGGTATATAGAAACTCTTCCTATAACATTACTACTATTTAGGACCATTAAGTTTAAAAATCAGATAACCTCCCCATTCCCCCTACCCTAACCATTTTAGCGTTACACAGTTTTCCCCACTTTTCTCAGCCAATTTTCAACGGGTTTTGATGATGAAGTGATAACTTTAAAATTATACGTAGCTGATCCCCCTAGAGAATTGAATAACAAGAAGAATGCCACAAATCGCATGAAAATCGGTCCCAAAATTGACTGAGAAAAATGGTAAAAACGAATCCCGTCCGTTCCTTTTGGCCCCTTAATACCTACCGCCCTTGATACCTCCAATGTGGCACCTTTTTGGAAACCTCCCACTGAAATCCATCATTTGAAAAAAAAAAAAAAAAAAAAAACAATTCGACCAGGCGCACACCGCATTGCAATATGAGAACATCACTCCCTGGCAACCAGGGCAGGGACAGTCAAGCGCAATAAATAATAATATCAATATGGTACAGTTTTTACAATTATTCTCACCTAAGGGTACATCTTCGCACGAGTCGATTATACGTACAACATAGTGTCAGGTGGGGTAAAAATAAACACGGGCAGGGTAGATGGGGGTGAAAGTACGCAATTTTGGGGTTTTGCTTGTTCACTACTGGAAACTAAGTAGGTATTCGTGCGAGAGATGAAATGATAGTTGTCCCCCGAAATCAAGATTTCCACTTGATTTTTACGTTTCAGAGCGTTGTGAACAATTTTTATTCCGTGTCTTTTCGGTAAATTCCTTGTCCCAGGCAAAACTGCATAAAGTTATGGTCCGATTTTGGTGAGCATTTTCAGGGATTGTGTGGGAGAGGCCCGTGACGGCCCCATATTAATTTCATCGCTATAGGACAACTATAGGCGTGTACGCCTGAGCAAGCGTGATTTTCTTGAAATTACGATGTATCAGTTCCTAATGGACCGATTTCTCTCAAATTCGAAGGGTAGTTGGGTACTGACTCAAAGACAATTACTTCCGCGCAAACTTGAAATGTGCGTTCATAGCCATCACATAATTTTGGTGACATTTTCAGAGATTGTACCTACTGGTTAGCCCCTAGAAGGTCCTTTACTAATTTCTTCGCCGTTGGAGAACCAGTAGGTAGAGAGTGCGCATGCGCAAACGTGAATTTTCTGAAACTACGATTTCTCAGTTCCTAATTTACCGATTTCGCTCAAATTCGGAGGATACCTAGTTGGGGGCTGTCTCCAAGACAATTACCTATGAATTTTATCATGACTGGATAATTAATAGCTACTGCGCATGCGTAAACTTGAAATTTGTTTTTATACGCATAACTTCGAACTACCGTTAAATGTCCACGAATTTAACTTTTAAATGTCTCTATATAGGTGAACACTCATAAGGTGTCATAAATTTCAGGAGTCGATTTTACAACTAATTTCCAACAAAAAGTTCCTCGAAGAGATTTGCTCAACCCCCTTATTTCTTGAGTATTTTAATTTGCAAGATTTGTTCGTGGTTTCGACGTTATACCACTAAAATGATCATAACTACCTCAATTTACAATGTAAATGTGAAAATAAGAGCACAGTTGAAAAGAGCGTTAAATTTCCCATCTTCCTAATGCACAACAAAAATCTTTTGAGCAAATCCGATGCCTGAAAAAAGAGTTCGAATGGAAATATTTGATAGGTAATTCTTCAAAATTTTAAATTTTTCAATCAGTTTTAGGCCCTTACTACATAGTGTTTTTGAGGTACACTTTATGGGATAAACTTGTTTAAACTCTCAGCTTTGCAACAAAGTAGTACTTTTTAATTTTGGTGCACTAATATTGAGAGAGAAAACTGCGTTTGAATGCAAAAAACATGTTTTTTTTTTTTTTTAGGAAATCGAATGTTGTATGGTGTTGACTCTTGACCATGACTTGAAAGCTCTGAAGCAAGCTCTGCAATGTACAATGTGGGTGTAAGTTTCAATTTTGGAGGACTCATTTTTTCGATTCTTAGGAGAAAACCATGCAGAATTCTAAAGAATCAGATTAATTGATTATACTCGTAGGAACTTACCGACTATCACTGCATTCCCTATTCCTAGACTAACCCACGCATCGCAGGTCAAACATTTTTCCTTGATCGTTTCCACTCTTCCCAATAGAAACCAAATTTGGGGGCAAGAAATACATGAATGGTAGAGTGAATGTCCTTACTGTAGATTGTAATGATTCCAGCATAGTGACTACTATCAAGTCCTACAGTTCTTGATTTCCATCTTTGAAGTGGCTCGAAAGCTTCCATCCGAAGTCTGAACATGGCGGACAATGACTCTGTTCCATTGTGAAGAATCTGGACTAAGTAATGACTCACAATGAGTGCCACTGGATTATTTGAATGCGACTCAGCTAATTAGAGTTGAGCTCGAGAGGCCTCCTGGGCTTCGTAATTAAGGGACTTATTAAATCCATGAAACCTTAAAAGTTGAAGTGAGATTGGAAGAACGGGAGGAGATGAAGCTAAAGTGAATGGATCGGACAAGAAGCCGGGATTGTGCCGCAAAGAAAAATTACAGGCTCATCTTTTTGTATTATTGTAAATCACAATTTTTATTAACTTCTGGTATTATATAATTTTGTTTATAAAAGTGAATATCATTCTTCTTTTTCAGGGCCGAGAAGTGTACAATACACAAAATATTCGATTGGCATACCGCTATTACAGCGTCAAAATAACAGTAGGTACACCAGGTTCTGTGGGTTATTTATTCACTGGGCGGATCTAACAGGCAGAACAACCATGCGATATCGACCCTTTCGGACTTATGTCCGGTTCCTTCTTGGTTTACCTTTGTAACCCACAGTTGAGAAGGCCGAGGCTTACAGCTGGGAGTGAACTGTCATGTCTTCCCCCTAAAGCACCATCCCTTTATTAGCACGAAACCATATCTTCCCTTAGACACCAACAACCTGAAGAGAGTGAAGGAGAAAATAGAAAGAAACTGGAGTCAATGGGAACGTTGTCTATTTCTCAGAAAATAATGAGTTACAAAGTTAAATAGATTTCAACGGTTAGGCCATCATCAGTAACAAATAAGAACAGTCAAAATCGATTCCAATTTGTTATCCAATATTTTCGTGGAAATAGACAACGTTTTACTGACTCCGTTAAAAAAAAAAAAAAAAAAATTGAAATGGGTTTCAGAAGCAAATCAAGAAGAAACCGGTCACAAGTCCGGAAGGTTGGATATCGAGTGGTTGTTCTGCCTATTGGATCCGCTCATGCCACTGTAAGGAACAACATGGCAGCCTGAATAACACCAGTTCCACCAATCTATTGTAACAGTACTTCAGAGCAAATAGAATTAAGTAAAGTACCTCAATATTACATCAATATATCCTGTATTCATATTCACAGTCCATATCCAATGTTGACGACTCTTGTTTGACAATAAAGAGCTTATAATAGGTTGTTGAACACATTTCCAAACATTTACACAGTAAATAACTATATACAATTTTCATAGGTAAAAACTACCCACAAGAATAAGCACACTTCGTTTTACAAGAACGAAATAACTCTCAAGTCTTAGGATCATTTCTCGCGTAACTGCAGTGATGTGAGATTGAATCAGTAACCCTCACTGCAACTATGGAAGAAGGAAGAGGATTCCTATAACTGCCTTGAGCTACCACGTACCTGCATGATAATTACCTCCTCAAAATCACTGTGTCATGACATTTAAATCAGAGAAGAGATGATGATTTCATCAAACCTTTTCTTGATCAAAGCTGTCGTTGGCTTCAACAATACTGAAGCGATGCTCAATTTTCGTGAGTTTTTTAGGGTTAAGCATTTCTTGAATTTCTTCTAAGCTATGTCCTTTAGTTTCTATCATGTAAAACTTGACAATAAACAAACAGAAAGCGGCCGAGCATGCGCTCTTCACAAAGTTGCAATATATTCCTAGGTTATTATTGATGTCATAAAAATATAAATAGTTGATGGCTTCGAAACCACAAGCTGTCATGCAAGACAGAGCTGTTGCTTTCGTCTTGATATTGATTGGAAATACTTCACCTTTTATTATGTTTGGAATGCTGATTATACCTATAGTTTCGAAGAATACCGCAACAATTAACAGCATTAAAGGTAACCATGCTGTGCTATCAGTATTCAGAGACGTGAAGTCTCGAATGTAGTACCAAATGGCCGTAGCGGACGCCATAAGAATAGTTCCGGTGGTTGATATCATCATCAAACTGCGTCGCTTAAATTTATACATGAGACACGATGCAATCAATGCAGAGGCGACCCAGACTGAGCACAAAACTATGTGACTGTCTTGTGGCGAGAACCACCCGTGAGGAATGATTTGAGTGCTGAACGGGAACAACATTAAAGTCACTGAACAAGCAGAAGACAGTTTAAAACATTCCACCAAAAAGAACCCTTTACGGTTGGATGCCTTGCTAACGATTTCTTTGAACGTTCCTTGATGAGCCATTTGTTGGTTGACAGCTTCTTCCATTTTGTCCAAATCTTTTTGATGACATTTCCCTTGCAGCCATATAATAGCTTCTTCCGCCTCTTTCCTTTTACCGTGTTTCAAGTAAAAGTATGGAGATTCAGGGATGAATAGAAATCCTACGAACACGACGACCGGAGCTATCACACATAATAAGGTCATAACTTGGTAGCTTGCATAGGATATGAAACTAACGTAAAGCGCTCCAGCGTAGAACATCATGCCAGTGATGGCTATCAATGAAGCTCTTACTTTTGGGTCAACTACTTCTGCGATGTAAATGGATACAGTTACGAATTCCGTACCATTCCACATTCCCATAATCAGACGAGCCGCGAACATGAGCATGACGTTTTGGGTGAATGCCAGAACGAACCAGCAAGCTATAGCGAGGAATATGGAAATGGACAGAGTTGTTTTCCTCCCGATCCGGTCCATTATGTAGCTGCAAGGGATGGGGCTGATGACGGCGCCAATGTTGGGTAAGCTGGCGATCCACGATTTTTCCCAGTCTGTCAAAGTGAACCCTGCCGAACCGTCGTCGAATTTGGGGAAGGCTGCTGTGGGCCAGCTGCAAACTTGTGCACTGACCACCAAACTTCCTGTAGCTGAAACAAGAAACATGGGAAAACTTATCAGTCGCGTGCATACCACGATGTGTCATCTGGTACAGGTGCTGCATGGGGTTTTAGAAGTCCCTTAGGAAGCTATGACCTCACACACACTTGGCAGACGTTTTTACTTTCGAGTCTACCGAGTTTAGAGTTATTGGGAGCATTGTTCTCACATTTGGGAAGTGAATTTTGATTTACCTCTAAAATCGAAATTTCCACTCGCATTTTATGTTTAAGACCTTTTGGAACAATTTTGGCTTGCTGTCTGCCTGTGTGTTCGTCTGTCTGTGCCTCCTGGGATACTCGCGACACGCTTAACATTCATAATACGCGAGTTAGGCCGTAGATGGTCCACTATGAATTTCATCGCTCGTGGACCAATTTGCGACCCCGACGAATGCGTAAACTTAGAATCCCCCAATCGTCGATATCTCGAGTACGAATGGCAGCTCAAATTTGACGGATAGTTGAGGAACAAGCATCAGATGATGTCACAATATATGAATTCCATCAAGATCAGATCGATGGAAACTTGGAATCCGTACCATATAGGCATAGCTTCCACAATGTCCATCGATACCATTCTCATAGATTGATACCCCAGTTGATTCCATAAGAATTTCAATGTGACTGGATCAAAGGTATCCAGTGGGCTTAAGCATGAACGAGAAATCCTTCCAACATAAATTTCCTCCCCTCTGACGAATATATTTTGCTCAAAATTTGTAGTTAGGTAGTGTTGTTGACCGACCGATCAGATTGTAGCCACTGAGCATGAGCAAACGTAAAGTCCATCCGATTTCGGTTAAATTCGCAACGATAATATTAACACATTTTAAAGGTGCATTATACGATCATATTATGGATACGAGGAAGTCCCACACCCACTTTGTAGATATTTTTTTCTGTTTATTTTAATGTTTATTATTTGGAAGATAGTACAGGCTGTGGTACAGTGGGGCTTGTTTTGCATACGGACCTGTTCAGCATTCCTATACAAGGTTTTGAGTTTGAGGACTAACTAGTATATGAGGGGAAGTTCTACTACTCTTCACGAGGAATAAAATTTATTATAGAGTTAAACATAAACTATCTAATAGAGTTGATGTACATTTAAAGCAAAATTTGATTATTATAATTAGTTCACCTACATATATTTTGGGATGTAAACACCATGAAACATTACATTCCTTTTTCACGAGGTTTCAGGAGTTGAAAAGATTAATGGAGTGAAGAACGTAATATACCGGTGTGTAACATGATGGCATCCTTCTGAACATTCTGGGAGTCAAACATCTTAGTTGCTTATGTATTCCTGAATATCACTATTAGCCTGGATGGAGCGAAGCAGACAATAATAGTGACATGAATAGTAGAGGAAGAACAGCAAAGAATAGGTAGGAGTGTCACGGTTGACTATGACTGCGATTGAAATTCACTTACCGACGATAGCTGCGACCCATTGGCCGTACGGACCGCAAGAGATGGTCTTGAAGAACATGGCAGGTTCGGCAGGGTACGATCCGGAGGAAAGACGATCGATGGCCCACGTCTCCTTCTTCAGCTCTGAGATTGACACCAACCTCAGAGACTCAATATAACATCCCTTCAACAATAGCCAAGAGTTCAAACAAGCTTCCCTCTTTCTCTTATATCACGTTTTTCTCTAATACCATTTGCAAATATCCCACGGTTGGGTAACCTACTATTGAAACATGACTATCACTCGTGTTAAAATCTGCTGGAACGTGGTTAGCTTTTCTCTCAAATGTCAATATTCCCTCGAGACTGAACTACTCCGGTCTCGGTGATTTATGAAAACTAGCTAAAATGCTACTGCGTAAATCTTTCCAAGATTCAACTCTCAATTTTTGGTGTCTTATAATGACCAGTGAAAATTCGAGAAGAGGCCTGATGCCACTACCTTACATCCACTTCGTAAGTCATCAACTTTTCGTTCATTGATTAATTGATTACGATTTTAGAATAATCAGGTCCTGAATCAGTACCTAGAGAGATAAGGAGGGTGGAGGGGGGCGTGGGAGGGGGGTATATTCTGATCAGTAGGTCTGATTTCTATCAAGCTCATCATAGATATCGTTTCCATGAGAAGCACCCTGCACTGGTATAGTCGTCTTGCTTACTGATCAGGAGTAGAAGAGTTTATTAAGTCAAGCTAGGTTACGGGGGGGGGGGGGGGGG
>JAEMON010000005.1:30465853-30483206 GCA_030264115.1 Lygus lineolaris
CGGAGCGTTTTAGGGCCAACCGTTCGGTCCCTGTAAGGACTTGAAGGTTGAACGAAAAACAGAGAAGAAACACGAGTGTGAATCGCAATTCTTCCCGAGTAGGCAAAATCTCCGTTCAAATATCAGCTGTTCAAATGCAACTTTCTTTCGATTCAACCGAACCAAGTTTTTGTTTACTTTCAGAAGCTGCCTTAGTTACTCAATTTCACTAAGTTCACTAAAGAATTTCACTAAAGAATGAAAGATACAACTCTCCGATAATAATAATTACAAGAAGGTATCATTGTCGCCAAGAGATGATTGTGAACCTCACGGTAGGTGGGTATTTTATGTCAATAGGATCTTTGTAGAAGGGCGATCCATACAGAAAATAATGAACTGTTGTGTAATAATTTGCAGCGCATTTGCCATTGGATCAGTACTTGCTAGGTACTGCTCAGGAGTTTGTTGTCCCTGTAAAACTCCGAAACTTGTCGACTAATTTTGGGGAAATTTTCATGGGATACGCAGGCTAGCTTCTAGACTGATGGCACCCACTGCGCATGCTCCAACGTGTATTCTTCCGATCACTAACTTCTCAGGACCGAATTCTCAGATTTTTCTTATATTTCGAAGGTAGTTGTCGGGGATTGAGCTCTAGCTAACCATCGGATCAGTATTCCTAGCCACATGAGAAAATTGATAATGTCAATTTGATATCAATTCAAGAGTAAGAGTACGCTACATTTTCGTTCGATTCCTACATAGAATTTTCGGACAATATGCGGATTGGCTGGGTCGTGTGACACACTGAGGATTTAGTTGATAGTCCAATTACAAAGAACAGGAATTTTGAGATATCTATCCATATTCATTTACGCCCATGTTTATGCTATGTAAGAAAACTATACCTACTTGTATTGACCTACTTGTATACCTACTTGACTTGGCACAAACGTTTCTTCTACAAACATGCACCAATAAACGAATTGAGAGAGGTGGCGCGAAAAGGACTTCAGAAGAAAAAAAGGTAGGTAGGCACTGGAATTTCAAGAGACGCAGGGGAATCCAAATAGGCAAGAAGGCAGGAACCGACATCCTTCGGAATTCTCGATCCAACTGTCTTTCTTTCCCTGCTCGACGTTGGTTCTCCGATGGGACCGTCCAAAAGGAGGAGGAGTTGGAATCTCACAGGAAATAGCCCCCTTGAGCGAGGACTTTCTCACTTGCTCTCCGTAACTGACCGCCTCTTTAAGAAGAAAAGTGAGTTCTTTCCCCTATCTCCAAGGATAACAAGGCATCGGGGTCCAGTATCGGGTATTTCTTGTCAATGACACTACTGTAGTAGCTGTCCACGGCAATAATGTACAAGGTGCTCCTCCGATGGTCGCCCTTATCTACTTCCTAACGATCTCTCAAACTTTGATGATAGCAACTAAGCAGAGGAACTTACGTAAATGGCTTGTAATTGTTTCACTCGACGGAGTGAGTACATAAAGTCCTTCAGTGCAGTTGAAATTGAAGTGTTGTATGAATTTTTGTTCTTTTCAATAACACTTTCCCATACCTACCTGAAAAAATCTAATTAGCTCTGCAAAATTTAAAACCCGCTGACAAAGTCACGTTTTCGACTATTGGAACCACCCAAAATTATTTATGTATGAGAGAAAAGTTGAATACCTGAGAATTCTGAGTCGTATGAGGCCAACTCCAGCACACGAACACGGTGGGTACCCATGATTCTCGGTGATTTTTCGAAGTTTTCCTTTTTCTGTTGTGAACACAGTCGAGGGAGCGGAAAACTTCTAAAAAATCAGGGTTTACTGTGTTGGTGAGCTCGCATTGGTCTCATTCGAAGCAGAACTGTAAGGTCTTCAACTTTTATTTCATACAAAAACAATTTATTCTGGGTGGTTCCAATGGTCAAAAAAGCGAATTCCCTAGGAATGTTTTAAGGATTTCGGAGCTGTTCAGCTATTTAAGGTACAGGGACGCAGGATATATTTTTTAGAATCAGCTTAAAATTTCCTACACATTTCAAGTGAAGGTTTCATCGAGTTTGCACTTGCGCAGTAGCCATTACTAATACAATAAATTGTGATGAGATTCATAGGGGATCGTCTCAAAGCCAGCACCGAACTACCCTCCAAGTTTGAGAGAAATTGGTCTATTAGAAACTGAGAAATCGAATAGTTCCATGAAATTCACGTTTCGCATGTCACACGCAACCGTCACAGGGCTAACCCGCACAATCCCTGAAAATGATATCAAAATCGGACCACTTCATAAGTATTGCCTGGGACAAGGAATCGACCACAGACAGACGCACAGAAACGGAACCAAAATTGTTCAGGGAGCTTTGTAACGCAGAAAGCAAGTGTACATGCCCTGTCCTCTCTGTGCTCTGGACCATTGTACTGATTAAATATACCATCATTTTTTTGTTTGCTCATTTGAAAAGTACAGCTTCCAACCTACCTAACACTCTTTTAAATGTAAAAATAACCTAAAAAATGTTTTCACTGGTATGACCACGGCATGATGATGGTACCAATGGAAGCACTGACGTACCAATATATTATAATGAGTGGATTTCGTTTGGATTCGAATTGTAGATTTTTTTATTTTACTGTGTACATACCTATTTATTTGAGATTTACCTCTCTGAAATAATACCTAATGGCAAGTTCTTCGACAACGCCCTCTCTAGAGCAAGTTCTGAAATTAAATGAGAGGGGTTGCAGTTATTCACATAGATTGGAATTATTTATTTTAATAGGTTTCTAAACAATATTTGTGTAAGAAGAATGATTATGTATTTCATTCACTTATTGTCAATAAAGCGAAAAAAAACCTTCGGTAATGAGGAAGCCAAAAAATATCTTAGCCTTTTGCACAGGAGCGGGGAGTGATGAGTTGTTTTAGGATTGAAATTCACTCTTCATAATATTGTTATTTTGGAAGTCCACGAATCTTTGAACGAATCTGTTTGAATTCTAAAAGAGCGTTGGAGGGAAGCCTGAGAAGCAAGAGACCATGCCCAAGAGGTTACTGAGGATCTACTTCGAGTCTAAACATAATCAAGTTGCAAATTAGCACGAGTAGGTTTCCGATGAAAGTCTTCAGTGGCGAGCGTTTGGAGAGTGATTTTGACGGTGGTTTCACTCGGTAACAAGTTCTCGTAGCGTAATTAGGAAAACGTACATAAACTCGCAGTTTTCGGTGGGGCTGGCCTTGCTAGCTATAAAATATGGTTAGGCGTGGAGTCACGTGGACGGCAGACGCCAAGGGTAGGTACTACGAGTATCATATTTCACGGCGAAACTTCCTCCGTCCCGTTCCGAAGTTTTCTTCTCTCTCATTCCACTCAAAAGTTGAAACGGATGATAAATTCGGTAGAATCGTGTTGGGATAATAAGGAGAAGTTGAGGAAAATATTTACTGGAAAATTGGATAGGAGGAAAATAATTATCAAGAGCTGAACGAATGTGGAAAAATAATAGGTAGGTAAGTATAGTTTACAAATATTTATGACGTGACGATCACAGAAAAAACATCTGCCAAGTTGGGTGTGGCATAGCTTCCTCAATTTTGTAACATGGACGTATAGAGTCAGTGATTGAACATTTCACCGAAATTGGCAGAATAGTTCCGGAGTTCACTTAACCCAATCAGTTATCCAATTGTGTGCGAAATTCATAGGTAATTGTCTGGGAGTCAGCCCTCAACCACCCTCCGAAATTGGGCAAAATCCGTCCAATAGGAACTGAGAGATCGTAGTTTCAAAAAATTTACGTTAGCGCATGCGCACACGCCACTAATGGTCCTATGGCTATTAAATTAACAGGGGTTTGTCTAGGGGCTACCGCAAACAATCTCTGGAAATTTCACCAGAATTGGTAGAGTAGTTCTGGAAAAAAAAAAAAAAAAAAAAAGAGTAGTTCTGGAGTTATGGCTATGAAACTCATTTCGAAATTGCGCATGCGCAGTAGATATTACTGATAGAATCGTTTTGAAATTCGAAGGTAATTATCAACCTCCAAAAACTCTCCGAATTTGAGCGAAATCGGTCCATTAGGAACATAGAAATCGTGATTTCGGGAAATTCTCGTTTGCGCATGCGCTCACGCTACTAGTGGTCCGATGGCGATGAAATGTATAGGGGACTGTCACGTGACTAACCCGCACAATCCCTGAAAATTTCATCAAATTCGGACCGCACCTTCATATAGTTTTGCCTGGGACAAGGAATTTACCACAGACAGAGCGACAGACAGACCGACAGACAAACAGACACGGAACCAAAATTGTTCAGAAAGCTCTGAAACATAAAAAGCAAATGAAAATTTTGATTTTGAAGGGCAACATTTTTTTTTCTTGCACGAATACAAAGCTTCCTACTTTCGGTAGTGAGGAAGCAAAAAGTTATGTTTGTTGTGTCGGAATAGGATGGCCATTTTCCTGCCAAAAGTATATTCAATTGGAGTATATATGTATTTTTCTCAGGTACCGTTTCGTTGGACACCGCCAACTTCATCAGCATATCTTTAAGTACAGGTTATCTGAACGTAAGCACATAGTAGGCATGTTAGCTATGGTTGCAGGAGCTTGACTTCGTAACAAGTAGGAACATTCTTTGCAAACCTCTTTTGCATGGTGGTGGCCTTTACTAGGCTCACTTCCATTTCATGCATTTCTCTCCCAATATTCTTCATTGTGTTTACAACTAGACCTACTGACAAACCCACTTTCAAACAATCTTGCAAGTATTCGCCATGGAGGTTGATATCAAAGGAACGATTTAAGTAAGTAGTAAAATGAGACTTGGAGAAACCAATAGTTGCGTTGATAATAACATCTTAGCATCCATATTACCGATACTGTTAATTGATCGCATTATTTGTTGACTAGTACATAGGTGGTAGACACATGAGATTGCTCGCCAACCAAGATTGTGCTATTACATTGCCTGCTGCCATACAGTGACTACAACTGTTCAGACATAAATGTTACATTTGTGGACTAGACTAGGAGTATTGGCAAACTAGAAGGGAACTATTGTAATAGCACAATCTTGGTTGGCAAGCAATCTCATGGGTCTACCACTTATGTACTAGTCAAAAATGTGATCAATTAACAGTATCAGTTATATGGATACTAAGATGTTATTATCCACGTACGTTAGTAGGTGCAGTGTCGTTAACACAATGAAGAATATTGGGAGAGAACTGCATGAAATGGAAGTGAGAGTAGTAAAAGTCACCACCATGCGAATGAGGTTTGCAAAGAAAGTTCCTACTTGTTATGAAGTCAAGCTCCTGCAACCATAGCTAACATGCCTACTGGTACTATGTACTTACGTTCAGATAACCAGTACTTAAAGATAGGCTGTTGAAGTTGGCGGTGTCCAACGAAACAGGACCTGAGAAAAAATACACAGGCAACTTGCAACTAGAAGACTCCAATTGAATATATCCCTCGCAGGAAAAAAAAGTTGACAAACTCCTTCAATTCATTATTTTTCAAAGATTCTTGGACCTACATCGACAGCATGCATCGATTCTTGAAATTCCTACATCGACAGCATGCATCGATTCTTGAAATTCCTCTTTTGAATGGTAATTGGTGAAGAGGCACAATAATTATTAGGCCGAAGAGCAAAAACAGTGAGCCTATCTTTTATTTTAGAAAATTTATTGTGGTATTGAAAATCGTTATATGGCGGGAAAGTGACCTACAAAAGTGTGTCTCTTTTGATTTGCCAACCCTTATAGTGATAACAACTCAACAACACTGCTAAACAAAGCCTTTCAACTTTTCAAGCATTTATTTCATGTGTTTGTTATTTTAAATCAAATTTTACATTTATAATACTATATTTTATTGATGTAGGTGTGTTATATGGTGCACTAATGCTGAGATTTTCATTAATCGTGAGAACGTTCTGGGATTTATGATTGTCAAAACGATTTCACATCTGCGCATGCGCAGTGGCTAGTACTGATCTGATCACGATGCAGTTCATAGGGGAACATTTAAATGGTAATCCACATAAAGCTTGGAAATTTCATCAGGCTAAAATTGTGGAAAACTAGTTACCTGGGTGTGGTAAAATTAGTTAGGTAAGTTGATATTAAAATAATCTTTTGAGTTATAAAATAAGATTGGACGTTTAGTGGAATATACCATTCGAACGTTTTTTCTTCGATTCAAAGTGAGGATAAATTAGTGATCGTCTGATGTCTATAAAAATAGTAAAACGACCAATGAAATTTTGTACATGAAGAACTACATTTTGAAACCTTTCCAAAAGTTACGAGTTTTGAACAAAATAATTTATGATGCCAAAAAATCGAGCAGAATAAAAGAAGAAATTGATGAAATTAATTAAAGGAAGTATAAGTATGAGGAGACTTACCAACTGACGGTGTGTTTCAGTCAAAGATGAGCTTACTTTAGAAAACGTCAAAGGCTGAAATATCTTCCTCGTTCCATTGCCAGAATTAGCTCATCTGAAAGAGCAGGTTGCAGAATTCATATGCTTTGTGGAACTTCAACGAACGACAAAGCGTATACAAATTCTAAAACCCGCCCCCTCATCTTGCCTCGATGTAGGTAGTTATGCGAAACCTCTCTTATTCGGATTTGGATGTAGAACAGCTCTCTTCTTCCAGTTTTGAGTATTGACGGTTAATCGTAAGATCTATTAGAAGTAGTTACAAAAAAACGTCTGCCAAGTTGGGTGGGCAGTAAAGCTTCCTCACTTTTGTAACATGGACGTATAGAATCAGTTAGTGAACATTTTACGAAATTTCTAAAAAAAACTAATTTCAAAATTGCCCATGCGCAGTAGGTGTTACTGATAGAATCGTGTTGAAATTCGAAGGAAATTGTCAACTACCCTCCGAATTAGAACGAAATCGGTCCATTAGGAACAGAGAAATCGTAGTTTCAGGAAATTCACGTTTGCGCATGCGCTCACGCTACTAGTGGTCCGATGGTGATCAAATTCATAGGGAACCCTCTAGGGTCTTACTCGAGTAATCCATGGAAATTTCACAGAAATTGGTCGAGTAGTTCCGGAGATACGCCTAAGCAAACAATTTTCAAGTTTGCGCTTGCGCAGTAGCTATTACTGAACCGATCGTGACGAAATTCATAGGTTATAGTCTAGGAGTCAGTCTAGAACTACCCTGCAAATTTGAGCGAAATAGGTCAATTAGGGACTGAGACACAGGGGTTTCAGATAATTCTCGTTTGCGCATGCGCTCACGCTACTAGTGGTCCGATGGCGATTATATTGATAGGGGACCGTCACGGGACTAACCCGCACAATCCCTGAAAATTTCATCAAATTCGGACCACATCTTCATATAGTTTTGCCTGGGACAAGGAATTGACCACAGACCGACAGACCGACAGACCGACAGACAGACAGACACGGAACCAGAATTGTTCAGAAAGCTCTGAAACGTAAAAAGCAAGTGGAAATTTTGATTTTGGAGGACAACAATTTTTTTCGTTTCTTGCACGAATACATAGCTTCCTACCTTCGGTAGTGAGGAAGCAAAATTACCTTGCTCAGTACATTAGTTTGCGTTAGTTGATTCATTATTAATTAAGACGAACATTATTCTCAAGTAATTATATTCTCTATTTCATAAATACTGAATACCAATGTAATGAAATACCTGCAGAAGAAATCGAAACTTTAGGAAAGCTTAGAGTTTTTTTTTTCTGAGATTCAAAGGGATTCAAATGAGGCAGCAAGTACTATGCAAGTGAGGTGTTTCAGCTATCAACAGTCGGTAATACTCCTTCCTACTGAGATTTATCCTCATTATGTTACTGAGAGTCGAGAGATTCTGTCTCTTCCAGAATATTCCGACAAGATCAGTGGGTTTTACTGGCTGTGAGCTCAGAGGCTTTTTACTCACTGTGTTTGGGTTGAGGCTGCTGTTCATACTTTTGTGATATTCTCGCATCAGAGGAGGTATAATTTATTTTATCTTTCTCTCTTTTTTTTGGTTTTCCCATTTTGAATTTTGTTGGTTTTGAGGGGGGAAGTTATCGGCTCTTCTCCGGTTAATGATTTATCGGTATCTCAAAGGTCATAAAACATTCATGCAGCTTAGTGCTTTTGCCAACAATAATTGGCCTAATCAGAGCTTTTGGTTTGTCTGGAGGGTTTACATTGTTCATCGGCCTCAATTCACATCATCTCGATCTTAAAAGGTGAGTACCTACTGGAAAGCTGGATTTTTTTCAGTTGTAGGTTTGGGTCGGCTGTATGTGGTCAGCTCTTCATTTTTGCTGTGCTGATTAGGGGCCCTATGTTGTTCATATTAAAACATGTTGTTAGTTCTTGTTAAAAATACAAAGTGAAAAGTGCAATCTTTGGGAACAAGAAATTGGTTTTAATTATAAGAGCTTCAAATTTTATCTTTGCGCTTATAGGAGTCGTGGTAAGTGAATCTCTTGTACAAAGAGTAGCGTTTGTTCCTCAGTTTGAAGTAGGTAAGTAAGTAGTTTATTATTTCATGTAATATGAGCTTCAATGGCAGTTATTGTTTTAAAACTATCATACTGGGAATTATACTCCGGTTTATTTACTCGTATATGGGTAGCCTTAAATTGAACCCCACTCTAAACCCAAAACCGCAGTTTACATGAATAATTTACTGATGGTCAAGTTGAAACCGACAGTAAAATAATGATATTAACAACATGCATCCTCAATGAATTCTTACTTTCCACAACACTGCTTAGATAATTAATCAGGGTTGCACCCAATCTTCCGAGACATCTAAGCTTCTCCTAATTTTTGGATTTCTTATTTCGTTTGACAATTTTATATATGGATGCTCACATGTTTTATTTTCTAGATTTCAATATCATTATCATAACTACAACCTAGGTTCCTCATGTAAACATCTATTTCTAAGTAGAAGAGTAATCTACAAACATCCCCTTGTGCTTCAGACAAGTGTCCCTTTTCAATTAGTGGCCGCAATATTAAGCTCCTCGCAAAGTTTTCATAAATTCATTTTTTCCTTGTTTTTCACTTCCTCTCGTCGTTCTTCTGAAGTTGTCTCTTAATTGAAAGAAAGCTTCTGACATAAAAGTCTCGAGATGTATGAGTTTTAATGAGCTTTACAAGATTCCGGGGATGGTTTTGAATTGAAAATCCACTTCCCTTTAATCAAGATTTAGAATTCTGTTGACTCCAAAGTCCGCTTCCCTCAGTGGAAAAGGGGGATGAAGCGGTGGAGGGAATAACAGATCACAACGGACAGACGTCAAGGAACTGGAGTGACAGGAAGTTTTAGTAGTCCTCAAGCCTTTTTGTTCAATTCTTGAGTAGGATTAAAAAATAGCTGCTTTTCCTCACAAAGTTATTGTCATAATACTTACGTAGGTGGGTATTACGTAAATTGTGGTGAATGTTTAACCAAATACCTACCCTTACAATGTGCATAAGGAACATAGGTTATCAAGTGAAGAAAGCTAACATACACACTACACAGCATCATTTCACAAAAAATATTCCACTACATAGCAGTAGTTGGTTACCAATTGTTGCTTATTTATGTAAGTGTGGCACCTACACTCATCAATATTTATGTAATTAACAGTATATTAACAAACAATACAAATTTGAAAATACAATTCAACACAGCACAATGTGTTGGCAAATTTGAACACCAAAATGTTTGTCAACATTTCAACTTATCTATTCATGAAATTTCGAATTTGGATATATAAGATTCAAGTAGCTCAGTTTCATCTACCATTAACAACTATACTGATAAGTATATGAGCACTGACCAAAATTAGTATGGACTAAATGAATTATTGCAAAAACTAAGTCTTATGTGTAGATAGAAGGAAACCATCTACCACACAAGCCACTTTTACCCGCCGCTCCGAGAGGGAGTACCTCAAGTTTAATACATCCCACACCCATGTTTGGAGCAGGTATAATTAACTGAGAACACAGGTAAGGGAGTGGCTTTACGTGTTTTGGAATATTACGACCCTCAGCCATATACAAAGCAGCCATGTAGGCACAGCTTGATATATGATGGGTATTTAATATGTAAATGTTGTGACCCGCTCCATCATTCTCATAAAATGTTCAACAAAAACTAGGAGTTCAATCTAAGAGTTATTTCGAATTCCCATTTGCTCAATTCGGTTGCTAATGATTACTTAAACCAAATCAAATAATCACTATGATTATGAACCGAGAGATTTACTTTCCGCTGAGAGGCTAACTGTTGTCCTTGAGCGATATAATTTCCGCTCAGGGGATAGCAGTTTTTGTTGAGCGATACATTCTTCCGCTCAATATATCGCTCGAAAGGTTCTTAACTCACTAACTCACTTAGGTTCCAATGAACCTGGGGTTGATCCCATTCGATTCAGCTATGAAAATACCAAGTTCCTAGATGTCGTGCAACATGTGTTAATGAGCGAATTTTCTAAGAATCCAGCTTTTTTGCTATTTATTCAACCAATTTTTAGCGATATTATGTTCCTCTACTTGAGATGATATTATTTTTCACCAAAAATCTAAAAATCGCGTTTTTAAGAATGTTTCAACTCAAATATTCTAGGAGTTCTGGCCAACGAATTCAGTTTTTCCATAAATCCAGTTTTCTGTCAATGGGGCTGTCTCATTAAGACTCAGAGGCCCCCGAAGACAGGTAAGGGGACTGTGCCTTGAAGATGGAGCGGCCATAGGACTCCATGGGGAGGCTTAAAAAGAAAAAAATATGAAGAAGGAAGAAAGCCAAAAGAAAGAAATTAATGTAACGCCTTGAGATACCCCCCCCCCCCCCCCCCTCGTTTCTCATTCTGTGTCTCAAACAAAATATACTGAATATCAGTGGAAAAAAAAAAATATATTTCTATTGATATTATTGACGTTTCGGCAACATTTTGTATTTTTCAGACCATTCCTAGCGTTAGTTGTCCAAGCATTTTCTAATATAGGTACCAGCACCTCCTACCCAGTTTTTGATGAGCTTTGTGTGTTTACTTGATTTCCTCAAATAATAATTGGCCTCAAATAATAATATACAGGCCTCAACAAATTATCCATCAATGATTCGGTAGCAGTTGCTGGAATGTTTTTAATAGTGCTTTTCGGAAAGGGTCGTTCAATGACCTTGACCGCTAACCTCAAGAAGAGAGTTGACCATGGAAGGGTCTCGGATACCGTTCGTGTAAGTGTACGTACTCTGAGGGATGAGGGAAAGGAAATTTCAATAAATGTCAAAAATGTCGCATTTTGAGTGAACACGTCAAAATGTGTCATTTTCAGAAGTTAAAATGTCAATATGTAATTTGCTCATCTCAAATGACCAGTTATAGACAATTTTCTAACCTTCTAGATAAATACATTATACATCTTTAAATGTTTATTCCCCATCGAATTTTTGGAAGGTTAGCTTGAAGAAGCTGCATTATTAAATATGTAATAAATCTTCTACAATTTCAGCACTTACATGATTAGTAATGTACTACAACCTTCAACAAACAGTTACGTGGTGACCATCGATGTACATAATCAGTTAATTTTAGACTACTATTAGACTGATATATTAATTATATAATTATTATTAATCGATGGTGCTGACTGACAAATCTACAAACTTCACCAGCAACACTCAGCGGTCTTGATGGTCAGGTATACTCGGCGCCGTATTACACTCAGGAAGAACTTGTGGAGAAAGTGGAATATAAAATCAAATCGAATATAAATTGTACCTAAAGTTGATGAAATAGGT
The DNA here is from genome assembly GCA_030264115.1 of Lygus lineolaris. Taxonomy (NCBI): domain Eukaryota; kingdom Metazoa; phylum Arthropoda; class Insecta; order Hemiptera; family Miridae; genus Lygus; species Lygus lineolaris. Next base: position 30,477,628 of record JAEMON010000005.1, read on the forward strand.
TAACGCGATTTTTGTTTGCGAGCATAGTTTCGATACATAAATTATTTTTGAACATAATTCGGAAATAAACGCGACAACTTGACCACTATAAGACACTATGTTTACCTAGATAATAATTTAGGAAATTCCAGCGTGTTTAGCTCTTCAGCCATCACAAATTGAACCTGTCTGGAATTTTTCCCGCCTTGATGAGCGAACATCAATTTATTATTCATCAAACTTGCTGCTTCATCACTCGTCCCTAAAATGGAATGTGCCTAATCAAGCTAGGTTTCAACCATTCCCTTTGATGTGCACTATTGCAGAAAGGACCGGAATTCAATTCATCACTGAAACGCATTTGAAGTTACGCCGCACATACGTGGAATGCTTTAGGAAGAAAGAATAATCGAGTTTCCTCCGAGGCTGTAATTAATCAGGTAGTAGAAAACCCATTCTCCGAACGGCCTGGGTAATTCATTCAGGATCCTGAAATGCAGACAAAAGGTGGCGCCGATCTAAAAATAAATTATCACAACAGACAGACAATGTGCGTATAAAATGTTGGTTTCCATTGGCTGATTTATCTGAACATTAGTTAGGAGCATAGAAGGAGTCTTGTTGAATAATGGAAAAAGATGGCAGAAGTAAAAAGAAATAAAAAAATAAAAAAAATTCTTTCAGTACTCCTCAACTGCCTGTTTTTTAGATTTGCACACATGATTATCGCATTGGTCAGTTAACTCTAATGAAGATCTGGGCTACAACGACGGTTACCGAAAATTGATCCACGATTCACAATCGTGTTTTTATTGTTTTCTCTGTTCTCTGTTCGCTTAAAGGCAATCCCTACCCATGAGCGAACGGTTGGTCGTACAGCAACCCGGATGGTCCTGTTAGGTTTAGCATAATATTTTCCAATATTCAGCCCTTAAGCAGAATGACTTTGTCCGAAGAAAAATGTGTACCTTGTATAAATCAAATCTGCGTCCGAAGAAAAATGTGTACCTTGTATAAATCAAATCTGCGTCGAATGATACTTGCGAATTACTTGCAAAATTACCCCGGATACCCCTCATATAGCTCCTTTTTAGGAAGCTCTCACTAAGATCTTTCAAATTAGAAAATAAACAATTACCATGGAAGTTCCCCATTGCAGCTCTCTGTTGGTATGTTGTGACTAGGGTTGCTAGATATACTTTAATTACAAGTATCCTACTTTATTTTCGTTCAAAATACTTTATACAAAAATTAAAGTATGATAAAATACTTTATATTTGAAACTAAGAAGAAAAGTTCAACCTCCGGCCTCCACTATTCAAGGAAAAGGTACCTACATAGATGAAAATCGGGCTTGGGTCGCTCACGTAGAATACTAGAATGCGACTGCGAGATCTCCCAGATTTTTGTCCACATTTTCCGTAAACTTACGCTTATTCCATTCACTAATTCTAATATTTCTTTCGAAAATTCTTTTTCTATTTCACCACGACTAATTCAGTTTTTTTTCTTCAAGCAAATAATTTTTTTTCTAAATTGTCAATATTCAAAGTTTTTTTCCGGAACTTTCAATGTTTTGTTTCAAAGAAAGAAATAGGGATTGGGCGAATGTAATTTTGAGTTCCTTACTTCCTTAGTCCTAGATGCACGAGATATTTCTTTAGTGAGAACATGATTGAATATGATGTTCCTGATTACATAATATGTACCTTAATGAAATATGGACTCGTTAAGACTGAAATACCTAGTCATATTGTTATCCATGATTCTTTCTCGATTCCTCATACCGACTTTTCTTATTCTCAGTAATCTGCCATATTCTAGCAATATATATTGCTACAATATATCTGATATATTCTAGCATTCCAGTGACGAATGAAAAATGTCTAACTTTAAGTCGAAAACTTTAACTTTGATGGATACTTTAAATTTCATTGAAATACTTTATTTTTGCGGCCGGGATATACTTTATGTCATCCGAAGAAATCTGGCAACCCTTGTTATGACACCAATGCCTACTCAGCGGCTCACAGTTTTTTTTTTCAAAGCTGAAAACACTAATAAAGTGTAAGTACTAATAAGTATAATATATCCCATCATATAATTATATCTCCTTGTTACTTTATTATGATTACATCCCATCATATCTTATATTATATGATGTATATTATGTATTTATGTGCACAGTATAATCGTATTCACCGTGAAATTTTTTCTTCGGCAGTGAAGAACGACTGAGAATTGGTACTGGTACCCAAAAATACCCAAAGTGCTGAGGTTGGTCTCATTCAACGCAGAATTTAAACTTTTACATTTTTTGGAAAACATTAAATTAAATTCTGTCCTCTGTTGAACCTAAAAAACGACTTTCTTCGACGTAGTGTCAACCGACGAGCACTTAAGGTCTCACCTGCAATAGTGGAAGCCCCTCCCCTCCCCTCCTCCTCATGACACCGACCAATCTTCCCACGAGCTAACAACGTGGGAAACTGCCATACCAACCATCACTAATCACATCGTTTGCATATCATCGATCGAGGCTTTTAACGTTCGAGAGAATGTCTGTGTCGACGTTGTGGTGCACCATTAGACTAGGCTTAAGTAAAACCGTTCAACATCTAAAATTAGAGTAGATGCCCCGTGAAAGCTTCAGCGTCTTGAGCGTATTCGGTGAATTATAATTTCGGGCTGATCGTGGAGCATCGATCCTAACTACTTAGCATATTAATAAGACGACATAATCCTTAACGAGCATGATCATATTTCAACTCGGTGTCAAAATGTTGGAGTTTCAACAAATTAAAAACACGTGAGTACTATCGAAAATAGCTCTATGTTGTAGTCTATCATCATGACTAAAATACCCTAAAGTGCAGATTTTAAAAATTCAAATATTTAATATTTTCATCATTTTTTGAATTTCCTTTGATGCATCATCCTACCTCGAAACTGTACCTAATAACTTACCTCTTTGGCACTCTAAGGGAATACTTCCACAGGATCTCAGCTTTTCAAAATATTGTGATTGGAAGAAAATAAATTTGATTGCAAACAAATCCAAAGACCTCGCACTATGCGCGAGAGACGTGGGAAGTCGACAGAAAAATCGAAACTTCAAAATTACAAAGTACAAATTGTATTTTTAAGACTAAAATGAAGAAACATTTTCGTAAAGCAACTTTTGTGACACCTTCATACTTTTAACCTCGCTTATCGTAACATTTCGTGAAACAAAAGGTGGTTCCTGAGTCATTTTGATTGATGAAAATTTTATTTGTTAGATTATGATTATAATATAGTGTATATTTTAAACATATCATCTCTTCTGACCCGTTTCCTATTTATCTACGTTTGTTAATTGAATATTCCCAATATTGATGCCCAGAATTAACATCATTAGTCACACAACATGCAGGCATAGGACGTTACAGAAAAAAATTATACTTTTAACACGGAATGTGTTTTTGAAATTATGTTTGTGTTTGTGAAATGAAATTATGTAACGAAAAAACGACATGCGATACTAATAAACAATTCGTTTTGCTTTAGTAGGGTATAACTAGCATTTAATTTAGTACGACTAGACAAACGTTGTATCACAATATCGAGAATTTCACTACTACAATACAAATCATTTCACAAGATCGAGAACGTGGGAGAGATCGAAGTTGAACATTTGCTCACCAGAGTGCATAGGTACCCCTCTTGAACAGATGTCAAATCGAGCTTGATCCCCCCAGACCACCCTGCTTACCGCCATCAAGCCAGAAAAGCCTTGTCACATTAGTGTAGTTTCACAAGACGGAGGACAAGGACATATGAGTAGTTTGAAGTTGAAAATTTGCACACCAGAGTGCAATCGAGCGTGCTCCTCCCAGACCGCCCTGCGTACCGCCATCCAGCCAGAAGAGCCTTGTCAAATTAGTGTAGTTTCACCAAATCGAGAACGTGGGAGCAGATCAAAGTTGAACATTTGCTCACCAGAGCACATAGGTACCCCTCTTGAACAGATGACAAATCGAGGGTGTTCACCGAGCGTGTTGGATCACGCTCGATTTGACATCTGTTCAAGAGGGGTACCTATGCACTCTGGTGAGCAAATGTTCAACTTGAAGCTGCTCCCACGTTGTCGATCTGATGAAACTACACTATTTTGACAAGAGTCGCAGTAGTAGTAGTAGTCGTTTGGTCATAGTATGACCCGATTTTTAGTAGATGTTACAATTGACGGTAGTTCCCAAGGAGTATTTAATTCCTAATGGAGTTCACCTACTTGAGACTTTGACAGTGCTTAGGGCCCGGATCATCTGATTCTCTCTTACAGCTAATTTGAAGGATCGGGCATTCGTATTTTAGAATTATTATTATACAATGATATAAATTTACATTAAAAACGCAAAAACACATTCTGTGATTCTGTGCTTTTGTACTTTCATACGGAGTATGGAAAAAGAATCAACCGGGGGGTGTAGGGGGGCGTTTTTTAAAATTATGCTTTTTTAAAGAAGGAGGTGTGGATTAGCTTGTCGCACATTCATAAAAGTGGTGACGGTATGTTCTTGTAATGTAAGAAGAATCTACTGCCTGACACTCTATATTTCTGAAGTATCGCGGCAACATTTCCCAAGCTCGTAGCTTTTAGGGAAAAGTTGGAATACTGTTTTGTCCTGAGGCGCGGATTGTTGAGGGCTCCCATAAATGGGCACGAACGCTAACAGACCTTTTGGGACGTATCCCACCAGGCAAGTTATTCATTCAGCCGAGGAGAACAATTCCATTACAGCATGAAGTCTACATCCATTTAACCAAGTTTTCATTTGAGTTTTAGAGATCTCGCGCGCGTTTCCCGTCCATGTTTTTCACTGAAATTTGAATGGAGGTGTATATGACTCGGTTCTAGTTAGCTAAATTAGTCACTACCTATCGGAGAACACATATTTTGAAGACTTATGATTTAATTCACAAGTATACCGTACCTTACAATTTAAAGAAAGTATAAACGTGTCATACCCGCAATGGCGTCTAGTCACTTTTTTTGATGTTTTTTCTTGAATAGGTACCTATATGCTTGGGGTTAACGAAAATCGGGTCTCTTTGTCGAGGATATATCCACAAAAAATTGGAAAATCAAATAGAAATTAGGGATTTGAAAAAAGGCGGGCGTGTTACATAAAAGTAATTCACTGCTTCCTAAAATCTCTTATTGAAAGAGAAAATATCAGTAGCGTTTGTATACCGAAGAAAAGTTTATTTTGATTGACTTTAATTTAATTGCCCTGAAAAAAGTGATGCCGACCTATTCAAATAGATAAGATTATAGGAGATAATTCACCACATTGAATGATGAAAGTGACATTAGCTTGATCTTGATCACATCATACGCCTACGACCAACGTCTCATGACTTACAGGGAAAACCCACGGTTTTAGCGAATTTTCGAAGAAAATGAAGCTATTGCAATGGCTTCAAAATTTTTGTAATGCAAATTTTTGGAAATTTTCTTCATGGAAATCCGTTTCAGACCATTCTAAAACGGTTCCAGAAAGTTAACATTTTTTTATATGTGTATATATGCCAGTCACTCCAGACGATATCTGCCC
>JAEMON010000005.1:30485766-30520969 GCA_030264115.1 Lygus lineolaris
GGGGCTTCAGCTAAATAAAAGCCTTAGTATTTCCACGCAATTTCGCTCGAAGGGTGGAATGTAAGGATGTCGTCTTTCTATTGAAATCCCTACATTGTTTTATCATAATACAATAATTCATGGTGAAAAAATATTCATTGTTGGGAATTTTATGATGCAGGCTTCTTCGGATTGGTTTGTAAGCGGGTGAGACCAAATTAGTGGACATGGGAAACTAAATAGCGTAAAGAAAAATAAAATTTCAAAAAATAATATACAAACCAATTGAAATTACTCCTATTTTCTCCAATCCAATGCCCGCTATGCAGTTGAATGGTCACATTCAGTGTTGCGATATTTTCTGGTAAATATAGCCCAGAATGGATATGTACCTACCTACCAATTCCTAATCGCTTTGTCAACTCACAATATTCCATTGGCATACTGATGAAGGGAGGGTTGTAAGGTTGGTGAGGTAAAAGAAGAATATTAATGGTTTTCCACTTGACAGAATTCAATTTGATTTTTTTTCCTTCAGCGCACTGCGGGAGGAGGGAAACTCATTATCAAGGGGAAAATTAGGGTCGGAAAAGTTAAACAGAAAAAAGGGGGACATGAAAAGTGTGGTGGGGGAAAAATGAAGAAAATTCGAAGAATAGAGAGGGAGGTACCTAATGCAAATGAACGTTAATCAGAGCCCGAGGTTTGGTAGTTCTTTTCTTTGGTTGAGATCGTGGAAGTGCAAAAGCTTGTAGAGATACTTACAATCATTCACAGTGGTTAGGTTCAATATGAAAATCTCCTTTCTAGTCAGTTAGTATCCTTTTCAATACTTCAATGTAGTACTGGTCCCTGCTTATTTAGCGGACGATTAGGGATCTACCTTGGTTGATCTACAGTTTGGGATATCGAAATCCATGATTTCGGATGGTGTAGTGCCACACTGACACCATTTTGTCCTAACAAACTCTTTGTTCACTACTGAAGTATTGGCGAAATAGCTCAACAGTATTATGTTTCCATGTAAGAAAATCATTCCTCCTATTATTCTTTAGATAGTGGAATCAATTCAATTCAAATACGGGAACCCTATATAGGAGGTCATGGGATAATCGTCCTTCTTTTGACGGTTGTGCTGAGAATTAATTGTGTGGAGACAGACAGATGTGACCAGTGAGAACTGCCTATACTCTCAAAAGATTGAATCAAATTTATAGTTTGAAATCATCAGAGTTTTCATTAGTATTGAGTTTGATTCAGAATAGCTTTTACATAATTTATACAAACAACAAAATCGAATGCGTATTACTGTGAAAGTATTCGCAATGCTTTCACGCTGCGATCACAGAAATTAACACTGAAGTGCAGAAGCTTGTAGAGATACTTACAATTCATCCACAGTGGTTAGGTTCAATATCAAAATCTCCTTTCTAGTCAGTTAGTATCATTTTAAAAACATAAAGTACTGTACTAATAACACTGTAAGTACTGTACTGTACTGTACTGTAATAACATTAGTACTGGGCTCAGCCTAATTAAGCGGACGATTAGGAATCTTCCTTGGTTGATCTACTGTTCGGGAAATCGAAATCCATGATTTCGGATGGAAAATTAGAACAAAAACGAAAGCCATCTCCCCTATTCCTTAGACCATGGAATCAATTCAATTCAAATACGGGAGCCCTATAAAGTCAGAGGAGGTCATGGGATAATCGTCATTCTTTTGACGGTTGTGCTGAGAATTAATTGTGTGGAGACATACAGATGTGACCAGTGAGAACTTCCTATACTCTCAAAAGATGAAATCAAATTAATAGTTTGAAATCATCAGAGTTTTCATTACGAGTAGTATTGAGTTTTTTTCAGAATAGATTTTATATAATTTACACAAACAACAAATGCGTAAACCTGTGAAACTATTTGCAATGCTTTCACAATGCGATCACAGAAATTCACAGTTCAACCAGCCGTCACGAAACAAAATTTTTTCTTGATTATCTACAACCAAAATAAGTAGGTGTGGAACATCCCAACACCATTATCTCGCAGGAGCCATACACTAACCCTTGCACTCAACCAAGGAGACTATAGGGAACAATCTTCTTCTTCTTCTTCTTCGATTATAATGAGAGTGAATGGTGGGTACTAATTACAGTGGACCTGAGTGCGAAAGATTAAAGCTACGACGTTTCTTCCGCATCCTTCGTGGACCTTCCCTCTGCTGGAGCTGTGAATCCGCAAGCCGAGAAAATTAAAACTCCAATTCAATTTGAATGAACAGAAAATTTCTTGGAAATATTGGTTTACAAAAGCTTCTTGTGTGTGAGATTCAACAGTTGGACAACACATAACATTTGGGCCAATTTTTGGTCCTCTGCATTATTTTTTAGCCTGGGATTTGAACTTCTTGATTACGGAAACCAGGGCCAGACTTATAATAATAACTTGAAAACCGAGTTCTGAACCATTTGGTAATCTTTCCATTATTAGTTGCTCATCCGCTGTTCTTGCATTCTTATCCCCACTCTCAACTTCGTACAACTCCCCGCCGATATCTGACTTGTAAATATTTCCACTTCCATCTTCCAAAAACTTTGGTGAAAAGGATGCGAATAACCTCGCAGGCTTCCTGGCCTGCCCAGAGGATTTGTTTAACAAGTACAGGCTGCAAATGGAGGAGCCTTCAATAAGGGAAGGACGGCTGAAAAAAGTTCGAGGAAAAGGGCGCTTCAGAAGAAAATAAAGTTTCTTTCAACCCACTTGGCTTTTGTCTCCACCCATCACCGAAGTACACCTTGTAAATCTTTCCCCATGAAGTCTCGGGATTTCGTTCAGATTTCAAACAAATCTGTGAAGATTCTCCATAAAATTTAGGTACCACATTTCTTCACCTATTTGATGTTTCGTGAATTAATATTGAAGCAAATTGATTGAGAAATTCAAGATCACATGAGATCCATTATGTATTCTCACGATAACTGACCTGAGGGTCTTAAAGTTCAAAAACATGGCAATAATGAACTTTTTTCTTTTCAAGCACAAACGTGGTTACTCAATCAATTGCACAATGAAGGAAGGGGTGTACAACAAACCCTATAGCCTAACACAGATAGACGGAAAGTAGCATAATATTAATATAATAAGGATGATAGATCGATATCAAGAGAAAGGCGAGGGATTCGTCAAGAACTTTGATAAGAATTTATTGCTTATTTTTAGCAAATTTTCGAAGAAAATGAAGCCATTGCGTATGCTTAAAAATTTAAATAATGAAAATGTTTGAAAATTGTATTCATGAAAATTCGTTTTAGGCTATTCTAAAACGATTCATTGATTTTAACATTATTCATTTATATATATGTAAGTTATGTGACCGTTTATGAAGAGAAGTAAAATAATAAAACCACTGCCATCAGCAGTTCTCCCTTTCTTCGAGATACACCTCGCCTCGGAGCCCCCGAGCCTCGGTGCAGTCTGTTATTATTCGAGCTCCGTGCAAGTTCTCTCCGTGTAAATATATTTTTGTAACCAAGTGATTAAATAAAGTATTGGGAAATTTCAATCGGTTTTTTTAAAAACTAAAACCGGACCCTCCAGAATTTAATTTGTATATATATATGTATTCATGTATTTATATAATTATATGTCATTCCAGACACTATCTGACCTTGGAATCTACATAAGAAAACCAAAAAATTCCAAGTTTCAATGATAACGAAAGGAAGGAAGAGTTCGTTGGCCAGCATTTTTGAGTACTCCAAGTGGTCAAATTTTGAAAATTAAGGGTGAGAAAACGTAATTTTGAGGTTTTGAGTGTAAATTACCATCATACAAATAGGAACGTATGGTATATTCGGAATCAACGTGAAATTTCCTATAAGAATCACCCACAAAATCGGTCAAAACCATTCTTTGAAAATTAACTCATAAACTCGTGCTGCATGAATGGAACATTTGGGTTTGGGGTTAAAATTATGTTAAAAATAGCCAATGTATTAAAAGCTTCATGAACAAGTGGTATATATTTTTGTTTGGAAGCAACGCAAAATTCACTCCAGCAACACCCGAAATCATCATTATAATACTAATTGATCTACAGCTCAGCGATTCACGATAAGGAGAGAGATGAGGGTGGAATATCATACTCTCGAGATTTTGTTTCAGTCACAATTCACAGTCACGACAGTCATGGCAATCGGTGCCAAAATGTTTACAGCAAATCCTATGAGGGTCTTACAAGTCTACCCTAACAATTTCAAGTCAAACGACCCATGAATACCGGCCTCTGGCGAGGTAACAAACAAACAAACAAAAATGTTGCTCACCATCGCCACAGATATAATAAATTATATCTACAATCAAGAATTGTTTGAAATTTCATGAAACTTTTGACGCTCATTGTTTTGTTTTGTTTGAAATTTTCATGAAACTTTTGACGCTCATTGTTTTGTTTTGTTTGACATTTTCATGAAACTTTTGACGCTCATTGTTTGAACCAAGTTTTCCGGTTTCTCCCGTCACTCCAATATATATAAGTACTGCAGGGGCTCTGCTGTATGAACGCTTTTGTAATGTAATATTATTTATTAGGTACCTTTCTTTTTGTTACCGATAAACCAGTTAGGAGCTGATTGAGGGGGGTCTTTTAGAAAGGGTACCGTATCAAGGTAACAAGATAGGACACCCCCCTGCGATCTCGAAAATGAGTAGATCTTTTCAGAACCCAGCATTCAGACCCCCCCTCACCATTCCAAAAAGTTACACGTGCGTTCTAAAGGTATGTACATACGTTTTAATTAAAAATGGTAAGTACATTATTATTTGGTTTGTAAGAAGTAATTACATGTATCAATACTCACGTATGATTTTCATCAGCGCCTGGTAGGTACCTACCTGAAAATCATACGTGAGTATTGATACATGTAATTACTTCTTACAAACCAAATAATAATTTACTTACCGTTTTTAATTAAAAAGTATGTACTTACCTTTGGAACGCACGTGTAACTTTTGGAATGGTGAGAGGGGGGGGTCTGAATGCTGGGTGCTGAAAGATCTACTCATTTTCGAGATCGCAGGGGGGTGTCCTATCTTTTTACCTTGATACGGTACCCTTTCTAAAAGACCCCCCTCAATCAGCTACTCTGGTTTGCTTCTCATTTTTCTGTACTGTGGCCATTTCGTCCACCCTGAACTCCTTCTCCTCACAACTACATCTTGATGTAGTGGATGGAAATTAATTCGTGTCGAGCACCAGGTTAATTAGCACGGTATGGGTCAGCCTCTTGATTACAATATGCAGGAAGGCGCCGTCCATCTCTTGGTTGCCTTAGCTGTAGGTATGGAATGGTTCTAACAGCCTCGCAAACATGCCTCCCTTCCAGTCCGGGTTACCACAATACTGATGGCCTCGAGGGAACGCGCGTGTCCACATGATTTCCCTTCTGGGGTATCCAGTTGCGGTCCCTGACTCCCAGGTATGTCAAGCGTTATGTCGGTCAAAGACATACGTACTGTCATCGGATCGATTAGTAGTTTTCAACATTCATGATTGATTTGATGGTTTTTCTCGCATCACATTCGGATATCATGATAATTCCTAATAACGTAACTTCACAAAATCGATTGAGGCCATCACCACCACAAGAGGATTGCCCTTATTCCAATTTTCACTCCAATTTTCAATGTCGAATTTTCTTTCTTTCCTCTTAGGTAAAAGATAATAACTGTGTCTATGTATCAATGCTAAGTCTATTTTCTAGTGTTTCAATTACGCTCGAACGGGAGCACCGATTTTCATTGATGTTGTTTGTTACCATTTGGTTGATAGTCAGGGGAAAGATGACACGCAAAAGTGTTGATCAAAGGAACAAATTTATGAAACTTTCCAAATGGCCAATTTTCTGAAAATGTTCCTTTTACCTTTCTGAATAACACACAAAAAGTCTATCATAATTTAGAAGGTGGAAGGAGGGGTAAACTCGGTGAAGAGTTATCTTTGTCAATTTTTTCTATTTTCTCTTTTATCTCGGAAACCATAAACTTTCATGCGAACGTTGGCACCACTAAGCAAGATTAAAGATTATCGAATTTCCTTTCAAACATTTGTTCCGATTTGCAGGAAGTAGTAAAAATTCGTTCCTATGATCAACCCTTCTTTTCCTACACTATGAGAGTCACCAGGGGTGGTGGTGTTGTCCATCGAAACATAGTGTTACAGACAGATATCTCCCATGGGTATATAAACACCAGGGGATACAATATCAAATCCGCACTAGCTCAGAAAGGAATGTTTTGTGATTTAGATACAGTTTCTATTCTTAAGAATCGAATGAGACCACCCCGAACACGTTACATAACTATCGGTCGTTCCTAAATAGGATGAACAGAAATAACAGAAACACGATTGTTAATCGCAAATAGATTTTGACAGACGGAGGTTTATAGGGATCCATCCATCCATACTAAAGTGGAGATTCTTGCGAGGGGTGAGATGTTTTGATTTGACCTAGATTTTAATGAAACGCCAGTTTGTTTAACCGATAACCTGTCCGGGTTAATTTATTAGTGAAATAGAGTCTAGTTCACAGACCGCTAATATGGCCCATCGTGGGTTACGGCATTTACTAGGGAGATGTTTCGCAAATAATGTTTGTTACGTATTTACAGGATTTGAAATCATAAACGCGTTGACGACCTAGAAGGTGTTACGTTTTTCTCTTCCGATGATAGATTGGTTACGGGAGTGGAAATTTCCTATTCCTCCCACCACCTAGAACCCCTTCTTACGGCGAAATTATATGGAATGGGGTCGTGGTTTGAATACTTCCAAAGGCAGAGCAGGTGTGATCGGCGCCTAACCAATATTAAAGATTGCCACGAAGAGGAATTGATTGCGCTTCAGATTAGTTCTGTCATTTCCCTGTCGAAGTTCCACAAATAACATCAATGGATGGCGGACATTTCCAACATGAATTTTAAGGGCCTTCAAAGGTCACTTGTAAAAACTCCAATGGGCTGGATCAATTCATTAGTGCATGAATAGTTCATTCGGGAGTGGACAGGAACTGATGTTCAGTATTTATTGAGTGATCACGATGACAATCGGTCTAGAAAATACTCATTTTCACTTCTGTAATGTCTCTTGGATGGTAAGAGGGTGTTTTATTTGAGTTTCTTAGTTTCTGAACCATTTGGGATTTTTTTTTTTGCTACTGCAGGGATAAATAGGTACTTATAGCTACTTTCAGCTGTTGGATTGATTTAGCATCAATGTGTCTCTTCTCAGGAAGGTTGAACGAAGCGAACATCCCGGTCATCAGATATATTTATATTAGAAGATTAAAATTATATTAGATCAGCTGGTGCCTTCATTACATAGATTTCGGCTCCAATAATAACCTTCAGCTCGGAAGAACGGCATATGGGACATTCCACTCTGTTGTCTTCTCAAGTTCAACTGCACACTGACTCCGTGATACAATCTTTAGGGTAAAAGTGGTGGTCCTTGACCCTATATTCATCGAAGTTTCCACTTTGAAGCTTCACAACCGATCAGCGTCTGTTCGGATAGACTCGAATGGTTCTCATTCGATAGATAATTTCATCGGGTTTTCAGAAATGGGGCTACAGAAAACCATAATTATGACAGTATCTCTAGAATTGAAAAAAAAAAAAAAAAAAAAAAAAAATGAAGGAAGTCAGATGTTGCAGTCATTGACCACCAAACATTAGTTATTGACTCCCCTTAAGCTACAGTCATTGACGCCCTCAAATTATCCCTGGCATCAAATATCTGAGAAGGGTTTAAAGACCACCTCGGGGGTGAATAACTCCCTTTCACCCAATCAGATAGGTTTCCCAAAAATACCGAGAATTGAAATATGGTCTAACTATCCATTATCGATCAGAACGAGGGAGAAGTGGTCCTTTCACTAGCTGTCCTCTCAATATACGAGTCCTCTCGTAATATCCACATTGGCTGAATGCCAAAACCAAACTTTGATCCCTCCAATCGTAACAATGTGAGAGGAAAAACACGCACGGAGGGAAAATATTTCCGGGTTACAAACCTATCAAAACTCGTATTTTCTGAAACAAACAAGAGACGAGATAGTTATCGGAGCACTTTGATTGGTGGATCGAGGGCAGGCGACAAGCTTCCAAAGGAGGTTGCCGATAAGAGGTAAGTTGGTCCCCTAACTCCCCTGTTGTGTTGCTATTTTTCACAGTTAAAAATGAACGTAATATGAGTTCTAATGCAATGAGCGGTACCAGTAGATCCGATGTTGGATTATTTATGTTAGATTATTCCTTGGTATCCAGGGGCAACCTATGTTTCATTCAAGTAGAACACAGTCAAACTAATGAAGCTAGACGCAAATAAGCAAGGTAACCTACTAAAGTGGCATACTCTGGCTCATTCGGCAGTGGAGATAGTCAATTGTGGCTCATTACTTACTGACAGCGGCATTGAACTTGTCAAAAAGCGTACTTTGGAAGCGTTTTGTAATTTACCAAATGAAACATGGCTAACCTTTCCGTTCAAAGAGCTCTTATGCGGAGGCGTATTCTTATGAATTGACCTTTTTCTCTGTTATGTCCGTCGAAACCCTTTTGCTTCCCCCTACCGAAGTAGGAAGCTATGTATTCGTGCAAGAAGTTAAAAGAATTGTTGTCCTCCAAAATCAGAATTTTCAATTGCTCTTAGCAAATTTTCGAAGAAAATGAAGCTATTGCAAAGGCTTCAAAATTTTAGTAATGCAAATTTTTGAAAGTTTTCTTCATGGAAATCCGTTTCAGATTATTCTAAAACGATTCCTGAAATTTATCACTTCTTTTAATATACATGCAATATATATATTTATACATTATATATGTGTCACTCCAGACGATATCTGACCCTGGAATCAAGATTTAAAAAACCCAAACAATTTTCAAATATCAATAAATATCAAAAGAAAGGATGAGTTCGTTGGCCAGAATTTTTGGAGCACTCCAAGGGGTCAAATTTTGAAAATCCAGAGTCAAAAACCGCTAAAAAAAACTTCCATTTATGCAGCATGAGTTGGTGAGTGAATTTTCAAAGAATAATTTTAACCGATTTTGAAAATAAGAAAATTGTCAAAAATTTGCATTACGAAAATTTTGAAGCCATTGCAATAGCTTCATTTTCTTCGAAAATTCGCTAAAACGTGTTTTTTTGAGGTTTTCGATGTAAATTACCATCTGAAATAGAAAAACATGGTATATTCGAGATAAGCGTGAAATTTCCTATAAGAATAACCCACCAAATCTGTTAAAACTATTCTTTGAAAATTCGCTCATCAACTCATGCTGCATGAATGGAAGTTATTTACGTTTCAGAGTTCTCTGAACAATTTTGGTTCCGTGTCTGTCTGTCTGTCTGTGGTCAATTCCTTGTTACAGGCAGAACTATATGAAGTTGTGTCCCGAATTTGATGAAATTTTCAGGGATCACGCAACTAAGGGCTAAGAGGGCCCCCCCATGAAATTCATCGCCATCGGAGCACTATTAGTGTGTGTGCATGCGCAAACGTGATTCACGTGAAACGTGAGTTTCCTGAAACTACGATTTCTCTGTTCCTAATGACCGATTTTTCTCAAATTTGGAGAGTAATTTTCAACTCAAATTTGGAGAGTTGAAAATTAGGTACCTTCGAATTTCAACACTATTGTATCAGTAATACCTTCAGCGCATGAGCAATTTTGAAATAAGTTTCATAGCCATAACCCCGAAACTACTAGATCGATTTTGGTGAAATTTTCAGTGATTGTCCGAGGTAGACCCTAGACAGTTGCCTTGTAATTCAATAGCCATAGGACCATTAGTAGCGCGTGCACTTGCGCTGACGTAAATTTTCTGAAACTACTATTTCTCAGTAATGATGATTTTGCTCAAATTAGGAGGGTAGTTGAGGGCTGACTCCACGACAATAACCTATGAATTTTGCCGCAATTGGATGAGTGATGGCTACTGCGAGTGCACAAACTTGAAACTTATTGTCATAAGCATGCTCCGGAGCTATTTTACCAATTTCGCTAGAATGTTCCCCAACTGATTCTACACGTCCACGTTACGAAAGTGAGGAAGCTATACTGCCCACCCAACTTGGTCGACTTTTTTTTGGAGGGTTTGAAAACAAAAAGAGGCAGCTCGTCTCTCCAAAAGGGACTTTGGTGATTTGGGCACGAAGCTGCTCAATGTTGGGGGTATAGCCCGTTCAAAGAGATTCCTAATGGCTGAGCGGAGGCAACTCGAGTCTTCGGGATTACAAGAGTGGGACGATGGGCAGATGAGTGGAAGGGAGGGGGGCTGCAATTAGACTGGTTTGCAAAGTGTCGGCACTCGGCCTTCACATGACCGTGAACATGTTTGTTTTGCCCGTTTCTGGCAAATAACCCGTTCTCTTGGAGTTTTAATGGCGGGTAGCGGGGTTTATGAGGTTTCACTAAATAAACCTCGAAGGGAATATCCAGTAAGCTCCGACACTCCTATGCAAACGGTATTCCGCAAATATTGCACGGGACTGTCCGTGATGGCGTGAAGCAGATGTTTTCAGGAGGTGAATCCAACGATCCGTTTTTTCTGTTTTCATAAGTGTTGATTTTGCTTCGCATCCTTGATCGTAGATAGTTTGGGTCCAGACAGCATGACTCAACTGATCCCAGGAAAAAACCCAGATGCGTTGAGCCGGCCAAACACATTGCATAGAGGAAAGTCGCAAGTAATTAAGTAACATTATTGTAATTAAGTAATTTTTTCCAAGTAATTCTCAATAATGAACCTTTTGGATTGAGCACGAACTTGTTTGTTTGATCACCCTTAAAATTTGATGTTTCGCGTTTCAAGATACGTAGAATCCAATAATAGAATAAAAAGAATCCGTCCGTCCGGCGGCACTTTGTTCAGTTACCTTGGACCAAAACTAATGGAATTTGGTACACCCATTTGGGGTCCAGTTGTGCATGAAATTTTCAAAACGCCCTAGCTTGAGAACCTGGAATAGGAAGATGTATTCTCAGCTTCGAATGAGACCTAAATGAGACCATATTAGGAACATCCGTTCGCTCCCAATCTCACCACAAGCTATTTATTACATACATGCATATACAAGGTGGAAGCGGATAAGTAAAATTTAGAATTTCCATACATTTTCATAAATTAGCCTCTTTGACAAAATTGGTCTTAGAGGCTGTTAAATTTCACAATATTTTTCTCTCCCGGATTCTAGAAATGAGAGTGTGGCCTCTTTCACGGCATAGATAATTCCTAAGACCCAAAGGTGATTCAAATAAACAGCGAGATCGTCCCCCATCCATGCCAATTACCGTCCAGGTAACAGACCTTCCCATTGACAGAGAGAAGGAGGCTTTTTTCCCACATTAGGAACAACGCTATCTGTGAAGAAATGGCTGAACTAGTAGCACCCTCGGGATCAAGCAGGGAAGTTGAAAAATCCCTAATTTGATTCTACGTTTATGGGTGAGTGGATGAAGAAATAGAGCTGAAACTTCGGGAATCTGCCTTACTTCTTTTTCAAAACCAGAATGCTTTGACAATTTTTCGATTAAATTTTTTTTTAATTTTTCATTTTCATGCTTAAAAAACTATAATATTGCAATTTTTATCGGAATATCCACAAATAACTTCGATTTGGGATCTAATTTTGAGTCCAACTGCTTTATTTTAGTTCGTCACTTTTTGGTCTAGAAACCCCAATGACTATAACGCACTCAAGAACTACAAAAAAGGCACTTGTGATCGCCCCCTTAAGGGTTGAACGAAAAAAGAGGAGAAACACGCGTGTGAATCACAAATAATCTTCTAGTAGGCCAAATCCTCCTTCAATGATCAGATGGATGAAATGCAATTTTTTTTCGGTTCCATCAACTCGAATTTCTTGTTTACGTTTATAAGCTTCCTCAGTTGTTATTGAATTACGTTATGATGACCTACGACTCTCGGATGACAATTACAATATTAATATAATACTAGGTACACATACCTAGGGACTCAAGAAAATAATGATTGCCACGATGAATAATTGATGTAGGTACTTACACAATATAGAATCATTGACCGAAATAACCGGAATGTGTACTGGGCTATTAGTCTATTAGGAATTAATTAACCAATGGGATCCTTACTACGGATGGGTGATCTATACAGAAAAATAATACACCTGTTTGCTATGTAGCCGAAAATACCACTAATCACTAGAAATCAATTGAAAATACGATTAAACTAGAAAATACAACACCTCCGTTCACGTCAAATCAAAGAATCAATAAATTTATTCACAGACAAGTTGAACATCATCTGTCAATGTGTCAATACAAGAGCCACGTCACGGCGCGCGCCTTAATTATTAATGGAGTGACTCGCGGGGCGCAAACAACACCGTTGTATAATAATTTGCAGCGTTTTTTAGTTGACGTCCTTATGTTTTAGATCTGGGTCAGAAGAGGACAACATTCAACTGAGAGAAGAAAAAATCCATAAACATCCATACAAATCCGTTTGAGGTAATTAATACTGAGTCCGAATTCGTGAAAAAACCATGGGTGAATATCTTCTTGGGTATAGAAAATTATACCTAGTGATGGTTCTATGTTTTGAAATTTAGAGGATGCAATCAATGAAGCATTTTTTATGTCATTGTGATGCCAAGAAATGGCACTGGGGCGTCAAAAATCTTGTTGTAGGTAGTTAATTTTGGGTCTCTTACGATCAAATCCAGATCTAATATTCTGCAACCCTCAAGAATGTCGATAAACATCACCGACGCAACCGTGGCCTATTATTCTATTCCCACCTAAAGGGACGTCCCCCAAAATGCAAGAATTATGAGAATTACTCGTACTGAACAATATTTTACTCTGAGTAGGAATCTGTTTATTCTTTTCAGAACGACGATTCCCTGCCACACCACCAGTATACTCACTGATGATTCTAATAATGTTGTTGTTTGAGGATATTATTTTTTGTTACCATCCTGTTCGTAATCCTCCCTCTTCGATCGGACCCTTGTGTTTTCGCCACAGAGATATTGGACCTTTTCCGACATGAACTGTTTTAATAACTCCTTTCTGATATTTTAAATGATTCTTTCATCAGCCCACCCAGAAAATAAGGAATTGAACTAAATTCTCACCATCCCGCTTTTGTTTTGAAAATTTATTTTTTTCGTAAGTCATTTTTATACAGTGAATATTAGAAATAGTAAATTGCCACAGATACATTCAACGTACTCTCTAAATCAAATCCTATTATCTAAAACTAGATAAATTGTATCTTTCAAATATTTTATGTTGTATAAATGTATTAACAATATGTTTTACTCATTAATAGCTAAGGTAGTTTTTTAGAATATGGTTCTTGTGTTTTGTCTTACGATAGTTATTTCTTTTTAATTACATGTTCAAAATAGTTCAAGCTAAAGCAATAATAAACACTCCTTGAAAAGTTACCTTTGGTGGATATAATTCCTTTCAAAACATTAGCGACTAATCGAACGGAAATTGATGGCACCGAATGTTGATCAAGATTGTCTGGCGCAAAATTAGAAACAAACAGTTGAAACTATAAGGGCTGATTTTGGTTTTCAATGTCTTATGAAACAATCGTGAATGATATCCCCCAAAGGGAACCATAATTCTGAGTGAACGAAAATTTCGTAACGTTGCGTAAAATTAAGCTAATATAGTAACAGTATTATAACAAACACAAAAAATTTAGGCATCCCAATTCAAAGTTTAAAAAAATTATTTTTTGCCTATCAAGCTCTATCAGAATTGCTTTCAAAATATCTCCTATAGTAATTACTTCTTAATTATTTATCTTTTTCCTCCTTATCCTCGTTTAAAATCCAATGGTTCTGGTCGAATGAAATCAAGTTCTATAACCAGAATGATTAATTCATTTTCAGTTGGAAAAAAACCCTAGTAAGTTAGGGAAAATTAATAACACGGTTGAATTTGAAGGCATTCCAACAATGAAAATGTGGATTCAATAGGAAATTACCAACTTTGTTGTTGTAGGAGAATCAAAATATTCGTTTTCAAACTTCCAGGCACTAGGACCTAATAAATAAATTCGAAATTTTAACAACAAACTCAACCCAAGGTATTTGAGGCCATTGAGAATGGAATCAGCCATTGCCAGAACATTTTCTATTTTCTATCAAGTTTAATTTGTATAATGAGACACTTAATCCTAGAGATATAAAATACTTTAGACACGTTTCCTTTGTTACAAATTAGAACGCTAGGCAACGTATGGAAGTGAAACAAAATTTCATGCAAACTGTTTTTTATTTTCAATTTTTTAAGAATAAACTCATTGTGATTTTCTCCGTAGCATTTTCATTTTCCGTGGAAGAAACAGCTAATAAAAAACAATTCGAGAAGAGTTGATAATTCACCTTTACTTAATTTTTTAACAAGAGTCAACTTCTTTAGATTTATTTAAAGCACTACGAATTTAAAAATATTCTGAAGAGTTAGAAAACAATGTGATAAAATTGTAAGTATTCAATAACCTTCACACCATCAACAGATATTTTCTTTCGATGTTGATGACCTAAATATACTTTATTTTTTGTCGTAAAAGATAATGATAAATTGGAAAGAAACTTTTTACGAGAAAGCGTGATTTTATAGGTGCGCGTATCATTTTCCGAACGCTTAATGTAAAGCAATTACTTAGCACCTTGAGAAATTATAAATTGCGCTAAGGCGTCATCTTTTATTTCTAACCGCAAACAAATTCATTGTCATGTTTTTACATAACTTTTTTCGTTCTTTAATGAACAGAGATGAGTTCTTCCGATTTTATTATAATAATTTAGGGAGACTTCTGGCTCTTGAAGTTTTTTGATTGTGAATTATGTTGGCTTTGATTTATTTTTCGTCCTTATGGTTTATCTTTTTCAGGGGAAGAACTTAATTTCAAACTTTATGAATATGTCAGGGGTAACAAACATTAGTCACGGTAGCAGTCGGCTCGATACAGTACTGTGATCGAATTTTCGGTACCTTATCTTTCTTTACTCATGCAATTATTTGATCAAAGATTTATAATTATTCTTGAATAATAATAAATTGATGTATAGGTATTAATTTATATTGAAGTTATCCATGCAGTATTGAGCTAGTTTCCCGAAGTTCAAAAAATTGTCAGAATCAGGGCATAGTAATGGATAAATATGGACGAATGAATCATTTTTCTGTTGCTATTGTACTGGTAATCACTCCGCCGCGAGTAAGCATGTCAGATTTGAATACCTAATAGATCATTATTATGTTATTTAGTTTCTTATATTCGCAGAATTGTAGAAATTACTGTGGTGTTGCATAATATTCATGTTGCACAAACTTTAAGTACGATACATTTCTGATGACACAGGTAGATATTTCCATCAAAGAGTTTAGAAAGAATGATAGAGAGGGAGTGGGTATGAAGGAGGGGGAAGAAGAGACCTAGGATCCGCCCTAGGCTCCGCCTCTTGGAGGCATGGACAGGATAGCCAATGGAATCGCAATGTCTACCAGTATAGATGTCACACTATTGATTAGTATCGATGTATATACCATGATGTATCAATAGACTTTATCAAAACCCCAACTTGAATAATTGTCAAAAGCTTTCACTTATAATTGAATAGTTTTGAATAGCTTGCATAACATATCAGATATTCGGAACAATTCCATTCAAATTAGAATATTAAAAAAAAAAAAAATTATAAATGCACGAATTGTATGACGGTTTTGGAGGTTACCCTCCTCTGCCTCTAACTGATTACCTAGGTACTTGCTTCAGAAGCTCGCATTGGCTGATGGTGATGTGCCATCTCCATCCTCCTTTCTAAACGCTTTGATTTTTATGATCCCATTCTGGTGAGAGATAACACTCAATATTTTATCGATATCATCCTAAAAAGCAAAAAAAATTGTATTCAAAGTTAAAGTATCAACGTTGGAAAAAAACAATAACTTACTCACTAGAAACTGATTAAATTCAAGATCCAATACGTATTATTTTTATGGGTAAATTTAATTTAATATTTTACATACCACCAATAAATAATATAAATAGCATATTGAATAAGCGGTCATTAGCATAATATCACAGCGTAGCAAGGCATTCAATAATGAATGACAATAATTATTAATCTCAAGCCGAAGTGGTTGTTTGTACGGTTTGAGCTTTGAAATCGAAAATGAATATACAAATGTAATAACAAGGGACAGCAGAGCAATATGGAGTGGGGACTTCCTGTATCGTTTTTCTTTTTTAATGATCACTTACATTAATTAAGTAACTATCCACAAACCCGTGATATGATTGAATCTAAAATTATGGGCCGTATTCACATACGTTCCTAAGCGCATAGGGAACCCAAAGGAAACGTTGTAGTTAGCGCATTATGAAATCCTCTATGAGTGATTTGATTTCAAAAAGCTGTAAGGGAGTTTCAATGGGATTCAGCTATTCTCGGGTTGCACTCATGAAACCTGATGGGGCATGCTTGGACATATCCTAAGTCAAGGAAGCTCCCGATTTACCTTTGCGTCTCCTTAGGAACGTTGATAATTGCGCCCAAATATTACGTAACTACCAGAACTTATTAGAATATTTGTTACGAAACGGATACTCCCCATAGATGCCTATAAATAATACTGGGTACGATGAACCTTGACGAACTTTCATAGATAAAAGTACAAATTACAGCAGTCAGCAGTAGATTTAGGTACTATGTTTTGTACTCATCCTCAGTAGAATACCTAACTTTTAACCGAGACCTTTGTGAATAACGAGGAATAACATTTGTAGAGAATGGTAGGGCATTAAAATGGGAGGCTTTTGAGAGATTGCGGATTTCCCACAGAGATATTTCCTTTTCAATCTCCACATTCCCACTCATTACCCAGATAAGCCTTCTAGAATTTAAACAATGGCAGCCTCATCCAAGAGGGAGTACTTTCAAAAATAATGACCTATTCCGATTGAACTGTATACCTAAAGTTTTATTTTATAAGAGCACTAACTGGTCTGCAATAAAAAAATGAAGGTTTATTGACCATATTTTCTGATCCTGTAAGCATTTTACTCACTTAGCTGCTCAGGAGAGCCCTGCGAGTCGCGAAACATCTTCAAAATACTCTGAGGCGGTAAAAGATTGATTTATCAGGTAGATTTCTTGATCAACACGAGGACTTGCTCCTTCTCCATTTTACCCAGACCCTCATAATGGCCAACTTCCCCTACCTTCCAAATTCTTATGAATCATTAAAAAAGTCACGTGAAATCTTCAAATAGGGAATGAATATTTAGAGGTTTAAAATAAGATACTGCAATTTCTTTATGAATACCTGAGACTACTTATAGTAAATTTATTCAGTGTTTGTTGCAAATATGGAGTACCTAAGCTACTGAGTTCTGTCTTGTCAATAGCATCGTTCATCATCGGTGGTAATATTCATTAGTCCATTTTATTGCAAATATGCAACAATACCTACTGTCTAATCTAATTCGGCCTGATTCACCATTATCCCCCTACACTTCAATAGGCAACACTAAGGTCTAATTTTTGAGAAACAAGTGTTTAATATTGCAGCCTATTCGGGATTACCTAATTAAATCTTTCGTTAAATTGAAGGCGAGTGTGTGAATTATACTTATTGATTTGTCGTGTTCCCCATATAGTCATGAATCACCTATATAAAATGAACGTACCTTGATTATTTCACTCTTCCGGTTGTATGTATGGTGTTCAGTTCATTTGGGCATTCCATGAATAGTTGGGAAATCCGAGATAAGCTTATAAGTAGGTATTAGAGCTACTAGGACATGTATTGAGGCTTAAGAGCTGATAATTAAGCTATCTATCAAGCTATACCCGTATTTCATCATACTCACTGATGAGTATAAATAATAATACATTAACCCGATTACGCTAGGTAAGTACCTAATTTTTTTTTCCGAATGCTTCTCTCGAAATGTAAGCTTTTAATGAATTTACTCTATCGCCTGACTGAGAATGAAAAGTTTAAAATCAATGATTACCGAAAGTCATAGGTATTGTATAGGTAAAATGAATAGTAACATACAATCAAGGATTCCCAAATCATTGCTTCGATAAAGAAATACTACAGGTGACGTTGCACTGTAAATGGTAACTTTGTAATTTAATGCTTTGTGAAGAATGCCAAAAAAACCTTAGTTCAAAAGCTTACAATAGTAAAACTTACCAACTACTTACATCCTTAATTTTACGATTCCAAATGTTGGATCTATCACAAATGTGCTTCTTACAGCTATTTTTATTGAAATCTATTTTAAGTACCTGTATATCCGATATCCTATAACTGACCATACTTTCTTCCGAAAGCGATTGCTTCGAGCACCACTCAACAATCATTATATGCATGGTAATTAAGTAGTCTATTATACAGGGAGTTGGTTAATAAATGGATGAAAATGATGATTTTGAATCATTGGTGATGCCTAAATAGCCTACGGAAATCGAAGATTTTGTGACTTATGTCTATTAGTGCTCTATTCTATTTGACAATACACGATTATTTGGCGTACTTTTTTTTCTTTCACCAAAGTACTTACTTCCCAAAACATTCAATTTACTTCCCTGATTTCTCCATGTTTTTTCCCGTGATTTTCTCCTGTTTTTTTTTTCTTTTTCAGATGTAGGGAGTTTCAGGTTTCAGTGGAAAAAATGCAGGGATCGATTCTACAACTAATTTTCAACAAAAAGTGTCTCTTTTTGTTGGAAATAAGTTGTAGAATCGATCCCTGAATGTTTTCTACTACTACTCTTTCTACTCAAACCTGAGACACCCTGAATAGTGTTACCGATTCTTGGTTCTCTCCGTTCTTGGTTCTCCTGAAAATTGAGGTTTTTCAGAAGTCTCACTTGTCGGAGTACATAGTAAGAACCCACCTTCTTGGAAGGGTTGGTAATAAAAGACGAAAGATTGAACGTATTTATATACGGTGAACGACATAAGTTGGAGAGAGGCAGGTTGAAAATATGAGCGAGACCCTCGAACTAAGTTGTTGACTTCCAACTTCATAACTGGATCAGGGAGGCATTGTAGACGCCCTGGGAGAACGGAGAGGCCAACCGATTAAATCGCTCTGGAACCACATCGGATGAAGGTATATCCGCCAACTATGGTGGCTCCATTGAATTTCATCATCTGGGGGGTATCATCCTATAATGGTCTCCCGCTAAGCTCCCCCATCAAATTCTCCCGTTTTGCATACGGACAGAAAATCCAGCCTCAGAGACCCAATTCGACGGTTCCCCTCTGGTGAAGTCGAAAAGTCCCAAGATGTATTGAACCACTCTATATTCTCCTAAAGAAAATCTTAAACATAACCTTCAATCGTCCCAAAGGATTCCCCACCAATGAACTATTTGAAAGGTGCAAAGTTCTTAGTTCTTACCAACTTTACGCAAAAAACCTCCTGATGTACGGGTATAAGCATGTTGGCATGATTTTGCCCCAATTGCGGTACACGAGAGTAGAACCACATCGAATAAAATTACCAATGGCGAAAAAAACATTCACTATGAATGCCCCACTCTACAAAATTTATGTAACGATAAATAACTTCTTCGTGCTTTTTTATTCTTCTCATAAATGTAGTGCAGTATAAAGGCATTTTCCAAAAAGATAGACAGACACTTCGAATCACTGCTAGAAGAACTATTTCATAACAAATTGGCAGGTCCACTAAAAAAAAAAAAAAAAAAAAATTAAATGAAATGTACAGTTATACAACAATTAATAATCTATATACTAAGGTGTAGGTACGAGTATAGCTAATAAGTTAGAGGAGTAAGTATAATGTAAAATTTGTACCTCTGCGAACATATTCTGTGGCAATAATAAATACATACATACATGTGGAAGATTAGGCACCTTTCCTGATCTGCAGAACATGTTTCATTCTAGGATTGAAGTCTATTTGCAAGATGAAATTATTGCCACTTTTTTAATAATAATAATAATATGAGTTTCCTCTTCAGAACACACAATAATTTATAGATCTAGGGGTTGGTTGAAGAAATCTGAATTTTCATGTTATAGCAACTTCTTTCATATACAAATGTTTGCATCCTTACTGATCCAATATAGTGATCTTGATACAATGTTGTAGGTTGAGGTTGAACGGAGGATCCATTTCCTTCTGGAATTTATTTTTCATTTTGGAGTCATGTCATAGGTATTTAATAGGTAGGAACATTTCCGTTGATCATCGTCAATCGGACTCACCTTTGTAAGTCATGAATATGTGTTATAAATGATCATCGTTCAAGGAAGACAACATTTTATTCATAAGAAACCCACTTTCAATCTGCAACATTAAACCAATTTCAACTATTAAACAAGTTAGTATTAACCAGAACATGTTGAATATATAGGTACCTGTCAAAATACTGGTAAAGGGTGCAAGTAAAAGTGATGTTTTCCTACAAAACCTACAGCAAAATGTATCATGCTAGCCAACTATCCCACAAGTACCAAAATAATCGAAAGCACCTAATAGGGTCTTATAAGGGAGTTTGAAAGATATAGGATATAAAACTATGACGAATAGTATACTTATATGCTATGAAAATATTCATTTATAAATGTAAGATTGCCGACATGTCCTTTATTTTGGATTATTTAAAAAATGATTACTTACAATTATTTAAAGAAACTACGTTTTAACTAATGATCTACTGTACCTTGTTTTACACTAGGCTGATGAAGTTCCTGACAAACATCATACCTAACCCAATAATATACTATGA
Source organism: Lygus lineolaris (assembly GCA_030264115.1). NCBI lineage: Eukaryota > Metazoa > Arthropoda > Insecta > Hemiptera > Miridae > Lygus > Lygus lineolaris. The sequence continues at coordinate 30,506,595 of JAEMON010000005.1, forward strand.
CTACATGACTCCAAAATGAAAAATTGATCTATGTTGGTACAACAGTAAGTAGATAGATGGTACTGAAGATACATAAAACGTATTTCTGTTTTCCACGGCTGTACACAGAACATTCAACTCCTTTATTTATACAACTCTTTTATTTATACAATTTATTCAGCTCCTTATGCAACTCTACAATTTATTCAACTTTGTGATTTCTTGTCATATAAACAGGAACATACCTACTTTAGATTTTTAGATTGATGCCCAAAGTAACCACATAATTCCCTGCCGTGCTTCATAGTACCTATCGTGAAGGTTTCAAAATGTCAAACTGAAAACTCCAACCAGCGCTGTCCAAACATAACTGAATGAAATTACCTATGCGAATAATGGCAAACTTGAACTCATAACAACCTAGTTTCTGTGTAACCAAGCGCTTAACCAGTACGTCTCAGGATGGTTTAAGAGGGGGAAATAGGCAGCATGCGACGAGGTGAGGTGTTTAAAAAATGCAGAGATTTTCAAACAGTTGTGAACAATTTTTTTGGGGGTGGAAAATGAGGAAGTTATGTTTTTCTTAGATGGTCATAAGTACGTGAAAAGCATGAAAAAACGCTGCGATAATTTCTTAACGTTTTCCGACAGTTAGATCGTGGATTAAGCCCATGCTTGAATCAAGCCGAGAATATGAGCTAAATTTAGGTATAATAAATTATTTAGTTGCCTACCTCATCCTGTGCGAATACTGCAATAACAGTTTTTGAATTCAGAATTTGCTCTCAAAGTTTCAGTTACGTCTTATCCTTTCGTGATCATCTCGGAAAAGGAGGCCGTATATTTTGCCTCTCCTCGGAGTCTAAAAGCTACCATTTGTTTACCTGCAAGCGCTGGAAAGTTAATATTAACCCCTCTTTCATTCCAATGAATCACTTTTTCGAGACTATGCTTCATGTAAATTGCAGTTTGAATGTCCTGTTGTACGAGAAGAAAGGGTTGAAAACGTACCTCTTTTATATTGTGTTCTACAGCCTGAGAACTTACCCGGACGTATACGGATACTGCTTGAATCCTATTGGGATAATCAATTTTTATCCCGAAATATAGTTCGTATTTTCTACCACATACTAATGACAATCTCTCTCATAGTTATGCTTTTCACAATTCCTTGGAAATTAGGAGGAAGGTATCAACAATTATTGTGAATTATAAATTTGTATAATAATGTATTGTTGCAATTTTTGTCAAGTCCCTTCAGGTCCTGAGCCCACATAAATCTCCATCACTATAATAATATTCTCGATGTTTTCCTTGATCGCCATATTCTCTAAGTAGGTAATTTAGAATGTTGGACTTTTGTTAGGTATGGAGGAACACTCTTATCCCACAGTTTCAACTTTGCTTACTCCAATAAGGTTTTTTCCTGATAACTGATTGGGACTGGGTCTCAGGAACTCTTGTCTTATAAAAAAAAGTCTTAGCAAAATTTCAACAAGACGTAAAATAATGGAGGGAAAGCCTCAGATTATTGAATCCCATCTCTTCAGGGTTAGTGCCAGCCTTCTGGTCTGAGCCACTAGTGGACCGAAAATTCCACCGAAAATTTGCGTAATATTGAATGTGAAATGTATTGAAGTAAGTAATATTATAATTTATTGCAGTCTGTAACATAATTACCTACTAGATACTGATCAGTGCAAGATTAAATTCATAGGGAACCAACCATCTTGGGCCTAACCCTCACAATCCCTGATAATTTTGATTTTAATGATAATGCGTACGGTAAAAGTTCACCAATACACACTCGGGTGGACAGACACGGAAATGAACGGTTTTCAGTACGACAGCGATGGATGTTTTTCACGCAGGTTCCAGGGTATTTAACAGAAGTTCCATCATTGATTGGTTGATTATCTACTTACGTCCCTATAAGGTACTACAGGAAGTTTTGCTTTTATTGCCCTTCCGTGCATGAGAGACATCTGGAGCTCTATATCGCTTGAATTTTGAACTGATTTTTAGGTCCTTGGTTCTCCATCCAGAAGGGTGACTTGTTCCCATCATTCTCTGGTACTTCGCTCGAAACCAACGTTCTCGTTTTCAGCAGGTGATATAAGCACTAACGAACTACGTGGGAATTCGAAATTCCGAAACTTTCCCGTTTTCACGCGTAGGCTTGGAGATGAACACGGAACGTGCAATTGAGTTCGCCAAAGAAATCGGTTCTAATATCTTTGTAAGATCCAACTATCCCATTTGGGACCCCTTTTTCCTGTATCGTTTTGATCCTTCTGTCAGGGAAGTTCATTACGATTCCAGCCATCTCCACACGGGGCGCAACGCTCTCTCTCCCCCAAACAGTTTTTACCCGTCTTGGCAGGACTTTCACGTTCTAACTTGCAATTATCCTTCCTCTGAACCTACCTTTCCACAACCGTCTTCCAAGTCTTCACCCATCACTTCAAAATCCCTCCCTTTCATTTCTCAATTAATCCTCCATTATGCCGTCTTTGCTTTTCTTCTCCCATTATTTTTGAATACCTAAAACTGCCCAGTTTTTCCTCAGGATCGTTGATATCCTAACGAGAAGTAACAACGTATTGAAAATTAAGATGGTAAGGACTGGTGGTCTTTCAAGACATCAGGTCACTCTAAAGCCTCATTCACACGGTGACATGTTCTTGTCGCGGTACGAATATCCAGGCATTGAACGGCGATAGGTAACCTATATACGGTAACAGTCTGTTAGAAAATAGTCGAATATTGTACACATACTGTTCTTGTTTTTGAAATGATGATTCCACCTATTCCATAAAACCTACAGTACACGTGCGACAGTAACAAACATTCTACCCTCGTACAGGTTACACCGTGACAGTGTTTGTGATATTCCCTTTAATGATAGTATATGACTGTTGTAGAGTTCCAAATTTATTCGTTGGAAACTCTCCAATAAACATAACTAGTTAAAGATTTGGTTAAGAAACTCTCATAAATAATTTTAATTATCGATACAATGAATTGAACGGTACAGTGAGTATGAAACTCTTTCACTGGGCAAAACGATCATCGGAATATATTGGAATATATTTCACAAAGGAGGATATCACTTTACGAATGACAATAAATAAAACAGAGCTCAGCATGCCCTCAAAGCCTTCCAAAACATTCAAAATGATGTGGACGTAAAAGTTAATTCCAGCGATTGTTATACTCTTCTGGACTTTACTTCAAATCCCTCGCTTTTTTAATACTGCAGGTTGAAACGTATTAAAAACGTATTGACCAATTTAGCTTCACATTACGTGATAGTAATATAACATTTTAATGTCATTTGGTTTGTGTTTTGTATACAAACGGTTTACCAGTAAAGGGGTTTTACCGTTTGGTGCTGCTGCTTACGTTCTGTAGGTATATCTGAGGTTTAAGTACGGAAAAAGAGGTCTGCATTGGCGATATTCGCTCATAAAAAACGGAGGCAGAAATTCACGAGGAAAAAAACTTTTTCGCAAGAGACCTTTACCGATATGATATACTGCTATGAGGTGAGGCTGGTCATGAATAAGGCAGCCCCGGCTTCCCTGTAAAGAAAAATCTTCCCAGATTTTCGCCACCACCACTACTAACCCTCGTAGTACACACGACCACACACGACCATATTCTCCCCCATCTCAGCTATATTCATAATTAATGCAGATAAAATGTATATTTCGATATTTTCTCCGGACAATCGTTTTCCCTATTAAAGCACCTTTCTGGATAAGAGTTAAAGGCATTTTCGTCTTTCATAATTATCATGATAATTTTTAACCGAAAATAAAATGAAAATGGTGTAATTTCCTGAACAAAATTATAAAGAGAAAATGATGATGTTCACAATCAAGTATCTATACCTAAATCATAGAACTGTCTCATTTCAAACCATACATCCGCGAGGATTAGGGGAAATCTTCTACCACAATATTTGTTAAAACGAGTACCTATATGAGAATAATAGTATATGAAGATATTTGAAGAAGGGGGGGGGGGGGGTCGACGTTCGACAACCGGTTCTACTACCCTATCCTTCATAAGGGTACCTCCTTCATCAGGTATTCAATTGGACGTAAACTCATCCTATATATACTATCGTACAGTCCATGCAGTATACTATCGTGTTATGATTTTATTTTCTCATTCATTCGATTTTATACCTCATTCAGATCCTACCTCCCACAATCATGTAATAGGTTCTTCCTGAAGTCTTTTGTCATTGTTTTTCACTCAATAGACAAAACCTACGTTTACGAGTGTAAACTATTTTGGTACTTGGATGAAAACGTTGTTTTGATTCGACAGTGAGTTTGAAATAAATTTTGGGTTACCTCATTCCACTTCTTTTTTCTCTTTTATGTCATTTTCCCCAGGATCAGAATCCACTATATAAACTCAATAAACGATCCGCGAAACGACCGTCGCTACGAAATTTAAATGAATGTTTCGAATTCAAGATGGATTGAATATTCGTACGTTGAATATTGGTTATTTATAATTATATTATCACCTTGATCCCCTTTACTCAATGGTTATGATTTGCTTATCATACTTACAACTAATTATTATACCTAGGTATGTTGTAGGGATTATTAATTACTTTTACGAACCTACAGAGTTTATAGCTATCGATAATAATATATACGTAGGTATTTAAAATTAACTATAATAATATAAACTCCACTGGTTATAATACGTATTGGATTTTGATTTTTAACGTCTTGTCTATTGCAGTTATTATCTACAGCAGAAAAGTCTATGGAACAAGCAACGGCCAATAAATAGACAAGAAAGAAGCAATTAGGTATGGATTCACCATGTTAACGAAACTGCTTGACTCTTACTGATCTGAAAATGAGTACAAGGATTTTAAAAGAATTTATTGAAAATTATCTTTGAGTGTATATTAAAAATATTAGATTTCAACTGTGGCGTCATGAGCAACGTGGTAACTTTGTTAAGGTAAGGACGTTTCAAAATATTCGAGCAACACAATAGAACTACTGGTATATTTTATATTGGTAGAATAATGGCAAATAAAATAGTGTAATCATATTATATTATTACACTATTTTATTTACCTCAATAACGAGGTGATTTCTGATAATTAGATCTTGGGAAAATATGAGATCCTGAATGATATTTAAAATTCTGAAGACACCTTTCCAGTCTGGAATCCACGGAATTCTTTTCCACTAAATCGAATCCCTTCTAATTTTATCAGCGTACTAAGTATCGATTTTTGGAAGAGTATAAGATACTAATAGGTAACTTTAGTGCAAACAAGAGCATGAAAGACGGATGAGAAATTTTTTCCTTCTTCCATGGTTCACAGGAAGTACCCTACCCAGGTAGGTACTCATGGAACGAGGAAATGATTCCAAGATCTGTTTATACCATCGACCGTGACTAATATTGTTATTCTACAACAGGTAGATTAGCAACATACGCAAACTAGCGGTTTCATGGTAAGCATTTTAACGAATTGCGGATGTTTATTGCCCCTCTTCAATATTCAACAGTTTTCGATGGTAAAAATTTAACGGTAATTATTTGTACACGATAACTGAGCGACATATGGAATAAATATTTCACGTACTAAGATGCGATACGAACCAATCGTTGAGCCAGAAGTTAAAGCGTGTGAAGACGGAAAAGGCTTTTTGAGTTCGCCATTCCCAAATTAGTATGTGATCTTGAGGACTTGCCATACGAGGAGCGCCACTGGAGCGACGATCGAGCCGCTGAAGAAGGCTCTGGGCGCGGCGTTGCAAGCATCCTCCTTGCAGCAGAACACTTTGGTGCCCCAAGACTCTCCTGCAAAACGCGAACGGTGAAGTGAGACTCACAGAAATGGAATGAAATTAACCGAAAGTGTCCTTTTTTTCCCCCGGTTCGCAAAACCTTTCGTAGAAATCTGTCCAAAAATTTGAAAAAAAAAAATCAGTTTCCTCTGTGAGGAGTGCGGCATTAAGGACCTGACCACATTCAACTGCGTTCTTATGTGATTTCTGGACGCATCAAAAAGAAGACTGGAAAAATTAAGTACTATTCATTGCAGTAGTTTGTTATGGTTATGGAATACTTTCGGTGTTGAGGAAGCAAAAGAAGAAAACATAAAATGGGAAACTTGCATGGGTTAATTTTTATTTCAACGTTTGAAAGATCTTAGGAAGGGCTTTCCAAAAAGGTGCTATATGAGAGGTATCCGACGATTGACACTGCCTGGAAATGGGTCTTGCAATTTTAACCTAATTGACGTCATCGACTCCCCACCTGCCTGGGTGCGTTTCCGCAGCTCCCTAACCTTACTTCAAAATGCGAAATTCTTACGCATGCAAGTTCCCCATTGGCCTACGTAAATCTATTATCAGCTCGAGAATCGTGTAATGGTTTGAGCTGAAATTTGGTTATATCACAAGGATTCCTGATGGTGGTTGTCTGTTGGTTGATGCTAATAGAGAAAGTCTCTACCTAACTGAATCTTCAACCGATGAGCTACCTATGCTTCGGAAGCCGTTTTATCTATCAGGTTCTCGATAGTCACGGCCGACTAATAATTTATTGCAGAGGGGATGGACCTAACGTACAAAAATTCATCATTAACCACATAATTTTCAGTCAATAAATTCTTCCTATTTTTAGATCCAATTATAAGGAAAACATTTACTAAATTTATTGTAGATTAAGTTATCAAATTATCAAGTCAGTTATATTCCCGTTGGTGCTGAACATAACGAATGTTCATCTTAGTAGCTGTGAGATCCTCTCTTTGAAGGTCAATGGCAATCCTTTGGTCATTTCCTCAACTTCCATTATTTCTATACACGAAAGTTGCTGTCGTCGTGGAAATATTTGAGCGAAGGTAACAAACACGTATAGAAAATTGATATCGTATGAATTTGGAAGTTAGCAATCGCACAGTTGCTTCTACATATGCCCATAGGACCACTCATGCAAATTTTGAGCTACACAGAAGACAGGGAGTAACAAATGGTAAGGATTTAGAACTGTGCATCATTGCATTTTAAATAAGTGCTTCCATGCTTATAGGTGAATAGCTATTGTCCAAGCCTTCCCCACCTTCGCGAATATTCATATAAATATTTTCTTATATCAAACTATTCCAGATTTGAATACACATACCTGATGAAGTCGTGCTACCTATAAATATGTGTGAAATACAGTTCTGAAAACCGACTTTGTCGATTCCCCTTCCCTTATTATCATTAGTGGTGAGGAGGGACTTGGTGAGATCAACGTTGAATTGCTCTCTGCTGCCTGCTTCTACTGCTGAATGATTAGCTGTCGGTTGTTGATGAGGTCTTCACCAAGAGGTGAACGGTTGATGAGGCTTAGCTGACTTTTGAGGACGCAATAGCTGATAAAACGGCTAACTTCGTCATCAGTCATTTTAATTAATAAAGTTACAGGACGAGGAAGGGTGCACAGTTCACGAGGCCGTTTTAAAGGCCACTGCAGAAGCAATTATAACGACCATCTGTTATCCGCAGCATCCACCGTGCAACATTTGATACTTGCTACAGCAGTATAAACGTAGCCACTCCGTACCTTCGGCGTAATTCCGTCGTTTAATCCGATGTGAGAGCTGCTCGCTTAATAATTTAAAGGCCCCTGAGAATTAATTTTCTCAACTCTTCGCATTCATAGCCGTGGAGAGTCGTTTTGTGCTGATGAGGCAGCAATTTCTCTTGTCATATCCGCGTAAAGGGCAACTGCATTAGGGTTGCCTTTGAAGTAGGTGGACACCCGTGATTTCCCATGCCCTGGGGCACTGCTGACACGGTGTTCCCTGTATACTACTTAGCATTGTGTTCAATTAGACACCGTGGCTTCAGCGCTAGACGCTATCTATTCTGTTTTCAATTAATTTGAAGCTGTAGGACGTGGAGTAATTGAGTTGAGTAAACAAGGGATTTGTGTGCAGGTATGCAATGTGTTTCATGTTCCGGTGATGCCTTTGAGAACTCATCAACTCGTCGATACTCGAACTCCCGACAGCCTTGGTTGATGATTTTCTGCTACCCACTACTGATTAACTCATCAACAAGCCAATAATTCAATTTATCGACGCGTACCTACGTATAACTTCAAGATCACAAGACAAGGCAAAAGGTCAACTTATGAAAGGAAGAATGTTTAGTTAAAATGGCTATATCGCAGAAATTTGTCATTCAGAAGGCACGAATTTATTTATAAAACGCTGCATATTATTACACAATGGCTTATTATTTTCTGTACAGATCGTCCATCTACAAAGATCCTATTGGTAACTATAAAATACCAATCTTCGTCGAATACTTCGCGAGGTTCACGATCATTTCTTGGGGACAATGAGTAAGTATCATACCTGTAATTATTATTATCCGAGATTTGTGTCATTCATTCTCAACGAAATTCAGTAACTAAGGAAGCGTTTGAACAACTGATCTTAGAACGGAGATTTGACTTCTCGGAAGATTTGCGATTCACACTCATGTTTCCTCACATCTTTTTCTGTTCAACCCTTCTTACAGGGAGCGAACGGTTGGTCCCAAAATGCTCCGCGAGGTCTCATTCGACGCCGAAAATTGGTTGTTCTATTCGAAATCGATTGAAAAAATATACCTTTCTATTTGAAATTTTCGAGATAGGGCGTTTTGAAAATTTCCTCCTCTATTTTCTACACCTTAGAGATGACTGACGGTAACGTCAAGCTCCGGGCATAACCACACCCCAAATAGGGCCGGTATACCAAATGTCATGATGATTTTGGTCCATGGTAACTGAGGAAAGGATTTATTTATTTATTTATTTTTTTAAATTCGATTTTAGGATTCCACGTCCCTATCATGAAACGTAAAACATCAAATTTTGAGGGGGTGAACAATTTTTCTCTTCGTTCTCGATTCCAAAGGTTCATCATTGAAAATAATAAACCAAAATTATACTGTCATTTTGGGAGTCTCAGCTGGGAAATTGTTCAGCTAAAGATTATTTTTTGACGCCAAAAAACCCTTACTATTGAGATTGTCTTTGACAAAATTTAGCTCACTCGACACACTAATCGCTAGGTACCTATTGCATTACGTACACGGAAGAGTCAGAAGAAATGTTATTGTTTAAACGTCGAAACAGGAATAACGCTTGCATAGTATTGTTTTTCTAAATTTTATTGTTATATTATTTGATCCTCCTAAATCATTTCCCTTACCTCGTCAGATTTGCAGTTTGACCTCCTCCTTCAATCTTCTTCCTTCACATTCCACACTTGTAAGTACTTACTTAGCCCAGATCTCTTCACAACCACTCCTTTGCGGCCGGTCGTTTTATCCACCTTCTTCTCCTTCCTCGAAATCCCTAACTTTGTCGAAAAGGAATTTTGCTGGGGGTTGGCTGTGAAAGGTATGTATGTAAATTATCCTACTTTCTCCAAAATTTGTGATCGAGTTCCATTTTTTCTTTTTTTCGAACTGCCGAACCCGATTCGTTGTCCTGGTCCTGAGTAGTTCCACTCACGGGATGTTACCTCTTTTCCATATTTGTAAGGCTGACAGATCCTCGTTGGTCTTCTTTCTCTCTCGCCTCTTTTTTGGCATCCTGTCTTGGATTCGGCAAAAACGCCAGTTATTGGTTCCTCAACTAGATCGGGCTCCCGTATTTGAATTGATTGTCATCCTGCGCCAATATAGAGGCACTGTTGATACAATATAAACTCGGTTTGGTTCAAGTCAAAATCAACACTACAACTACTGTAGAAACGGGGAAAACTATGCGCTATCCTGTAGTTGAATTTCTATACATGAGATCCCACTTTCTTGTGGCATTCAAACCTATTGTCGGGCGCAACACCGAGCAAGGGTTGTGTACTACGTACAATGATTCACTACGATCGGGCACCAGTAGTGGATGCCCAGGCTATGTTTGACACGGGTTGGTGAATGCGCTTCTGATAGAGGAGGAACCCGTTTCAGGATCACAACAACTCCTAACTCTGTCGACACGCCCCTTAATTACATCTTCTCGAACAAGATTCTAGGGATCGGACATGCTTTGTACCTAACTGCTATCAAAGAGGGTTTCACTAACAAACCTGAGTTTTAGCGAATTTTCGAGGAAATTGAAGCTATTGCAATGGCTTCAAAATTTTTTTAATGAAAATGTTTGAAAATTTTCTTCATGGAAATCCGTTTCAGACCATTCTAAAACGGTTCCTGAAATTTAAAATTTTTTTCTCAAACTTTCTGGGGGTAGGTAAGTGTAGTGATGTGTCAAATTTTCACGATCCCTCGATTTAGCATGTTTGTTTACAAGCAGTGTTTCAAATGCCCTTTGCTTTCGAAATTTTACGAATAATATCACAGTGAAAAAATTGTATGTACGCAAGTAATTGCGCTCATAAAATCGTATATCCCCATATTTATGTACGAACCAAAATATAGGGGCTGAGAAACTGATGAAATTCGGGTTTCCCATTCTTTTCAGCCAATTTTTGATTTTAATGCGGTTTGCGTCATTCTTTCTTGTTATTCGGTTATCTGGCGGGATCTCCTATTTATATTTTAATTTCGTAATTTTGAATTTTTCACGCCCTTTTTAAAAATTCACATTGGCATGAAGGCCTCTCATCTCCATAGTGAATTATGAAATAGGAAGAATGCCGCCAATCGCATCAAAATCTGTTGGGAATTGGCTGAGAAAAATGTGAAGAACTGTGCAAAGCTTAAATGGTTAGATGAGAGGGGGAGGGGGAGGTTATCAGTTTTTTAAACTAATTGGTCCTATAAGCAGTACCTAATAACGTTATAGCGTTTTTAGGAAATTTTAGGCTCACTCCTTCGCCCCTTCAAGTAGGTACAATACATTTGAATTATTACGGAATATCATGAGCATTTTGTCATAGCTACTTAGTTCCGGTACTTGAATGGTTAAATGGTGGTGGTCCGGAGCTTAAATGTTTAAGGGAGAAGGAGGGGGGATGGAGATTATCCGTTTTTAAACTTATTGGTCCTATTAGCAGTAATATCGTTATAGCAAGTGTTCCTATAAACTCTTCGGTAGCCGAGATTTAGGCGTTTTTGAGGAAATTTGGGGCATTTTGACATAGTCTGGTACTTTGTACTTGTATGCAATTCTAGAATCTGCGGATTTACTTAGTTCACAATAATTTTCTATTAATGGCATTATCGAAGATAGCCTATCGAAGATTTGCCTGTAATATTCCATGATGTTTTAGTATACATTCCTAACCTAGGTCCTAGACCTAGGTACATTCATGTACCTAGGTCATGCTTTTAGGGTAATAATTGATCCACATTTATATGTTATTAGTTTTGAGCCAAAATTATGATGGAGACGCTTGGTTACAGAACGGCGAAGTGGGCTGTAATCTGCGTCATTTTGGAAGGTAGGGAGTTGACAATCTCCATTCTAATCGAATACACACTAATTTGATTACAAGGAAGTATACGTCTTAATCACCCGACGAATCACAATTGCCTTAACTAAGGGAATGGCCTAAGTTTAATGGGTTTAGTCTTCAAGTTGCTAGTTACGCCCCACCCCGAGTTCTCATCACCCTTCTCCTGGTTGGATTTCTCTATTATGATAAACAATTCAAACTTGCTGTTCTGGCTGTCGTGTTCATTGGAATCTAAGAGGTAGGTAAAATCTTCGTAGTACAATTTTACTAGTACAAAGATTTTGGAGACCATCGTCCAAATTCTGAATTCTTTCCTCAAGTTTTCATAATTTGCTGTAGGAACAGGACAACACTCAACTAAGAGAAGGAGGAACCACAAACCAATACGTTTCAGACCATCCTGAATCCATTGCTGAATAAACCCAAATAAATCCATAATGAAGAGGGGTGAAGTATAGTGGCACTTCAGTTTTTTATGTTTTTTTATTCATTTTTTTTTTTCTTGCTGAGCGCTTTAGATCTTTCAATTCCCATCAGAGCATTTTATTTGTCGTATGGTTTGTGGTCTCATTCCTTACAGCTAGTTTGTTTGCCATTCGGACACACCACGGTATGATTGATGATGCTGATGTATGATTGTTGCTCACAAAGAGCCACCAAAACTACTGCTTCCAGGCTCTCTCAAACAGCTGAGAATGGTAATCCCAAACACTCACAGGGGACCAGCCCCACACTTAACGGTAAAAATACCATTCATCAGAATGATTACGTGGTGTGCCCAAATGGAAAACAAACTAGCTGGAAGGAATGAGACCACAAATGACAATTCTACAAACAAAATGCTCGTATGAGGATAAAAACATTGAAAGCGCTCAACAAGGAAATAATGGAACCATAAAAAACTGAAGTACCACAATACTTCACCCCTCTTCAAACAACCCCAAGAATACAAACTAAGGGCAAAACCAACAGAAGTATTTTTTTTTTTTTTTTTTTTTCATCTTTGAGCAGTTCCGGATCATTTGGCATTGGTAAAAAAATTTATAAAATCTTTTATCTGATACACGCACCAATAATTTTGAAATTACTTACTTTGTTGTTGAACATTATTTCAGTAATTTATTCTACAATGTTTATGTCAATGAGACATATTTAATATTGAAGATATATGTTAGTAAACCAAAAATGCACTAAACTAAAGAAACTATAATTACCTACCGAATACTTTAGGTCCCATAGTTGTTGTATCTTTGTGCGGTACTAATGTCTGTAACCAGTCATAGCAGTGCATGTCATACATTTTGATTGTATCATTCACAATACTTACAACCTCGGAACACAAGATGCGACAATACACATGCTTTACTATAAGAGTACCTACACTAGCAAAATGCTGTCAATAACCATAAAATTGGATTGTAGAGCTAGAAAGAAGAAGAATAACCATACAAACAAGCACACTTCCTAATAATTCGCGGAGCCATCTACAGCTATTGTAGCAGAACATAAATATTTAAACCACTCTTGGTGTCGATAGAAGCATAGAAGTGGAGGAAAATAGCAACGTCCGATCGTATTAAATTAGAAATCGGAAATTTAAAGTAATTATTCATTTATGTATGAAGTTGTGGGGAAAAATGTGCTTTTGTGGGGGAAAGTCAAGGAAATACTACAGAACGCTGACCCGCAACACATCGTGATAAGTAGTTCCATCGATATAGAACTACTGTATCGATAGGTATGTCAATTTGTAGTTCTTCCCTTGGCACATGATACCTTTACGTAATACTCGATTTGTGTTTATTTAAATACCTGAGTAAAATGTTCATTCGAAATTTTGGGTATTTAGCTACATTCTCCAGTAGGCATAGGATAGGCAGTTTGTTATTACGAAGTTAAATGATCATTTTTTGATACCTAGTTTTTTTTTTTTTTTTTTTTTTTAGTTTTCCGTGGAAACAATGATCTCCTATAAAGACAGACTGAGGTCGTTCTTCCCCTGTGCTGAGTATTAGTAAATAATAATAACTTTCAATATCGTTTATAATAACTTTCATTTTTTATCCAAAAAATTAGGTACCTACGTGGTCAAGAGATCTACCAAAAAAGTCGAAAGGAAGGAAACAATATTTCATTCAAAACCTTCTTTTGTAATTTGGACGTCGAAATATTTTCACCAATGAACTGTCAAATCAACGTGGAAACGGATCTGCCCTCACACCCGCAGTGAGACTGTCAGGGGAATGAACTACCTCAATTACTTATTCGCTCTTTTTTCCAAGGTTTTTTCCGCGTTAATCACTGGAATACCTGAAACGCCTCCTCGTTAAACTGCCTTTCTCTGGTCCGTGACGTTCATTAGGGAAGAAAGAGTTGGATCATTTTTTAATCTTTCGTCTTTTATTAAGCAGCTTCATTAATCGTAATTTTACCTTTTCATGGTACGAATTTGGATCGAATGCAGGTAGGAAAGGAAGGAAGTAATGACTACTTAACAAAAAGTCTGCCAAGTTGGATGGGTAGTATAGCTTCCCCACATGGCACGAAAGATAAAGATGTGAAAATTCAGTGACCTGGCAATTGCTGCAATCGGTCTGACGGCATTGACATTTAGAGCTCGGATTTCGCATATATTTGCATATAATTTGCTTACTACCCCAATTGGTGTTTCTCCTCGAATAATAATGTTTGGAAGGCACATATTTCGGGCAATTGTGCATACAAGTCGAAAGGTTTGAATCTTTTATCACGGTTTCAAGTGTTTAGTGTGTATATTGATCCGAGCTCTGTATCGAACCTACATAAATTAGACTTACCTACATAACTACTTAGACCTCATACTTATTGTACTAGAAATAATCTAGGTGGGTACTCACTTAGGTACCTATTCTGATGATTCAATGGCGTATATATAGGTTTCAATTTGAGGGGGGGGGGG
>JAEMON010000005.1:30544058-30564535 GCA_030264115.1 Lygus lineolaris
AATGTGATTGATAAACCGGCCCTCAACGTAAGAAAGAGCCGAATCACGAGAGTAAATAATAATAGCAAAAAATGTGTTTGTGCTAAATCCCCATTCAAATATCAGCTGATCAAATGCCATCATTTCTTGTTCTCACCATGTTTTGTTTTTCCGAGTTTCAAGTTTAATTTTGTAAAGACTTACTTTCTTCCTTAGTTACTTACTTAATTTCGTTCAAGGACTTACCACTCTCGGATAATATTTTATTATAAGTATCTGATAGGTTTACACAAGAAATGACTGCGTTCCTTGTGATATTACAGTAGGTCGGTATATCTATTTACTATAGATAATCAGTGATAATTCACAGAGGGGTACCTCATTGATTGATCTATACAGAGAAATAACAAGCCATTGTGTAATAATTTGCAGATATTCTTTTTCCACCTCGAATCTAGTTCTATTTTTAATTTGATGTGCCGCCTTAGTAGGTGGTTCGTAGGAAGACAAGTTCCTTATGAAGGCCAAGGTAGGTTACCCAACCTACCTAGTAATAGTAATAATACAAAAGTGTCGACTAATTTATTTATAGATACCTACTGTATAGATTGATCTGTACAGACGAAAATACTGGACTGCTGTGTGATATTTTGCAGCATTTTGAATTCGATATTTGGACTCTATGGGTCAAATTTTGAGAGGGAGTTGAACAATTTCATGATCGATTCCAAAGTTTTGTTATCGGAAATAATAAACCAAAAAAATCCATATACATATAGGTATATAACTGCCTCATGTTCGGTTACTGAATCTTTGATGTTAAAGCGAGTTGTGGATCCACCCTCAACATACAGAATTACATCCATCGAAGCGGTAATCTCTCTCTCGCTCTCTCTCGCTCACTCTCTCTCTCTCTCTCTCTCTCTCTCTCTCTCGCCTTCTCATCCCAACAACTCCGGATCACGATGTGATAAATCATCTCTCCAAACTCGTACTCAACGTCCCATAAAATACGTATCATAAGCGTCTCTGAGGGTCTGACAATGAAGTGAATATCTCGCTAATGTGTCCTTATATGAGGGCTGAAGGAATGCCATTAATTTCGTGGCTTCCTCGTAGCAAAAGACAATAACCCGCTCAGCCCAGTTCAAGGTTTTGGCTGTAGAGAAAGGGTATAATGTAATATCTAATCTTCGAAATAAATTGGTTTCATCAGGTATATCAAAGCATTATTATTGACATTGCGAAGTGGTCAATCAAAGTGGCTCGAAATGGGCGTTTCCCGTGGGAAAGACTTTGGACTTCTCCGTTCATACACAATGTTCCGTCCCGATTTCGAATATTGTACCATGACAATGAAAATAATTATGTCTCTATACATAATAATTCAACAACTTCTAAAAAAGTCCGCAATAAAAACTAATACTAATAAAACCACTAAGATAATCATTGTATTGCGGCTCTTCCGAAAATCATTACAGAAATTCCGATTTCGGCTGTTTCTACATGCATGAGGACGAACAGCAAATATTTCAGCCCTCCGGGCCATTCATTTGGGGGCTAAACTTACCAAAATAGGTGAAAAAACGTCGTTCTCAGCACATTTTTGAGCATTTCACTCTAAAAATGTCTCTAAGGGTTTTGGGAACATATCCCAAGGGCCCGGTTGAAAACCACTAAAAATTATTTTAACTGCTGACGGCGTAATTTTTTTCGTGAATATTTCATTGCTGTATTGGAAGAAAAAAAAATTGGTAGGTACCTACGATGTATGAAACATCACGGCCACCTCCCAACTATGGCTTTTATTAATTTTTAATTAACTCTCAATAAAAGTTCATTTTTCTGAGAAAAAAATTCAGATTTTTACGGATGTTCAAAACCATTTAACAGGAATCTTTAAGATATTTCCTATCCTTTAAAAAATCAACAAAAATATCATTGGTAATTATTTTTTGATTGCGTTACGAAATGAGGGAGTTATGTTGATCCATCCCGTGTAATATCCTCTCATGTTCAATATTTATGTTTAATATTATGCTTAATAAGGACTTTTTGCGTGAATAGTTTCTGTGAATAGGTATTTTTTTATTTATATTTTTCTATATTCATGTTATCTATCTATTCTTATTTCATGTTATCAATGTCTTTCTGTCTTTATCTCTTTCTGATAATTTTCATATTTTATTTTAATTTATTTTCTGTTTTTATTTCTAAGAATAATTTTTTAAATTGTTGTTGGCCAGCGTATTTTAAAAAGAATATCGGGGATATTCCTAGGCAACAATTAAAGAGGGAGGAAAATCCCCGCACTCTGAAAGAATTTACGTACAAAGAATTTCCTTAGTTTGACGATTCAATGAAACTCACTGTCAGGTATTCCAGCAAAAATCAATTTTCTCATTTTCGGGGCTCGTTTACGGCCTTCTAGTGATGATTCTGGTATTGTCAGCGGTGGGTGATGGTATATGAGGGTGGTATAAATAGGAACGATCCTTGTCTAGATACAATCCTAGTGTCTCTCACTGCGCTAGAGAATCGATATTTTGATAGCATAATGGATTTCGCATCTATCGTTACTGCGAGTGAGTTGGGTACTCGGATCACAGAGGGAATTGATGAAACCCCACTCACGCATGGTTAGGTCTACATCATTTCATCAGACTCCGCTCTAAAACACACCACCGTTTAAGCGGCCTTTAACACTGTTGATTTAAGCCACTTTGAGCGTGCTTGTGTTCTTTCGCTCACCGAGATTAACATCAGATTATGTGCTTGGTAAGGCTGCGGTTGAAGCATGATAGCAGCGGGCGTAATTGATGTCGTTGTCGGTTAGAACTGTGGGTTGGGGTGTTGAGGAAAAAGCTGCCTACTCTCTTATACATTGGCTAAACGCCAACACCGATCAGCTCTCTTCCTCGCTCATTTAATTCAACGAACTATGATATCCTCCGTGGTTTTAGTAGGTAGGTACGTGTGTAAGCGTTTTATGAAGATTTAGATTGCGAATCGAGTAATACACGATCGAGTTGAGGACTACGTTGGCCAACTTCAACATTGCATTGGGTGATGGGAATCCAGGGAGTTCATACAAAAAACATACCCATTTTCACTATTTCAAGGGTTATAGAGATGCCTTTTAATGGGCCATGAGACTTGAAATTTGGAGTGTATAATCAATAAACCAATTATTTTGTTCTTCTATCGCCAATTGCTCCCTGACTTCCCACAGTTACCTACCACAATAAGAAACATCTCCGGTGCGAGGCTTCACATTACTTTCCTCGCTCGTAGAAACCTGAAAATGGCTATTTTTGTGGACTTTACGCTGATTTCGCCCATAGGACATTTTCGTGGAAGTGAGGGGTATTAGAGCTTGTTTCCACTTGTTAGAAGAGTAAAGAGTAAATCCTGTGAATTTAATCAAAATCGTTACAGCAGTTTGGGAGAAAAACTAAAAATGGGCTAAAAACGGCGATTTTTAATCTATTCGGAAAATTTTCTCCCCCTAATAATTGACCTCGAGGGCTGACATTTTTGCTTACATACATACATACAGACTTACATTCACATTTCCGAAACGTGGAGAAAATTGATCACATGTCGATGAGGACTGGTTAAAGGTGGTGTCTCAGAAATTGGGTTTGCTGCTGATCTCAATACCGTCCTTTCACCTTCAGGTGGATTAAGGAAAGTATAAATATACCTACAGATGAACTTTCACGTTATGATGGACTATTTATCTGTGGTGTCCCTGGGGTGCCAGATGGGTGTGACTATGATGCCAGGTAATGGTGCCATGGCGTTTTGTCATGTTGATGATAGGGTTGATTTTGGGCGAGCAATATCGAGTAAAAACAAATACTACCACTAAAAATTGAAATGCATCATGGCCATCGTGATGAAGCAGAACTATTTTTATCTTGATGCTAATGAGACAATAATGAGCTCATGGATTCCAGAGTTGAACATGACGATATCATTGCCATCCCTAGTTAAGCAGAAAATTTCTCTCGTGAACCTAAAATGTCAATATGAGATTTGTGCAATTTTGCCATATTTGTCCTTTGCAAATTCGTTCATTATAAGTCATAATGCATATTTTCAGAACTTCCCTGCAGCAGTTGGGATCATTTACCTATCACACACAGATATCACAAGTGTCATTCGAAATAAAGTACGTAGAGAAGATAAAGAACCGCATACATGTGATATTCCAGGTGCAATAGCACCCAATACGGTGTTCAAAATCGCATTAGACACTGCAGCTACACTTCAGAGAATCACCCTCAATGGACTCATTCCGCAATACATCCTTCATGCGGAGGGTGAAAGAAGGCCCTCTCGCTATGCTGCGCTACTCCGCACATAACGATCGCTACGAAACTCGTGAACTCGGTGCCTTATTTTCCGGCGGTGAATAGTGAAATCTTTTTAATTACATTGCTGTGTTGAATGAGGAAGAAACTTCTTTGACCACTGAACCATTATTTCAACCAACTCAAGTGCGCATAGTGTTAGATCGAATGGGGAACCACACCAAAATTCCGAATTGCGAATTCAGCAGTTGTGCCGAAGTGCGATGTTCACGGTTATTTTGCTTTCTCGCTCATTCTCACTTACCATATCAATCTTTCATTCATTTATGAAATAGATACACCTCACTGAGAGCTTTCCTAACGACTGGTTCGAGGCTTCAAACCCATGAAACACCAAAAATGTAATATTTATGTATTTTTCAACCCTGCACCGCGCGTGCAGGCGGTGTTAGGACCACACTTTGTACTCGTACAAAATCGCGTTCATCTACCAGCGCTATTTTAGAGCTTCAAGAAGCCCCGCTAATCCTTTGTTACACTTTTTTCGTCGAAAGCCGCTGCTGTCAACACGTTTTGTCGGCATCGGTGACGGACAGTCAGCCTGAAAGTGAACGTCGTCAAGTATGCGACCTCCAGTTGTCCGAAGACAGCTTCGCGCCTATTTAAGCGGTTTGAATACAGCAGCACTTTTTATGATGTAATTTTCATAGTGAGTTCCAATAAAATGATGATTTTCGTCAGGTTATGATAACTATTTAGGTACTTACTTATTTTTATAAGATCAACCCATATGATCTTATTTCACAGGCTGTGTTTCACTACCAAAGGTAGGGACCCTTTGGATTTATACTGGAGAAAGGAAAAAACGCCTACCATGTTGGGTGTACATAGCTTCCTCGTATCCACAACATGATTTTATATTTATATACAACATATATTTTTGAAAAATCATCATCATTACTACCTGCACAACCCCTGACAATTCTATCGAAATCGGATGAAAATTGTCGAAGTTATGAGAGCTTCACGTTTGCACATGCGCTATGGGTACCACTGATCCGATCTTGATGAAACTCGTAGGACATTATCGAATCTCCGATCCTCAATCTCCCTCCTAATTTGAGCGAAATCGGACCACTAGGCCGCGAGAAATTGATGTTTCAGGGATTTCATGGTCACGCATGCGCAGGGGATACTGTTGGTTGGCTGGTAATGAATTTCATAGGGGACCATCTGGGGGCTAAAACGCGTAATCCCTGCAAATTTCAAGAAAAACGGATGGAAAGTGTCAAAGTTGTACGTGTTGCAAGGATTTCATGTTTTGCACATGCGCAGTAGATACCGCTGACACGATTGTGATGAAACTCGTAGGGTACCATCAAACTTTTTATCTTCAAATACTCTCCAAATTTGAGCCTAATCAGATCACTAGGTCACGAGAAATCGATGTTTCGAGGATCTCACGTTTACGCATGCGCAGAGGATACCATTGGTCGGCCGGTAATTAATTTCATAGGGGACCATCTAGAGCCTAACCCACGTGATCCCTGAAAATCATCAAAATCGGATGGAAATTGTGAAAGTTATGCGTGTTGCAAGGATTCTCGGACACACAGACAGAAAGACACGAAACCAAAATTGTTCAGGAAGGCCTAGAACGTAAAACGCGAGTTGAAATTTTGATTTTGGAGGCGGACAATTTTTCACCTCCCAAAAGTGAAAACAATGCTTCCGCTACCTTGATAGACTCGGAAGCAAAATGGCGTCCTCAGAAATGAAAATTTCCTCTGGCGCGCAAAAATCCGAAACTATTCAACCGAATTTTATGAATTTTTCAGGGATTTTGCGGGTTGGCGCCCAGATGGTCCCCTATAAATTTCATCCTGCTAGGATCATTTTAGGAGCATGTGCACAAGAATACCCTACATCCTTGAAATGGGTATAGCTAGGAAGCTTTACTGCCCACCCACTTGGCAGACGATTTTTTGAGGCCTTGAAGATATCTATACTTACATCACTGAAATTGTTGAAATCCATGATTAAAACGAATAAAATCATTCGCGGCCCGAAACAGCACCGCGCCCTGTTACGTGTTGGAATATCGCGCTAAATGGACACAACTATTGCTTGTGTAAACCGTGATTTCATGCATAGATGCAACCTTCTGCATGGATCAGTGTCCTGTATTCTCGCTGTGCTCGTATCTTCATTAGTGAACGTGGTAGATCACAACAACAAATCACTGAACTGATTAGAATATAGTATGTTATGTCCCGCTAACTCGTTATTCGAGTCTTGTAGATTTTCTTGAATTTCCAAACTGAGGTATACCTACCATGGGGAAGTGGAACAGATGGTAGGAAAAAAAAATTTAAGAAATAAATTTGCTTCAAACACAAATTTCAAGCTCTGCTATTCGAAAATAGTGAAACCTGCTGAGTCTTTCGGCCATGTGAATAACCATCAGGAATTATTGAACTTTGAAAAATGCCAATATTTGAGAGGGGTCGGTCAGTAAAACTTTCGGTTCACCGGAAGCTAAGAGAAGAGGGGCCCCCAACTGAGGGGTTAGTAAACCTCTTGGTCATCGGCAGTGAACAATGAAATCGGTATGGGCTCTCGTTAGAACTCCTCACAGTTACATTTGTCTCTGTTACTCTGCGGAACTTCTGCCAACTTTAACACCTACTGCAAATTTATGGTATTTTCTGTACGTGCTGTGTGCTCTTAGCACGTATTTCTGCTCGCCGTCAACGAAAAGTAAGCATGTATGTTGTACTCAAAATTTCTCCCGTTATAGTCCTTGCCCGGCTAGATCAAATTTGGTGCTATACCCACGATAAAACAAATAACTGACACAAAAAACCGATAGTTATGCCAATATTGTTGGGAAATAAAGGAGTAGAGTTCCTGAGTTTTGGCCATAAAGAAACAATAGTCCCGTCACACCAACGTTTCACAAAATTTCACGTGTCGTTAGGGATACATCGAAACACCAAACAATAAAACAATAAATTATTGTGTAAGAATTATCATAATAATTATGTATTAATTACTATGAAGAATTTATGGCAATGGTAACACATGATAATACAATTTTAGGAGCTATGCAGTCTGTATAACGATTGATGATTGGAATGGATCAAGAAACCTACCAAAACTCAAGAACCTAACCCTTTGTTAACTTCCCGCCGTAGAGAACGTATCCATATTATTATCGATAGGTAGAAAGAACAATTTCAAGAAGAAGAATTTCAAGATAGATAAATATTTATTGATGACAGATGCACGTTGGTATGTACAGTTTTTTGGTGGTAAATTCTGCGATTTGTACAATGAGATTGTATGTATGAGGAAGGAAAAGTACGTAGGTATTTACAATTTCAGAGTAGGTACGTGCTAAAGTAGTTAGTGAAAGACAATCAGGTGTGAATATATAATGTGCAATGCACTAAATACATTACTGCAAGCAAAAGCAAAATATAAGTTGATGTGCAAGTGGGATGGTCTCGGACGTATGTTGAAAGATGTGATCTCAGAATATTCATGTGCACATAATGTACTGTTACTGTGGGGGGTATTTCAATGTACCTAAATACTTTGAAGGAACAGTAGAGGAGGTGTTCATGTCGTGGACTTTTTGGGGGTTAGTTTTGTACAAATTTAAAGATAAAACGCTATGTACGCAAGCTTTCGTTCATACCTAATAAACATAATTTATCTAGCTCTAGGCTTTTCTATGATAAATTCAGTAAGCGAACCATGCGAGGATGTCTTCATTATAAAAATAGCAGCATTTTACCTGCTTACAAAGTACTTTCAAGGAATTTCTCGTTTAGTGTGGTTTACTTCAAAATTCTTCATTCGCCATCCAACATCGAATCATCACAATAATAATATTGTTCCTCAGATCAAAGGGCAATAATGATCAAAATCAAATTACTCAAGGTGATTCTTGAAATAGTAGTAGTAGTATGTGGAAAACTGGTCTTATATACAAATACCAATGGAGAAAACTTGTACACTTTTAATTAACATTTTTACTATAAATAATCATAGTCATCCTCCCAAATTTGATGATATTTTCATAAATTGGCGTCTGCAGAATTTTACAGTTTCAACAATATTCAACCTCCTGCGTGATAAAACTTTCAATATTCTTAATATGAAAACTCAGATAGGTACATCAATTACCCATAAATTTCCCAACCTATCGCCATTTCTATATTATGTCATATACTGGAGAATACTCAATTCCCGACAGAATGGCTTCTAAGAGTAGCACATCACGACGAAAATAGGATCAAATGTTTGATAGAATAAAAATTTAGATTTTATGATGTTGGAGGGTTCAAATGAACCGATTTGATATCAACCAAAAAACAAAGTGATTCCTCTACGGTATTGTACAGGTTTGCTGTCGTTACACATAAGTTGGATCAGGGTAGACTATGTTAAGTAATACTCAATTTTGAAAAATTTAAACGATTTAAAGTCAATTCGGTCACTTGAACGAGACCTACCTACCTAATCCTAGTTCAGCTGGAAAAGAAACAGATCCCACTGGTTAGCACAACTCTGTAACATCACACTGAGAAAACAATCATCAAAACCATCGTCCTGACCATCTTGTCATTTACCTTAAAAAGTTATGGAGGGGATATGAATGGATCAAATTATAAAAATTACTATCATGGATCAAGTGAAAAATAATAATTAATTGAACAGAGCGACCCACGTTATTTGTAAAGGAGGTACAGTTTGTTGCTTTGAGCGTTTTTAAGGTTTTCTGCTTCGACTTGCCGGATGATTTGGGAAAATTGCAACTGGCCTAAACTTTCTTCAGGCCAGTTGCAGTCCAACTGGCGTTTTGACCAGAAAATTGAACATTTCGCCCAACTGTGGGAGGTTTTGAAAATTACGTCTCCTACTTTCACCCTCCGAGCTTAAAGGCACAACTCGACCCCAAATGAGACCTACTCACCAAATTTCAAATTTTGATCAAAGTTGGGACGAATTTTTTAAAATTCCATTTTGGATTCTTCGTACTAATATTTTGAAACGTAAAACATCAAGTTTTCACATTATTTTCTAGTTCGATTAATCAAATGATCATTACTGAAAATAATAAGTGTTTTGCAGGTACACTACCAGACATTGGGCCACTTGGACGATGGCTGTAGTTTCAATCAGTCTAAGTAAATTTCGGCCAGGTGCTTCTCAGTCAGTTGAAAGGGTATTCTACGAATTAGGCCACCTGCAAGAGTTATTGGTGGTATCTGGCCTGAAATAGGGCCAGTTGCAAAGAGTGTACACTATGCCAGTTTTGTGCTTTCAGTTTGTAGCCGGCCTAACATGATGTTGTAATTGAGGCCAGTTGCCATGGACCTTTCAGCGAAGCTGGGCCTGAGATTTTCCCTAACCGGTCACCAATAACTTACTGCCAAACCTACTCTTGTATAGGCCTTATTAAATGCCTATATGATACTCGATTGCGAGGCTCCTGGGACCTTGAATACGAGTACTCCTCGGCGACGACATTACCTTATCTTCCTTCTTGAGCTTTGAGATCAACATAAATTGTCTCAACATATTCCCAGCCCCTTGATTATTTTTTTCTGGAAGACGCATTGTCGAAGCGTAGACATAATTCATCCTAAGAAGGTACACAATCCTGATGTACTTTAGCTTTGCCGCCCACAAAGTATCCACATCAAGATGTTTGCCTAACTTTTGTTGTCTGTAGACAACTCATTCTTTCTTTCAAGTGCCACATTACTACCGCCGAGGGTACGTTGATCGGTACGAGTGTTACAGTCAAAACCATCAACGAGGGACATACTCCACTTTATCTCCTATTCTGCCATTGTACTACCGTTACAGATAACTTGGGCCTCTCTGCATTTGACTCAACAAAATGCTTAGGTATTCTGATTGACGAGCTAGTGCTTGGGCGACATTGATCAATCATCACTACGAGCACTATGCAGTTAAAAAAATCTAAATTATTTCGTATAAGTATATAAATTAAGCATCGCGTTTATGCAGTATTCTAACAATAATATTATGCAAATAAGGGTCGATTGGTTATTTGGCGATATTTACAAATGCCGTATAAACAGTTTGGAAAGCTGGATTATGTTGAATTTTTCACAATGATGCTGCATGAGTGCATGGCACCGCCCACATTATCTAAGCTCTTTTGTATAAAATTACATGCTTGAAAATGCTTACAAACATTATATAAACCATATTTTTGAATTGTATTTTCCACTATAAATTTTTAAAAAACAGTCAGGCACGGTTCTTTTTCCAGTAAAAAAATCAATTTACAAGAACGCATTTTATGTACAATATAAAGATTCTACCAAGATAACTTACAATTTTCATTGTAAGTTCAACTAGGTTTTTTTATTGAACATTCTCTATTCCCAAGATATCTATATATCTGTAGGAATTTGAAACAGTTCCAGACAGCATTCCATTCAAAATAGATCTTATCATCCTTGGAGCAAAACATGAATAATTCACTTACAATTATTGTAAGTCATCTTGAATCGGGGAAATTCATCACAATTTTGCCACTTGTACAAAATTTTTTATCCATATCCATGGTATATCTCGTCATACAATATTGCAATAACAAGAAATTATTAGGTTTAGTATATCAATGATTTAGGTTTAGTAGATTAGTGTACCAACAATTGTCGACTACTTCATCCACAAATCAAGTGGTGATCATCTTGTAGATTGTGAAACTACTTTTGCAAACGTGAAGATCACACAATTTATTGATTGGGTTTGTACAGAGTGGATAATCCATAAACTTTAACATTATTTTGGGATCCTTGTACATATTAGGTTACCGTTCATTCCTTTATTCCAAATTTTGGCGAGGATGAGCTCCACCATGAAAATAAATTGTACAAGTGACAAATGTTTGCAAATAATTAGTGTATGTACAATGGGATGAACCATGCTAGTTGATTGATAGAGTTGCTCACTTACTCTTTTCTGTACATGAAGCAGCACAATCTCTCACGATGCTACCTTCTGTTACGTATTTCTGGAAGAAAAGACAAAACACTCATAATTTAATTTCTTTTATGAATACCAATACTGTGGACAAGGAATCTGAAAGTTTGATTACATTCATGTGTTTATATTATTATGAGTATTCACTTCAGTTTTGTGAATACTTAAGGAAGGTACAATACATTCAAGTAAAATATTAAGTAGGTATCTATGATTGTTGTTGTTGTTGATTGTTATGATTGTTGTTGTTGTTGTTGTTGGTTGTGGTTGTGCTTCTTGGAAACGATTGGCAACATCATTTCAATTTGTCACACTCTTTCTGGTTTTTTCCGCTTTTCAAGGCCTCAGAGATCCTCCGATAATTCATGTGAGTGACGGAATTTATTCGGATCAATCTAAAGAGGATTGTAGGCTATTTGGGTGTTTCAATATTTGAGGCAGATAGGGAGTTTCGTGGGAATTTGGAGGAGGGGTGGTGTGAATTTTGGGAGAATATTTTCAATTAAGTCTAAAAAACGTTCTATTTGCACCTACCTGTCAAGATAGAATAATGAAGATAGAGATTCATACAGTGGATATAAAGAAAATGTGTGTTAAATCAATATTTTCCCCATTGTTCGCGGAAAATTATTGTCTTGGTTGGTACTATCATCGTAATGTAAATAATAGGAAGACGGTGCACTGAGTTCCGTTCGTTCGTTCTCGTAATCATGTTTCGTGCACACTTTTAGAGGGAAGACGACTGGGATAGAGAACGAACCCATGAACAAAATCGATCTTAAGAAGCATCACTGATTAGGCAATTCCCAAAGTGAGACCCCGTTTAAGTACAATGCTTTATTTATCGCGCATAAAATCACGATCGGCTGTGGAAGAGGAACAATGACGAAAAAAGGAGTAGAGTGGAGCCGTCGGAAGACGGACATGGAATGACACTAATGGCCGTTATATTTCGAGAAAGCTGAGCTGAGAAATATTTTACAAGAGGCGCTAACCAGTGCTTTTCCCGGCTGTTTCCTTTCGAGCTAAAAGGACTCAAAAAATACTCTCAGCTACGCCCACCGACCGTGTTTTCCCTTCCGCTCAGGCCAGTTTCTCCGGGAACAGATTTACGGACTTTTCCAACCTCAAGTTAATCACTCTCGTCAGGTGCTTGTTCAGATGGAAGGTAGCATATAAAACAGCACTCATTATCAGGGGCAACTTACGAATACGTGGTTTCTCATTCGGATTGTTGGAGAAGTGTCAACAATTTTTAAGGTGGGTTGCGGCACTATTACTGTGCGTTCAGGGTGGGAATCAGAAAGGACGAAATCCACGAAAAACTGGTGGGGCTGAAATCTACCGACGACCAGGTAAACTTGGTTCGTTCTGCCAAGGCTGATGGAAGATTGAAATACGTATGGCTTAAAAACTCTGTTGCGCATGTTAGAAGAGCTGAGGGCGAACGATTGAATATCATCAAGTCTTTTGAGGAAATTGAAAATATTCTACATCATGATTATTAGAAATTGTCAATAAGTTAAAACAGGTCACCACAAAAATCTTCATGATGAATAACGTTAACCCAAACGATGCATCGGATTTCGTGCCATCTTATATACAATCTGATGCTGTATTTATGGAAGAGCCAAACTCACAGAAATCTACTATACCAATTTTGATCAATATAAAAAATCAATACGGAAATTTCTTATTATTTGCACGAAAATAATACGCTTTACAAAAAACGTTGACCAATTCATTTGTTTCGTGGTCAGTTTGGAAGTAGACGTTAGGCGTCGAAAAACCAGCGACTACAAATTGAAATTACCCAAGGTGAAACAAGTATGCACGGTTGACTGCATGATACAAGGGAATATAATTGGTTAATAAGGGTTTCGAGTGAGTTAATAAGATTATGAAGATAAATGAATTTGGCAAGAAAGGAAATTAACCAATTTTTTAATAGGAAACCATATGCATTAATTAAAAATATAGATAAAATATTAAATCATAATCAGGTCATCCTGAGGAACACAGCCTTGCATATTACATTTACATATATGTAATAAATCATGCTCTAATAAATTATGTATGTAATAAAGTGAGAGATAACGTCCTCAACTTCATACTGGGCAGTATCCACTATCCAGCACGGTCTCTAGTTTCAAAATTATTCTATAGTATTATTTTAATTTCTATAAGGATGTTATTCTATGTAAAGGGGAAAAAATATGACAAATGATACAAAAATATACAATTCATTAATTTATTCATTCATTCAAGATTTTTGAGCGACACCAAAGTAGCGCTTGTCCTTCTGATGATTTTCACATACAACCAATCTTTCCTATAGGAACTTTGTTTGCTCATATTGTAGAAGCGTTATGAATATCGTAATTTCGTATACTTACCTACTCAAGTATTGCACCTGTAATAAGTTCGATCTCATATTTGTCTATTATCATTATAATATTGACATGAATTGGTTCCTATCCTATGTACACTATTATTCTCTTATGATGTTTTTTTTTGTTTTTTTAATTGCAGGTAGGGGGTCTTTTTGGTTTCTGACTATCACTACCCCTCCACTGCGACCTAAAAGATCTATTGTGGAAAGCCCCCCGGAATATGGTCTTACGATGAATGAAGAAGAAGATTTCCTTGTGGCCTCCATTTTATCCACAATGCAGCCTTCACTTTATTGCTCCCCATACATGTGGAATGCGCCTGAGTGGACAAAGAACAGGCTTGACCTCTGGAATGGCTTCAATTTCCAGAATCCAAGGCACACACCCTACAGATATGTAAAAAATTACCACCATTCTTTAGGTATAGGTATTGTCATTTTTTTAGACACATTTAGAGAATCCCCAAACCTGATAGATTCTGATGTTTCCAGTTAATGTTGTAGAAATCATAGTTCTTATTCATGCTTCGTGTGTTGATAAAAACGTCATCGGCATGGCAAAGGCTTTCTTCCCATAGCCACTGGATATAATTTAAGATTGAGGTAAGAAAAAGAACATCTGTTATCCACATATATAACGTAATGGAACAGTTCCACTGATGAGTCCGACGAGAGGCGAAAACAACCGATCTTTGCTCGGCATTTTCTGTGGGGAAACACAAGTCTGTATACAATACCAGACCTTGTTTGGATTCCGATACTTCAGAGTACCTACATAGAATACAGATGTCTTGGTTACGTGGTGTAATAGTGAATAAATGAATGTACATTTTAGAGTTCGAATTTTGGCGCGGCCGGAGTTCTATGACCAGCTTTGTGCGGATTTTTGTTCCTTTTCGTTAAAAAATACCCTGCACCAAATGATTACCGATATAAAATTACGTTTTCATTACCCATAGCGTTCGTTACCAAAGCATGGGCCTGATAGATTGATTGTTACAGTGGTGCTCCGATATTTTGGGGGACACCACTTTCTTTCGTATTAAGCTTCTTCCTTTGTTGGGTATTGAAGGAATCTGCCGCTGAGCTGATCACGTACAACCTCGAAGAAATAATAGCCATCCTAAACTGTATAGGTCGGATTGGAAGTTGAGATTTTAGGAGAAGGCATGGTGATATTGTGCAAGGGATGTGGCGAAGCCTCGAAGAGGGTCCCAACCTCTAGGGGGAACACGTAGCGGCTCCGACCTGTTAGGCTTCTTCCTATGGCCAATCTCAAGAATATTTCTACCGCTCCACCTTTTTTTTTTTTGTACCGCACTCTCAAGAATATTTCCTTCCCCAGTTCACAGTGCTACTACCCTCACGTCTCAGATTCCATTTTGCCATAAATTACTCGGGAATGATATTACCTCACTATTTTCGTATATACATGGTGTCCGAGAAAGATACAGCCAAACTTTAGGAATCAATTTTACAACTAATTTCCAATAAAAATGTCTTCGAGCAATTTCTTTGCAACCCCTTGTTTTTTCGAGTTTTTTCACGTTTAAGATTTTTTTCGTAGGTATGTTCGACCTTGTCACACTAAAATGACCATAACTTCCTTATTTGTCTACGTACCATTTGAGGATTTGTACCTTTGAAAAAAGCATTTAATTTTCCATCAGATAGGTTACCACATACATTTTTAAATCCGTAACCGATCAGTCGTTTTTCAGTCTAAACTTCCAACTTGGTAGTTTTGAGTGTTTTTCGAGAAAATTCGTAGGTGATTTTCACACATTTTCCGTGGAGGAAAATCGACTAGGACTTTGGAAGAAACGTCCTGAAATATAATATACAAATATGGTCAAAATATGCACTATTTTTTTATAGTCAAAATTACTTGGGAGTGTAACCATTCGATTCCGCGTCAAAAATAACATTAAAAAAGATACCTACCACCTCAAACCATGAGTTGCTGTACATCACCCTAAAATACCCAATTTCCCCGGAAAACGTATTTTTCCGCATTCAAACGCATTTTTCTCTTTCAAGTACAGGGTAAGTTTAAATTTGATTATCCCGTTGGAAAGCCAAGGTTTTCAGAATGTTTTTTCCGATGTTGTAGTTGATTTTCCTAAGTTATGGTCATTTTAGTGAGACAAGGTCGAACGTACGAAAAAAATCTTAAACGTGAAAAACTCGAAAAAACAAGGGGTTATAAAGAAATTGTTCAAAGACATTTTTTATCGGAAATTAGTTGTAAAATTGATTTCTGAAGTTTGGCCGTATCTTTCTCGGACACCCTGTATAATGGTACACGGTAATACATTTTTGTAGGTACATACATGAGGGGTCGTGCCAATAATAATTCATGACATATAATATTCCCCCATGAAGAAGGAACGAAAAATCAAGTCAAAAGCTCTTGACGATATAACGACAAATCATCCCAACTGTCACGCCCTTGACGATGAGATGACAAATCATCTGAATGATGGGTATGGTGCTTGACCGGTTTCAGCTTAACTCGTCCAGTTGATAATCGATATTCACAGAAAGAAACTGGGTCGTCACAGTTTTTTTTCGAAAACTGTTAAGTATTGACTCATCGAAATCTGTGTAGATGATGTTACCAACCTAGGTGCTCAAAGAGTGACCGACAAGACGTGTGATTTGGACTGTAATAGATTAGAAAGACTCGTTCAATACCACTTCAAACTTGAATATTTTTCGACAGTGACACGCAAGTTTAATTTAGACGCAGAATATAAATTCGTCGAAAGTAGAATGAAAGGGTCAGTGAACAAGCTATTTCGGGTTTGTGTTGTGACCTCATAACATTTGGGGAAGCTGGTTGACCGGCCGAATCACATTGTCTCATAAATAATTGTGGGAGCTCCACTCCAGGCCTTCGATTATAGGATTTCGAGTGCGTGCGATATCTGTCAGAAACAAACTTCCGACTCCGACATTTTAGACAGCTTATGAGTATGTATGAAGCAATGTTCATGAACACGGTTATGTACATATTTTCATTGAATGATCACTGAATTGAGAATGAATCATTAACGAAAACACCTTGTATTAATAATATAACTTAAGTAATATTTTACGCTATACATTCTGTTTTTTTTTTTTTTTTTTTTTTTTTTTTTTTTTTTTTTTTTTTTTTTTTTTTTTTTTTTTTTTTAGTCACGCTCTATCGGCTGCACCGTTCTCGGTGAGGTTTTTTGGGGAAAATTATGAGGAATCTGGGAAAGTTTCGAGAAAAATGGAAAGAGTCACCTGACGAGGTGGAATCGCCCAGTCTATGAGACGACTCGACCTTGCTGAGGAGAAACCTCAAGAAGTAAAAGTAAAAAGTAAGTAGTAAATGTCCTAAACCTTCTCTGTTCATCGCGAAATCGACCTTCCTTAGTGACGTTCTTAATAAGGAAATGTTTGTACTTTCTTGTGATTTAACCGACACTAGAACGATCCCTGTGTGTCTAAATATGGTTTTAGCAAAATTTCAAAGAAAATGAAACTATTACGATAGCTCTAAATTTTTAGTAATGCAAATTTTTTAAATTTTCTTAATGGAAATCCCAACAATTTAAAACTTCATGAAATGTATACATGGTATATAAACATGGGAACGTATATATATGATACAATTTTGAATCAGCGTGAAATTTCCTATGAGAATCACTCACCAAATCGGTTGAAACGATTCTTTGAATATTCGCTCATCAAATCACGCTGCATGAAAGGAACTTTTTCTTTGATTTTAAACGAGTACCCGTTTAATAGAATCACTTTGGGACTCGAGAATCTGAGCCAATTACTTTTGTGAGGCGTACTTTTACGAGTTGAATAACTACCAAAGATTATCTCAACAAACATGCATTCCGTAGCACAATCGGATGAGTGTTTTTCGAGGTGTAACTAGCTGATGAAAGGTGTTTACATTTGACGCGTGGCAGACGCGTACCATTCGTCCAATTGCAAGAATGGGAACCAAAAAGGAACCACAAAGGAGCCAAAGCAAATTTTATGATGTCCCTCAAACAGTTTTGGATATTCAAAGATTCACTCACAGATTTTCATACACACATAATTACACGGTATACACACATACATACCACTTGCAAGGCCACTTGGTACCCTCAATTAGGAACTTGGAAGGGTAGGAATTTCGCATTGCGGACCTCAAGATCTGATTCAGCGCCCTTGGCCACAGCCAGAGGTCTGTTATCAGCTTGGAATAACGTATAGTTTGTCCATAAAATCGGGTTGAATTAAGAAAGCGCTTGACGGCATTTGGGTTCTCCAGACGATGGGAGCTGAGGGTAGCCCCCAAGCAGGTGGGGGTTCGGTTAAAATTATTAACCCCGTTTTCGGTAGATTTCGCTCTTTGGATACCCCTCATGTAGCACATTTTTGGAAAGTTCTCACCGGGGTATTTCAAACAATGACAGTAAGTATACAAAATAATCATACAAGTTCCCCATTGTTCCAGTCCGCGTATAAAGTTTCCACATTTTTCGCTCAGCGCGTACTGAAGGACAAAGAACATTTATGTTGCATTTACCATGACTGTGCTGAAACGTATGCAGGAGCATGTCTAATGTTCCTGATTTTACTAAGCTAGTTATTAGAAGGAGCCGGTACCGCTTGGATAAATTCGTAATGTTGATGAAAGATAAATATTTCATACGAACACCACCTTTGGGACTGAGTTGGTTATTAGCTGCGAGCTTAGCACAACTTGGATTAATAAGCCGGAGTAACGTCTCGCGTCGTTCCTGCGCAGCCTAAGCCTGGATATAAGCAAGGATTTTAAGCTCTTGATCCATTAATCTCGGCTCGGCGTCATAACCAGATGGCCGAACGATTAAACCGTATGAAACCTCCCCTCCCCAACTCTTTTCGTTCAATATCCGACATTTCAAACTGTAGAGCTGTCGCTGGCTCGGAATGAATGCATCACATAAAGAATCTCGATCCACGATATTTGCCGAAGTATTTACGTAGGTAGGTCGGAATAGGAATACCGCCGTGAATTTGTTCAGAGTCGCTTTAGAGTCCACAAATCGTTTTGTATACTCCACAGTTTTCAAGTATTATGCTTTTTAAAGGGGCTTTGAAGCTATTATCTCCCATAAGACATTCTCTAGATAACCTTTCGCTTTGGAGTCTATACCAGAGATAACAAAAGCTTTGTTTTAACTATCATGAGGTGATATTGTGAACCTCGTAATATTACGATGGGTACTAAATACTCCTTGCAACACTCTCAACGTCCACAGTTTTAAATCAAGTTCTATGAAAATTTACAGGGATTGTCCAGGTTGGGCTCGAATGGCCTTTAATAAATTTCAGCCCTGCCGGATCAAAAGCTGTCTCTTTGTTTACGAGGAGGATATCTGGCTCAGCTACTTGGGAGAATTTTTTCCGTTTTGCTTATTGCGTAACTCGTCAGTGACAGTAAAGAGCGTTTTTTTCTAATCATGACAGGGATTGCCAGAAATAAATAGCGATCTAGCAAGAAGAGGGAAAAACACCCACCTATCGACAACCGTGGCTTAAGAGTCAAAACGAAATATGGATACCTGATACCCACTTGAGCGGGAATTCATACGTAGGTACCTACCGTGGAAAGTCCGTGGCAACTATAACCTATTGTGTGGTCAGACCATGGACACTGCCTCTTATAAGGTTGCTTATGGGCTGCTTTCCAAAATTC
Source organism: Lygus lineolaris (assembly GCA_030264115.1). Lineage (NCBI taxonomy): Eukaryota > Metazoa > Arthropoda > Insecta > Hemiptera > Miridae > Lygus > Lygus lineolaris. The sequence goes on from JAEMON010000005.1 coordinate 30,563,500, forward strand.
AATTTCTCCTTCCAGACCATCGCCACAGAATTGTCCTTCACACGTTTTCAAACAATAATTTATGCTGGAGCACCACAAGGAAGCGTGGTTTGTCCATATTCCTAAATAAATAATGTATGCAAGCGACATTCCCAGTACCCATCCTGAAATCATCTGCCACGTAGTCCTTCTGACGATGACGCTTGTGCCAGTCATATAAGCGTTTTTTTTGTGAGCAGTAAAGTCAAATGCCTTGGAACGTATCCCTCGTTGTTGGTTCAACAGCTTCTTGTGTCTACCCGACGAGCTGTGGACTTCACAGTAATACACGGTTCGTGAAAAAAAGTACCACGTCCTATCACTTTGGGGACTGCACATGTTCTACGTGCACGAAAACTATCCCCCATCGTAATGTTTTATGCCTCAAATGTAAATAACATAGGTACCTAATTTAAAATTGTAATGCAAGTATGCCCTATGCTGATGAGAAAATTGTTGGATGCAAGTCTCACACTAACGTTAATCGTAAAGATGGATGCTAAGTGATTTGTTACGTTTCCATGGTGTCTTGCTCCAAAGCGTACGCGCTGTCCCCAGAACCGACCAGCCACGGAGCTGCACCAACCAGAACCTGCCCTGAACCTGTACTACACCGAACCAGTTCAGTTTTTGCAGCGTAAACAAACCTTGTTAATAAAAATATTGTGCTTGGTTCACGGAAACGTATTTCACATCCACACATAACGTTTTATGTTTGTATACGTTACGATCTAATTTCACCAATTGATTTTTCCAGAATAATCACGTGTACACTAGATCCCCTTGAGATGTGAATCAGTATCTAACTACCTGCAGAGATTTTCCGACGGTCCAACGCCATGCTACCGCATTGAATGGATATATAACCTCTAAATCATAAATAAAAGGTACGGCAAATGAAAATATTGATGAATGAGCACCTCAGACCGAGATTGCTTAGTTCGTTCTTTTCTCTTTCCATCTCCTCATGAAATAAAGATGTGGGACGGAGTTTGGAGAGAGTGAGACGGGTGGGTGG
>JAEMON010000005.1:30633400-30659166 GCA_030264115.1 Lygus lineolaris
GAGGAAGCTATACTGCCTACCTAATTTGGCAGACGTTTTTAAGCGTTTGAAAGATCTTAGAGAGGATTTTTCAAAAATGTACTAAAATATGATGGGAATCCAATCAATCAATAATTTTTTGCATGTCACTAACTGGTTATACATCGTCAAAGTATAGAAAACAATATGAACATAAATAACAATACATTGAAATAATAATTATTATATCCCATTTTATCGTCTATCTCCGAGTCTCTGAAAAAAATCATCTCTAGAGTATAGGGGGGAACTTTCATGGGAGATTCTGAGTTCCTTCTTCAGTCGCCCAAGAGGTAACCGTCTCATTCTTTCTTGAAGAGCATTGAACATTCCTGTGGGCAATGTTATTTTTTTGAGATGTGGTCAGCCTGAGCAGGTCTGATGGCAGGTAGGCTTCATCCCTTTACAATTTATATTTAACAATTTATTCCTTGTGCTGTATGATTGAAACTTACCGAAAATGGGTCTTGTCATTTCAACCTGTAACTGACGTCACCGACCCCCTCGCCAGCTTGGGTGGGTTCCTCAGCTCCCTAACCTAAATTAAGTCACGCAGTTCCTTTCAATCTGTTTTCTGGTTAAATCAGACGTAATTTCAAGCTGAAAATTTGCACCTCGGGTTCATGAAAGGCGCTGAATCAGATTTTGGGGTTCAAAATGCAAAATCCCTACCCATGCAATGTTCCCCATTGCTGGTAATTATTTAGGTCATTTCTCGCATCTACTGAAAACCGTTGTTCTCACTTGAGATTTTATTCTCACCTCTATACAAATAAAATGTTCTGTGGTTGCTGACCCTCTTCTCTGATGATTATCCGTTGTTCAAACAATACAGTAACATCCCCAATTATGTTAAAGGACGCTATCGTTAATTTATTTGCGATTCCTCGCCATTAATTTCAAATGAGCAACAACAATGAAGAAAAAAAAAAATCCGAATGATCGGAGGAAGTTATTAAGTTGGGAAAACTGGAATATAAAGGCAGTCACACCAGATATGACGTAAATTTACTCAGCTCAATTGTTGTTGGAACGCTTGGACATGGCAGTCCGTTTGTTTGGAGGAAATTTATTATGAACGGACAGAATAGAGGCAAGAGAGAGAGAGAAAGGGAAAAAGAGGCTTTGGTTTTCCTGGGATATTTTTCATTACACTGGCGTGAGGGTCGGTTGGTTTTATTCTTTATTCGTTTTAAATATCATGAAGATCTAAGCCCTGACGAAGGCGTATAAAATTATAGTTGGCGGCTTAATGGTTTTCAACTTCAAAATTAACCATGTTTTTGAAGGGCACCAGTCTATCTTGTTCTTTCTGATTAGGTGTTCCTACCCGTATTTAGCTCCCCTTGGTCTTACTAAGGACTCGTAAGTAGGTAATGAAATAGACGTGCATGTCATTGTATTTACTTAGTGCTTCTAATTTTCTGAGTTCTAATTCAATTAATTTTAAATAGTATCAAGTTCTAATATTCAATAGATTAATCTTACACGATTTATCCAGAATAATAAAATCAGAACGGCTAGAACCATCGAATAAAAAAATCCTACCTACTTAATAGGAAGTTCCATTTCTCGATGAAGAAACATAATAATTTACAACGGCCTACTATACACATCGATATTGTTTTGCTAAAACGCTCGACGCAATGCGTTATGAGTAGGTAAGAGAATGATTAAAAAACCATTTTTCATAGTTCATATATTATTTCATGGCTCATAATCATTTCATAGACATAAATTTTTCATGGTTCATAACCAAATCAACTTTTTGGGGGGCAATTTCCACCAATTTCTAACAATTAGCGACCCACAAAAATTTGAAATGAAAAATTTTCCAAAAATTGTGTGAGTTCGTCCATTTTTCTGTTGATTATTGACATTTTGGCTTTCTCGGACTGTTCGTAGAGTAGTTATCGGCCGACCGGAGTACCTAGCACAGATTAGCGTGGTATCTTACATAGGAACCTGATACTATCAGGTGTATACTATAATGAAAAAAGGTTCATACTCAGGATTCGATTCATAATAAATACTATAAAATGGAGTTTCATGAAGGAACTAATAAAAAGTCCGTCTATATAAAATGTAGTCGAATTATAATGGCTACATTTTTCTTCAAAATTCGGTAAAACCTTATGGAAAAATGGTGTAGGTGCGTTCAAAGAAAATATGTGGCACTCGGAACTCTCGTGACCTTCCAGCGAACTCGTAGAATAATAAATTGGAATCCTCGATATTTGAGGAATAGATACGTGCTCATAGAAACCTTTGCTCATTTTGTTTATTGTTGAAAACGTTCTCTGTCCCTACCAATTTCATTGTTTCAGCTACCAACGGGCTGTATGATTCCCTCAAGTTTAATATGCGTTATTTATTTATATTTATTTTTACGTGGAAACTTGATTGTGGTTCCCCATAAAAAAGTTAATTTAAAAAAATGTATGAACCTTCCACTTCGTTCGAGCCATCGAGGTCGTGATCGTAAGCCACAACCAGACATAGCGTACCTAATATTATCGTGTATATTATTGCAGATAATAATCTGGAAATAAAAGGTTCTTCCGTAGAATTCATTGTTAGTATACATGTACCGATGCCACTTCTTACTTTACAATTAATTTCAATTTCAATGGTAATCATTCGATGGAGAAATTATCCCCTCCGTGGTAATATTATCAACTGTTAGGTTTAAGTGATCTGCTGCGTCGTGTTCTATGTACCTACATATTGATTTGCATCCGATAACGTGGACATCAGTCAATTCGGCGGTGCGTCAAATACACGTGGGCGTAACTAATACACTGAATCACTCAGTTCTTGAGTGGATAGCAGCCATCCATCGCTCCTCGGCCAGGCTCCTTTGATCGGTGGGGTCGAAAGGAAATTATCGTAATATACCGAGGCCTCCCATAGCGGTGTAACTAACCATTAGAGACTGATGGAAACTAAAGACTGGGAACGATCAAGTTCCTCAAAGCATAGCCTTAATGCCTAACACTTAGCTTTGACCACCTCGGGACTCATTATTTCGTTTAAATAGTTGTTTGAGACATACTTTATTCTAATCATGTAGGTACCTACCAACCTGAAGCACTATATAATATGAAAAAGAATCCAAAATTACATCCGAATACTGTCATTAATAATTTATAACTTGGGTACCTTCCAGATATTTCCATCAAATGTAGTTTTTTTCTCGATGATTCCCTAATCTGTATTATTTTCTAACTATTCAAGAAAAATTTTTCTTTGTTACCTAACATATATGTGTCTGGGTATTTTTTCCCAAGCGGGTAACATTTTTTCCAAGGGGTCTTCTTGTTTCTTTTCAATATCGCCTGCAACTAATTACTACCTATTTTGCCAATATAAACCCTCCGTTACTACTGTGAGAATGTTGGACTTTCTTACTACCGTGTGATACTGCCAGTTCCCCACCCTGTTTACCAGGTTTTTTTCATGTTTCGTTAGGCTTAGACCAACATAAACACAACAATTGGAATTCACAGTCCTCATTTAGCAATAAAATCTTTTGCTTAAAAATTTAGACTCTGAAAAACTTATTTCTGGCCTCTTCAAACCCTGAAAACATATTCACCCACTAAAAAGAGAATAATCTGTATTTCCGACTTAGCAATATTAGCCTACTATAGTAGGCTAGGGAGAAACCTGGCAATCAAAAATGAAAAATAAAGCAAACAAATTGTATTAATCTTTTATGATCCCTAATCCCCCAAAACCTCCCTCTCATACACGTTGGACCTTCTTACACAAACCCATACACACCTAGCCTCCTACAAACACCCATTCAACCAGTTACACTCATTGGAAAAAACCAAGAACGAGAAGAACAACCTCCAAAACAGACCATTGCAAAACAGACTTGCCCTACCATTGCTGTAAAAGTGCTGGAAATCATCAAACAACGGTTTATTATTTTCTGCATAGATCGCCCCTCTACAAAGATCCTTTTGGATTATATTAAATACCTACCTACCTTAAATATATCGTGAAGTGAACAATCATTTCTTGGGAACAAGATGAGTAGGAGTACCTAATTGTAATAGCTACCTGTAGTATTATTAGTATCATTGAGTTGCTACCTGTAATATCATTATCTGAGAGTTGTTTCATTCATTCATAACGAAATTCAGTAATCAAGGAGGCTTATGAAAGGAAAAACAAGAAACATGGTTCGGTGAAATCTAAAAGAGTTGCATTGCGTCAGCTGATATTTGTACGGGAATTCGGCATACCCGGGAAGATGGTGAAAGAAAAATGGTGTTGATTCGAATTCAATGGAAAAATATATACCTTACTATTTTAAGTTTTCGAACTAGGGTGTTGTGAAAATCCCATTCCCTATTTCTACCTCTTAGAGAAGACTGGCGTTAACGCCAAGCTTTGGTGCACAACTAAGTAGACCTCAAATGGAGCAGGTACCAAATTTCATTAATTTTGGTCCATAGTAACTACATATAGAAACGTAAAACATCAAATTTTGAGGGGTATAAACATAGTAAATAGTTCAAACTGCAAACCAGAGTACCGATCAGTGGTTCTTCAGATCTAGGAGATGCATGAAAAACTATCGATAAAGCACCCCTTACTTAGTTTTACTCTATCCTGATTCCACTCTATTTTGAAAGGTTTGTAGGAACAATGTTAAAGTACCTACTTGTTATACTATGCCTTATCTTGTAAGAACAATCGTCGCGTACGCTTATAAATAGGTAACAAAAAAGGAGGTCTAAATTTAATGTGTCCAGGTCTAAACGTTGTAACAACGTTCTGCTTACTACCCTTCTAAAAGCTACGGAGAGAAACAAAACTTGTTTTATTAAAAGCTTTTCGAAAATTTTCCTCAGTGAAACCGCCACCTTCCTAGAGCACAACCCTAGTGAAGATCCCAGAGGAGGCTTTTAGATGACGAAGACCCCTCCAGGCGATCATTACCCGGTAAATATTTAACTGAGTGCCGGAGGAAGGAGAAAAGTGTGTAAACAGGTTATAATTACGCGCTACACAGGCAGAGAAGCTTCGAGATAGTCGAGGTAAAAGGAGGACCCGTTCCCTCACAAGCCTTGGGAAAACAAGAGCTTTATACCTCCGGGTTTGTAATAATCTTCTTCCTCTACCTTCCGCTTTCAGACTCTCTTTCTTCTTATTTTCCATGATGATCTTCTTGAAATTATTTATCTGCCCCAATTCTCGAAGGCATGAAATCGATTCTAGTTCACTATCTGCTCCTCAATGAAGTAGGTTCATGAACTGTATTTCGTGTTTTTATTTTTTCGTTTCAGTTATGTTACGATATTGATGTATAATTTATGAATTGATCGCCCTCACTGATGGGAAGACTCATCAAGGAGGTCTGTTGGGAAACTTTCGGCAAAATGAAGATACTTCTTTCGCTTGTGTTGGGGCCCGTTGCGGCTGGTTGTGCTATCTTTCGCACAACCTAACGACAACTAAATGACACTTGTAATCTATTGGGTGAGGGGGAATGTTACATTCTCCTGAGTCAGTCGTATAAGAGCATCTACATCTAGAACTTGCGAACAGGTGTCCAGAGCGTGCTAGCTCTGCTGTGGTGATCTGTATGACCCCTCGATGTATACATACACCTACTTTCAGCATAGATCAGTGGCCTACTGAGGCTGTCTCTAGACTGAACATCCGTAATCCCCATGTGGGTACTTTGAGAAAAATATTAGATAGGCAAGCATAAATAAATCACGGAGTCGCAATTTGATAACATTTGGCAAGAACTAAACTAAACAGCCAACAAGGACAAACGGTAATGCTGCCATAGTAACATGATTGTAATCAGCTGATTTCGAGCCACAAGCCACAACACAAAGAAGGGATGCCCCCCACACAAAAATGTGTGGAAAATTAATGAAACGAAAAAAAACGAACAGTTTCCATTAATAAAACCTTAAATATTGAAACAATTATTGTTACTACTGGAATTAATTTATGATTATGATTCTTGACACGTTAGTCATCGATCACCCAAACTACCGTAAAAGCTTTCCAGTTCTCTTGAGCTATTCGTGGAGTCTCAAATCTCAAGACCTGGGGTCTTAGATTTGAATTGACACCAATTAGGTAGTATTTGTAATTCGACTGAATGAGTGTTAAGGAGTTTGATCACCCACAAACCCTCTTGAATACAACTCATAACGTTACTCTTATTGACATAGAGGAACAGAATATCTTGACTATTTTGGAATTTTTATAACCATAAACAGTTCACCGTTTTCCATTACTAGTCTCTGATTTTTCATCTAGGTGGGTAGCTACATACCTTTATGCAATCCCCCAAATGGTGAAGACATTGATTAAAATAATAGTATGTTATTGGAGCACCTTTTTCAAGGCGATTTCGGTTTACATGTGTTTTCTCACCCTTTCCTTAGATTATATTACATGTTCTAGACATAGATTTTACCAACTATACCAGTAAAAGAATCGAGGAACTCCCTCAATATTGACTCTAGTCAATATTATGCTGTTAGTAGGTATGGGTAATGTGGTCGGAAGGATGATTGTTGTCATCGTTGTGTTCGTCGGGCTCAGAAGAAAGAAGTTTGTCAGAGAACTAAGAAATTCAAAGGCACTAGAAGATGTTACTAACATTCGATCATGAATGAACCACCATTACGTAGCTAAAAAAATGGAGAAAACACAAGTAGGTACTTAACTCTGCAGAATCACAAATAGGAGTAGGCACCTATAGATTCAATTCGAGAAACTCAGATACGTCGAGGAAGGCAAAAACCAATCTAGTAATCACACCAGTAATGTTAACAGGCTGCAACAAATCGAACCAAACAAACCTTCGCCAGAATATTTTAAGACCCCACGAAGCTCGATCGAGCAGATTATTGGGAAAATCCCCACACAACAAAACTGGAGGTGAACAACCATACTGCCGACCTTAGTGAAAAAGTCGTATGTGCAGAAATCTTACTTTTGGGAAATTGGCCAAATAGGTTTTGCATCGAAATTCTCCAATATTGGCATTAGTTGGCATTGGACCATTAACTCATTTTGACCAAAAAATCAGATACGACTTTTTCGCTAAGGACGGCAGCATAGGTTGCAAACTACGTACCTATATAGAAAAAATTGAAATTTTGTCTTATTCTTTCTTCTTTGCCGTATCTCTACGAACATAACGATGTCCTGTTTTTTTTTTTGTAATTAAAGACAACTTTATTGTTCAAATAAACATTACAGTTAGTTAAGATATTACTGTTAGTACCTAGTAGGCATCAAAGATTCCTAAATGTCTCGAGGAAAGGTCGCAGTTCATTGGGTATAGTGATAAATGTATAATCTATTATATATCCAAGTCAAGTTGCGACAAGATTGTTCGTAAACATTATTCGAAGCTAAAAACATCATTACAAATACCTACCTTATTACGCATCCAATTACAGAAAATAACAAGGATCTAATGATACAGAACGTGTAGCAAATAACGGATCCTACGGATCAGAATCGTCTGCATGCAGCATAAAAATGTTGCGATCGGTTTGCAGCAAAGTTTTCTGCGCCAACGAGGAAAAAACCGAGTGCGGTGTTTTTGATCGTATAAATATATAATGCAAGTACGTTGCCGAGGTAGCAGAGAGAAAGATTAAAATTGGCCTTCCTCATTCATTTCCCTAGGTGATCAACTCCCAGCGCACACTTCTCTCGCTTTCAAACATTCAATACCCAATAAAAACTTAAGCGAGTACAACACGATTACATGTTGCAGAGGTGAGTTTCATGTAACCGCCGCACTGAAAATATGTTATCGTATCCTGTCAGATATATGCGAGCGATATTCAAGAAATGAATTGCTGCAGCAACCCTCTTTTAATGTTGTTTTCCTATCGTAACTCATCTTTCCGGGCCCAAAAGAGGCTATTTCTGCCTCAAAGGCAGTTTACCTTCTCCCCACTGAAAACGACTCCCGAGATACCCACGTATGACCAAGAGCACTTTGGGATATATTGCGCCTCGGTGTAAATTACACAATTCACTACCACCTCATATCAGGTATTCGAACACTTAATGGAAAGTGGGGTATCGTCGTAGTAAGAAAAAGTTCCAGTCTTATGTTTAAGATGGTAATTTACATTTAAAACCTTAAAAAACAGGTTTTTTTTTTTCAAAGCGATTTTCGGCCCTTAATTTTTGAAATTTGACTCCTGAGAGTAGTTAGTTACTCTAAAAATTCTGGAGTGACATATCGTCGGCTTACAAGTGAAAATCACTGAGTAAATTTTCTAAGTTTCCGGTTTATTTGCTACGCTACTTCTATGCATTTTGGTTTAATTATTTTCAATAATGAACCTTTGGAATCGAGCCCAAAAAAAAAAAATTTAACCCCCCTCAAAATTTGAGGTTTTACGCTTCAAGATACATAGAATCCAAAAATCGAATTAAAAAAAATCCATCCGTCCGCCATACGCGGCCCTTTCCTTAGTTACCATGGTCCAAAATTAATGAAATTCGGTATACCGGCCCCATTCGGGATCTACTTGTGCCGCGAAGCTTGGCGTTGTCAGTCTTCTCTAAGGGGTAGAAAATAGGGATGACATTTTCAAAACGCCCTAGCTCAAATTTCAAATAGCAAGGTATATTTTTCCCATCGATTCAGAATAGAGCACAATTTTAAGCGTCGAATGTTACCTCGAGGAGCATTTTAGGACCAAGCGTTCGCTCCCTGTAAGAACTTAGGGGTTGCACGGGAAAAAGAGCAGAAACACGAGTGTGAATCGCAATGCTTCCCGAGTAGGCAAAATCTCCGTTCAAACATCAGCTGTTCAAATCCAACTTCCTTTCGATTCCACCGAACCAAGTTTGTTGTTTACTTTCAGAAGCTTCCTTAGTTACTGAATTTCATTAAGAATGAATGATACAACTCTCCGATAATAATAATTACAAAAAGGTACCTACTCATTGTCGCCAAGAGATGATTGTGAACCTCGCGCTAGGTGGGTATTTTATGTCAATAGGATCTTTGTAGATGGGCGATCTATACAGAAAATAATAAACCATTGTGTAATATTTTGAAGAGTTTTTGAATGAACGATCGGTGGGGTCAGTTTTGAGATCCGAGGATCGGATTCCTTGGAAACTAAAAAATACTATGTCTTCAAGTCAGCAATTCATTTCAAGAATTATATACATCAGTGATTTCCTATTTTGAAGTACTTTTGAATTTAAGTTTTAATTTTTTTCCACGCTGTTCCTAGCAATTTTATTCAAGTAGAATTTCAGAATGACTGTGTACAATAAAACCGAGTTGAAGAGAAATGAATTAGAGTTTAAAATAAGAATGAATAAGAATTTGAAATTAGAGAAACAAATTATTGTTGAAGAGAAAAGAATGATAAACCCCGAGACCTAAAAAAAAAAAAGAATCCTTTTCCCCCTAATAATTGTGATTAATAATCAGGGGTGGAATCCATAAGTCATCACTCCTGAAGAGTTTTTCGTCAAGTGAAAACCATTACGGAAGTCATTAAAGTCAGGTGAAATTTACTAAGACAGGTACTTTCATGGCAAAAGAACCTTGAAAAGTACTTTCTATAGCGGCTAGATACTTGAAACTCTATGGGAGTAAACCATTCATGCTAAGGAAGCTTCGGTCCAAATTACAACCCATTCATTCAATTCATTCCCTTCAAGACAAGGGATTCCGAAATTGAGAAAATTCAAGTTGGTTTTTCTGAAAAACATGGTTTCTGACTTAGTGAACTTCACTTGTAGGTCGACGATATATAAATAAATATAAATACATATTAAAAGTGTTACAATTTAGGAATCGTTTCAGGATGGTCTGAAATCGATTTCCATGGATAAAATTTTCAGAAATTTCCATAACCAGAATTTTGAACTTATTGCAATAGCTACAGTTGCCTCGCTTTATGTACAGTCCGTGAAATAAGTTACCTACCCATGCCACCAGTTACTTAACTGGGATTCATAATTCGTGCACGTACATTGGCTGTCTTGAAGTAATCACAAATTTTCAATGGACTCTTGGCACCAGACTGTCAACTGACACTTTTAAGTAATATTTACGATTAGTTTTGAACTTTGAAGCTCTTTAACCTCATTTGATCCTTCATAAAATGAAATTTTTGTGTGGAAAGAACGCGATATTAGGCCAAAGTTGATATAAATGACCAGGTCATTACTTTGCTACTGTAATAGCCTCTGCTCTGCGGGTGAATTTCGAGAGGATGAGGGGGGGGGTCTGGCTTTTTGTTAGAGGTTAAACGATGGATGAAATCCTAATCTTCAGTAAAATCATATTTTCTAAGTTGAAATCTCAATGAATCATGGGGAACTGGTTCTCTCGTCTTTTCACAACTCCATCAGGGTTCATTTTATGCGAGGATGGCCTGATAATCCAGTGCGCATTTGGATGTGGCTGCGGATGCAGAAGCAATAAAAGTGGGTCATTCATTTACTAGATATACCGAGAATGGAACGATCTTTTTTGAATTGAACCTTCGGAGGGGGTTCCAAGCTGATGCTAGGTTCATGAGGATCCTGACATCTATTATGGCTGGTTAATTGGTTGAATTGATTGATCGTTCCAGGGGAGGTATTATACCACCGCCTTTTAACCGGTTTAAGCCCTTTAACCCGAAAAGCGCTGGGAAGGAGAAAAGGCTCCATTATCCAGTCAAATTTGAAAAACCCGTGATAAATTGCGAACCGATGCCGGTTCGTCTCCCGCCAGAAGGAAAAGGGTTTATCGGGGGAGGAAAGAACAATGAGAACGATGATTTTGTTGGGTCATTAGAAGAGGGGGAGCGATTGACAGTCCCAAGGTTGGTGGATGCAAGCGAAGGGACAGCTATCAATCAGAGCTTCTTTCAAACTGCCTGATCATCCAAGTTGCGATCAGCCATTCATCATAGCCTCTGCGATTCTATCTTAGGCCAAGGCTTTCTTTTCCGTAGTTCATCCAATCCAGTCAATTTATTCCCTCATCACAGACTTGTTGTTGATCCTGAAAATTACCTGGAGTCAGTAGAATCCGAGTAGGTGCACTTATAGGGCTAATGGCAAGGCAGGTAATCCATCTTCATGGGTCAATGTATCTAGGCTGTTGACAGCTGTATTGGCAATCCTTGCCTTAATATGGCGCAGTATAATTCTTATTGCGGCACATCATGACGAGATGCATAAACTCACGGCAAACTTTGGGCTGGATCACCTCCTGCAGCATAATGGATAACATTATCTTGCCTGAAGGAGAGACGAGGCCTTTGATCACCTGTTCAATCATATTGATGAGGATGTTCTACAGAACTCACCGCTACTATCAAGCGTCCCAATAAGTACACCTACTAGGTAGAGCAGTGGTGTGGTATTTTGTTCATTGATTTCTAGTTTTTTTTTGTGAAGAACTACCCCCTTAAAACCCCAGGAAATCATTACCTGAATTTTGAAAAACCTGAAATTTCACGTTCAGTACCTTTTGGAAACAAGCTCCTCAATTGTAAAGAATGTGTCTGTTTGTATGTTTGTGACTTAACTCCGCTTGAACGGTGGAGTTTACTTAATCAACATATTTCTTATTTCTTCTCTTGGATTGCTGTAACGAACGGGTAAAGAGGCTAGTTAATTCATGGAGTGTTCGAGTATGAGTAGGGGAGAATGGGGGAATATCGCCACCCTAATGGTTATTCCCTCCAACATCTTTGGATGGATTTCTCGTTGATTTGACAAAGAAATACCTAAGCTATTGAAATATAGCCATTAAATGCTCATTTTAACAGTACAATAATTCGAAAATCGAGAAACCTGAACCCCTAAAAGTGGCAGTATACCTCAGCTGGCTGGGGTAATATCGCGACCACCTTGGGTTAATACCTCACACCTCACACATCTATGGCGGTATTACCCCAAACACACATGTTTAGGAGAATTATTATTTAGTCAATTACTTCATGACTAAAATATACCAAATAGGTAATATTTGAAAATCGAAGGTTGGTAATTCCTCTTTCACATAACGAACAAGTTATTCCAAAAATGTGATTTTCAACTCCACTAGCCCCAGTTCGAAGAGGTCTCCGACTCTCCGATAAACGATAAACGTTCAGCACAACAGCAAAAAAAAAAAAAAAAAACGCAACTCGTGATTATCAAATGAAAATCTATCATCAGGTGCCAAAACCAGTTTTCGCTATCATACAGCTGTTTAGGAGGTTCTAAAAAACAAATTAACAAAAGTTTCACTTGAAGCATAATTATTTCAAGTGGGGTGGAGGTATTCCCCCATTCTCTCCTACCTATCACCTGATATCTGAATAACTTCGTCCATCTACCAACTTGCTTTCTAATCAATGTACCTAAATGAAGGCAACCCTTCATAGTTTTATTGTTGAAACTAAGGCCCTGACCTGGCCAAACGATTGAGGCGCACGGCTGGCAAATGAGGGGAAATCTTCAACCCCAATTAGAGTCATTAATGCTTAGTTACGTCGGCAGTGAGGAAGGGAGGCGAAATAGGAGAGGAAAGATGATAAAACCATTAGGTAGAAACTACCTCGCCTCACCCTGGAGAAGGGTTCGAGCTGAAAAGGAGTTGCCTGGCGAGGGCGGACCATTCCTAGCTGGAACTCCGGTTAAACTGCGGTTATGCGGGTATTGCGGGTCTCGGTTTCTTCCGCTTGACTACCTCGACTCGCATTGCGTCCCTGGCTTCCTTCATGTTCCATTCCACCGAGTAATAATTAAACTGTTGACGACAGTCTTCCCGTATTTGACTAATTCAGACCAAAGCACTCTGACCCCTTTGCCACCCATTAGCGTTGAATAAATATTCAATTTGATAATGAGGTTCATGAAAAATGATGTGCAAATTTCTCTAATTGTGGGAATATATTGATAGGGGAGTGCAGGAATGTCAAGTTTGTTAGATGGAGTTTTGCTTCCTCACTACCAAAGGTAGGCAGCTATGTATTCGTGCAAGAAATAAAAAAAATGTTGTCCTCGAAAGTCAAAAGTTGCTCTTTACGTTTCAGGGCTTTCGACGGTCTGTCGGTGTGTCAGTCTGTGGTCAATTCATTGTCCCAGGCAAAACCAGATGAAGTTATGGTCGTAATTTGATGAAATTTTCAGGGATTGTGCGAGTTGGCCCCGTGACAGTCCCCTATGAATTTCATCTCCATCGGACTATTAGTAGCGTGAGTGCATGCGCAAACGTGAATTCCCTGAAACCCCGGTATCTCAGTTCCTGATTTATCTATTCCGAACAAATTTGGAGGGTAGTTGGGGGCTGACTTCCAGGCAATCATCCATGAATTTCGTCTAGATTGGATCGGTAATAGCTACTGGACAAGCGCAAACTTGAAATTAGTTGTAATATGCTTAGCTACGGTACTAATCGACAAATCGGTGACATTTTCAGAGATTGTATGGATGACCACCCAGACAGTCCCCTATTAATTGCATGGCCGTCGGAGCACTAGTAGCGTGTACGCATGCGCATACCTGAATTTCCTGAAACTACGATATCTCAGTTACTAATGGACCGATTACGCTCAAACTGGGAGGGTACCTAGTTAGGGGCTGACTCAAGACCTATGAATTTCTTCACGTTTGGATCAGTAATAGTTATACTGCACTAGCGCAAACTTGGAATTTTTTGTCACAGGGATAACTGAAATGTTCACCAACTGATTCTATACGTCTTACAAAAGTGAGGAAGCTATACTACCTACCCAATTTGGTAGACGTTTTTTAATTTTAAATCTCCGATAGTTTCTCCAGCAAAATTGTATTCGTGGATTTACCTATATTTCTATACTGTGGCTACATGTAAAAACTCTCTCGATCTCCCAACTCCTCTTTCAAACCTAACGTTTAGGACTTCATACTTTGAATAAAACGAAGTTTTCTTGAATGGCCCATCGATGTGTGTGAATACTGAGAGTTTCGTTGATATGTGTGTGAAGTTTCCATGCATTCCCGTCAATAACGTCTGTAAAGGCCATAAAGATGTATGCATACGTACACTATCTTCTCTTGTCTCAATCGTTTTCGTTGCTAAGCTGGATCTTGGATTAAGGATTTTACCTTCATTCTTTGAATAGCCCTGCGCAAGATCTCTCTACGTTCTATACAGCCTAAAACGAGGCTGAGAATCTCTTGCAAATCGTCGAGGGCTTGATGAGCTATTCAGCGGGTAAGGCTTAAAGCACCACCAATTTCCCTCTCCAATTCTCAGTGCCTTCTTTTAATGGCTTTCGCTCGACCCACTGTGTTCCCCAAATCGTAAAACGGCAACAACCTACGTTTCTAAGGGCTGTTATTTCTATTGCTCCCTGTACCTAATTCCGTTATGTATCGCGTGAGAGAGCACTTACGGAGATATCTTGAAACAAATTACATTCAGTTAAGTACATCTATTTCTCATGATTCGCATTGAGATAGAATGGAATAAATAATTTCATGTCGGAAAATTCAGATTCAGATTCGTCTCCTCTTAGCAGGTGGTACTTAAAATGATCACGGCCAGTGAAGTATGGTTCCCTCTATTGAGATTGTTAGTTGCCTACTGCCTACTAATTGATTCAATCAGAATAGTTTCTGTATTGGTTTTAGTAGTTACCTCCACTCTTCTCTTTGAATAAAGTTTAGTTGAAGATGTGATTTTGATGCTGTTGGTTCTTCGCCTCCCTTTTCCAGTTTTCTGCTTCATATTTTACTATTTCAGTGAATAGTTTTTGCCAATTTAACACCCTCACTATACTGCGTGTTTATTTTAAATCAATCTGGGAATTCAATCTGAATGTAGGTGCAGCCGTAGGTGATATTAAATCTAATTTTTTGCAAGGAAATTGCGAATCCTTGAATTAGTTGAATGTATGATGTGGTTATTCGAGTACGTGCGACTCCAGGACTGAATAGTCCAAAATTGGATTACTCTAGATCAGATGTTTTGGCAGTGAAGGAGCAAAGTTGGTGGTTCATTGAATGCTTCAGACCATCAAATGTGCACGATTCCGTAGTAAAGATCGAACAGAGCACAATCATGTATTTTGTCATGATGTCACGATACGAATAAAAGGTTCTGCCCTCCAATGGTAGAAATCTGGTGTATGTAGGTAACACCGTAATTCTCACTCCCGCTTTTGTAATACACGGACACGGCCATTTCTATTAATATTTCCATTTGACAGGACTGGCATTCGCGTGTGAAGAGAACACACGGCATCCCCCTCGTTCATTGTAACCCAAAATCCATCCTTCCCTCTCAAGTTTGATTTGACCCGGAGAAAACCGGTTGTTTTCAGTTAGGGAACCCATCAGAACTTGGAGCAATACGAATCGCATTAGGGGGATTGACAAGCGTCTCGGTGGCGGTCGCATTGGGGACAAACCCCTTACCCCTCGTCACCTCTAACTTTCAGCCTGTTCCCTTGTTCTCAGTTCCGTCAGAGGCATTTTACTCCACCTTCCCGCCTTAACCTCGAAAACCCTCTTCTGGTCTCAGCTCAGGATCCTTTAGTGAAGTTTTGTGTGAGTCGACAATGGATTTAGAAACCGGGAGCTCGGGAAACTTTGGTGGTTCCAGAGGGCGGTGGGGTGAAGAGTTGATCGAAATTTATGCAAATGTCGTAAGGGAGGTTCGAATGGGGCCATCGCTCGTTATCGGTAGGCTTCATGACGGTCAGGATCATCCATCTCCAGCAACTTTTTCTCTTTCCCCGAGGTGGATCGAAAATTGCAAATCCGTTCCATTCATCTCATTGGCATTCCGGTTGCTCAGGAATGGGCAGGTTATCGATCTTACCTATCTAAACCTATTAAACTATCAAATCTTGTATAGTATGTTTGTAATATGTGTAATAATATAGTTCATAGAGAACTCTTATAAGTGCAAACATTGATTCCGAAAGAAGCTCGGTCCCCAGTCCGCCATCGAAAGATCGCATATCACAAGAAGGCATTTCCAAAAGAAACAGACAAATTAGTAATGTGGATGTACCACACCTGTACCTCAATGGCAATAGTAGAAGCAATGCCCATCTATTTAAATCCAATTCACCTATATTCTGGACGTCTTTCAGTAACAACTTTGGGACGTCCTCATGCATACGATCCAAGTTGAAACAGGTCCACACTGAGTTGATAGAAAAAGACCCCCTGCCCTCCATCCCCAAGACCCCCTGCCATCCCCGGCTGATTGCTGAGAGCCTCAAAATTCCTTAGAAATTCAAAGAGGAAAAAAAAACAAAAGATGTAGACCTATGGTTCTACAGTCAGATTATTTAATAATGATAAATTTTACCTACGCCATTCAACTCCAAAGCGTAACAACGAACATTTTTCATCTTAACATCAATACAAACACCCACATGGTTTCCCCAACACTGGAAAATGCGATATTTTCTCCGTAATGCTTTTTTATGTAGCGAAAAAAATTAAAACCGTCCTGTTAATCATTATTAAATGATAAAATTTCCATCCATGCTGCATGAGTTCATTAGCGAATTTTCAATGATTCGGATTGACAAATCTTGCCCTGTATTTTCGTGACACGATTGCGTGTCGTTTATGGGGTTATGGCTTGGGAAAAGAAGTTACTTACTAAAAAAGAACAGACGGAAGACCTATGGTTCTAAAGTCAGATCATTTAATAATGATTAATTCCGAAGCGTAACAACGAACATTTTTTCATCTTAACATCAAATACAAACACAACCACCTAGTTTCCTAACAGTCGAAGGAGCGATATTTTCTCCGTAACGCTTTTTTAGGTCGTCAGAAAAAAAATTTAAATCTTCCTGTTAATCATTATTAAATGATAAAAGTCAGTTATACACCAACTCCGTTTCAGACCTTCCCGAACCCAAATCCACTGAATAAAATTTGCGTATGACGCCCAAGTGCGTTTCTGCGATAAAATCGTCTGTCCAGGATTCAATTATGAATCGAATTTACTTGAGTTGTTTTTTTTTCGATTCGGCCATCTCACTAGAGATTTATTACATCAACGTTGGGAGGAGGTCAGTGATCTTCGTACAATTTTACAACTTTTCACGGAAAAGTTTGACTTGAAGGGCAGATTCTGACTACAAAAATTTAGATCACCAGATTTCTTCCACCAACGCAACGGTAAGTCTGTCTAATCACAGTTATATACATTCGTTAAAAACATTATTCCTCGTCCGTAGTTTGGTGAGGTTCGCTTGTTACAAGAATTAGGAGAAGTAATGACCTCATCAAAGGGGGTGGTGTCACCCTCGAAAAACAATCATGACTTTCCATTATTTCTTATTGTGTTGAAGCAGTGAGGATGCTTCCTTTTACTTCCTTTGAAACCACGTCTCATGTCGTAAACCCCACTTGAACGAAGTGTCTTTTAATGGCCGCTTGACAGAAGATGATAAAAACCGACGAGAACAGGCTGTTCTTCAGACTTCACAAAGCCTCACAACGCTATTATAATGGAACATGTAACTCCTCACCTCCACACCACACCACCCTCCTTTCACCACAGCTCCTTGACATTCATGGCTCACATATCCGTATTATATGAAGTTCTAAGTGAATGCCAGGGTTTATCTGTTGAAATTCACTTTAACATGAATCCCATTGCATACTACTAGTCCGCTTATTGAAATAAATAGGATGGTATCATTTGATTTTGCAACGCTCAGTGATACCTGAAGACTGGATTTTATCATAATATTTAGTTACGGACATAACTCTTTTCCTCAACGACCATGAAATTGTACAACTTTGAGTGAATCGCTGCGTGAAACACTATAACTATCATCCCAATTAACAGCAGAGAAAGATGCCTTGAGTGATGTACGTACACAATGAAGGTATGATTTAATGTAATTTTCGAACCAAATTATGCTATTATTTTGGAAATTGCACAATTCAAACTGTTTTATATTTACCTACGTACTTACTACAGTCTATACTTTCACGCATCGAATCAAGAATATCCATTTTCGAACGGTGTGAAGAAGAAGGTGTGGGGGAGAGTTGAAGATATTTATGCTTACCTACATTACCTATAATGTAGGTAATTATGTAAATGTTATGTAAAGTGTAGGTAAAATGTAATATATGTAAAATGTATGTATGTAAATGTAGGTGTATTTTATGTTTACCTGCATTTTTCTTTATAAACCGCCTATTTGTTTTAATAATAAATGTAAACATAAAATACACCTACATTTACATACATACATTTAGGTATATAACCTACATTATAGTTGATGTAGGTAAGCATCAATATTTTCAACTCTCCTCTCACACCTTTTTGTTTCTTGGCACGAACCTACATTCATACTCTCCGTTCGAAAACGGATTTTCTGGATTCGATGTGTGAAAGTACAGACTGAAATAAGTACGTAGTTAAATATGAAACAGTTTGAATTTTGCAATTTATTACATAATTATCATGTAATAATAATTATTATGCATAATTATTATGTAAATGGCTGAATCGTATTTGACGAGGAGGCCTTTCAGAGTTATAACAAAGTTACAAAGTGGATGTACAGGCTGTGGGGAGTACAGAGTTTGTGGGGCTGAGAGCCATTTCACATCGGCAGGTTCACCCCACGACTGAAAATTTGACAACTTTTGAAGCGAAATCGTATATTCCCCGGCCAATTTGGGGTCCTAAATCATGACCTCAAAATATGTAGGTACATTATTTTTCTATTATTCAGCCCATAATTAGCACATTTTCATCCCATAATTTAGCATTCTAATTTCTAATGTTCATTAATTTCTATTCTGAACAATGTCTGTGTTGAATTTGAAACTATAGATGTTTGGAAGATACTCCAGATTGCAGCCCCTGCACACCCTCCAGTATTGTGAATTTCCGTGAACGCCGATTTTTCACGATCAAATGACGCACTTTGGCTGAAACTTGGATGGTATCGTCGGGAGCTAATCTTATGAATTCCATGGAAACCGGAGGATTGGCCACCTTGATGCTCGTATAAAAGTGGGAAACATCAACAGAATGAGGAAAACTCGCCCTTTCTTAGATATGCCCTTGCCAGACTCTATGCGGATTCCATCCTCCTTGCTTGAGTAGGTACGATGAAATGGAAAAATTCCGTCTCATTCCGTAGTCACTTGGAATCGAATTCCAGTGATTTGTTTTATGATGACTATTGTCAGTAATGCATGAAAGCCTAAATGCATGACTATTGTCAGTATAATGCATGAAAGCCGTCACGTTATATGGCTATGTGGGCCATATGGTTACAATAAGTGACGACCATTGCATACATTTTATAATGTAATGTTTGGCCATTTACTAATGGAAATCCTTTCAAGTAATATAAGCGAAAAACAATTATCTTCCATTTGAACCTGGCGGGAGTCAGGAGAATTAAACACAACTGCTAAAACAAATATTTCAGATAAGTAACTTCAATCCTCTCAGATTATTCAGGAAAGAGATTCGATGTTAATTTTTGTGAGAGAGCTCCGTGAAGGTATGCAAAAAATAACGTATTATAATTTTTTGCAGTTCCACTCTCACCGTTCAGCAAATAGGTTTAACTCTTCTTTCGGCAGTGGGACGGACGCTGGTGGTCTACCAACATTTTGCTAAAGAGTTGCCTCCCTAAACCCCCTTAAAATGAAAAGTAAAGCGTGGTCGGGAGGTGGGATTCGCGGTAGAGAGAAAATTAGGGAAGGGAGAAAGTGACAACGAGAATTGTTTGAGGATGGGAATTTCCGCTTTTAATACTGAAACAACCAACTCGGAGAGAATGAAGAGACGTTTGATGTCAAATGAAGACTCCTCGGATTTCTTAGAGGAAATTATAGGGTAACTGTAGACTCTCACTGGGATAGTTCGGTTTAATAAAAAATAAAACCATACACGTTCCCCGATATAATAGCGATAGTCTTGTCGCTTTGCCCGTAACGAGAAATAATGAAACACGTACAGACCAAAGTCTGGAAGCTATCACTATTCGTACAGCAAACACTGAAAGGGAGATTGTGAGGGAAAATTCAAATTTTGGAGGTCAATCTTATCGCCCAAACCCAAAACTTCTCTCACCTTTGGTAATGTGGACGCTAAAGTGCCTTCATCAAACAATACAACGAATGAATGCACAGCACAACATATATGTACAGTACAGTACATACATTTATTACTGGTTGTTATTTGTTACTGACGATGGCCTAACCGTCGAAATTGATCTTTGTAACTCATTACTTTTAGCGAATTTTCGAAGAAAATGAAGCTATTGCAATGGCTTCAAAGTTGTTGTAATGCAAATTTTTGACAATTTTCTTCATGGAAATCCGTTTCAGACCGTTCTAAACCGATTCCTGACATTTAAAATTTTTTCATATGTATAAATATATTTATTTTTATCTATGTGTCACTCCAGACGATATCTGCCTGAGGGATCGAGATAAAAAATACAAAAAAAAAAAAAATTTTAAATGTCAGTAATATCAAAAGTAAGGATGAGTTCGTTGGCCAGAATTTTTGGAGTACTCCAAAGGATCAAATTCCGAAAATTTATTTTCAAAAATCGCTTAAAAAACGTGTTTTTTGAGGTTTTTGGTGTGAAATATCATCCTAAACATAGGAAAATAATATGTTATATTTGGAATCAGCGTGAAATTTCGTATAAGAATCACCCACAAAATCGGTTAAAATTATTCTTTGAAAATTCGCTCACGCTGCATGAATGGAACTTTTATAACTTAATATTTTCCTGATTTGGTACATATGTACATAACAAATGTTACCCTTAAGAGTTCTCGATCTCAATTATATTGATATAAAACGCCGAAACTTCGGTCTCCGAGTTTTCTGCTAATTTGAAAGATGTCAGACGAGACGGACGAAGGGCGGTTGGAGTCACGGAAACTTGACGTTCCAGCAGATGGCGTGACTTTTCATAAAGTGGAGTGTTCCGGCCTCAGCCCTTCCGTGGCGCCAGAATATCGCGGGGCAGCAACAATCTGAACGCCTCCGAACTTGGCACGGATATGGAATCGGCCGAGTTGAATGAAGGGAAAATTAATACCCTTCCACCTGCTGCTGAGGACTGTCTGTGTCTATGCTGATGGGAAATTCCACGGGAAATGTTATACTCTCATTTCGTCGCTTAAGAAGCTACACGCCCTATGAACCAAATTCCAATTTTTCAGGAGGAGGAAAAAACTAAATCCAGTTTTTGATCAATTGTCCCTTTGTTTCCCGTATTCAGTCACTTCTTGCATTCCGGTTGTCGTCAATACTGAAAAATAGTATTATTTAAGAAAATAGGAAATTTTTATTGATACGGGGTGTTGTCCGAATAGGTAAAAGAGGTATTGAGGTCGATGGAAGGTGTTATGTTTTTCGAGTATTTCTCGATTTTGTAGTCTAGTTGAAGCAATTTTGAGCTAACCAGTGCAACGTGAAAAGTCGAATAAGAATCAGTCAAAACCTGATTTTCGTGAAATTGGTCGATAGGGCGTGTTGCTTCTTAAGCGACGATTCGGGCGATTCAATTTCAAAAATGTCCAATTCGAGTTGGGTGGCCAGTGTAGCTTCCTCAATCTGTAATACGGACGTAAAGACGAGAAGAATCAGCTAACAATAGCAAATTTCACCGTAATTGGTACATAGGTACCAATAGAATAGTACAGAATAGTTCCAGATTTATGCCTATCACAACAAATTTCAATATCCGCATGTGTAACTAATAGGAACTGGTCCAATTATTCTGAAATGAATAGGTAGCCTTCTTGAAGCCAGCCCCCTATACTATACTCTCCGAATTCTAACGAAATTGGTCCATTATGAACTGAGAAAAAGTAGTTCTAGGAATATCAGGTTTGAGCACGAGCATACGCTACTCTCAGTTCGAAGGTGATGAAATTAAAAGCGGAAAGTAGGTATAGGAACCAACACAAACTATATCTTAAAATTTCACCGTAATTGGACAACCAGTTCCGGAGTTTTACCAGTGAGAACAAATTATAAGATATAATTAAATAAAAAGTTTGAAGATATCCAAATAATTGCAATACCAACTACCCACTGAGAATCAGTCCATTAGAATCCGAAAAATCGGGGTTGCAGTAAATTTATATTTCCTCTAGTAGTCCAGTGGCGATGAATTTTGCTACCCCAACACAATCCATGAAAATGTCATTAAACGAAACCATATATTATTTAGTATCTACAGCTGTTTTGCCCCGGACAAGAAATTGCCACAGAAAGACACCGGCTCAAAGAAGCGAGTGGAAACTTCGGATTCCGAGGGAGAACCTTTTTTTATCTAATTTTGGAAGAAAAACTGAGAAATTGACTAAGAAAATATACAACCTATTCTTGTTCAAGAAACAACGATTTTGGAAGAAAATGATGTCAACTAGATGAACATTCATATAGGTATAAACTTATTTAGTATATTTTATATGAGAATAATGTTTTTTACGTATATCCAGAAAGAGGATTTCAGAAAAGAATATTTCGGAAATCGCAAAAATATACTGAACTCGCCCCGTTGGGTCCCCCCTTTGTCTTACGTGTTGAGCCTTGTGGCTAAATTTCTTAAAGCATATAACATGTTTTAGCCTCGTCAATACGCAGGGTTGTCGTAACATGCAGTATTTATTATCTTCATACAAATAGAAAACGTAACGGACGGACGGTTTTCACGAGTTAGGTGATGGTTAAAGCATATTCCATCGTCGTCAATGCTTCATTTCCCAAGCTAGTGAGGTATTCAAAATTTACATGAAATTCCAGTTTGCCACGTTTGTTTTGTCTATACCATAAGTGCTAATGGCTGAGTGATAAACGGCGACAATAAACGATTTCATGGTTCTGACGTTTAGAGGGGTATCGCTCCAGTAAGCAGTTGTTAGGGGGAAGGATAATGTGGTAATTCCATTTCCATGAATTACACGGTTCAAGAGGGAGAATCTCCAAGCTCTCCCGCTCTCCATACGACGGAAGTCAATTTGCAATAACATCCTGATGCAACCTTTGCAGTAAACTGCCCTCTCCTAACTAAACGGTAATGACCACTTCTATCGCTCTCAGAGCAATGTTTGTGTTGAAACGAACACGTGAAGGGACGGGTTAAGTTGCCCTGTGGCTTTTGTGCTCAGCTGGTTCACCTTGTTATTTGCGGTGGCAGGCTCAGTTAACGATCTCAACAACTGTTGGTATTACTATTTGTACCAACCTATACGTAGTAGGAAGGTACATTCCATTTTGGTCTGGAATTTTCAATCATGTACTTTTTAGCGAATTTTCGAAGTACTTTAAGTAATTTACACAAAAAACGCGTTTTTTGTTTAAAGCGATTCTTGACCCTAAATTTTCAAAATTTGAACTCTTGGAGTACTCCAAAAATTCTGGCCAACGAACTTGAACCTTTCTTTTGATATTATTGACATTTTAAAATTCTTTTGTATTTTTATCTCGATTCCTCAGTCAGATATCGTCTGGAATGACACATATATATGTATATATATCATTATATATATAATTGTCATTTATACATGAATATATATACATATAAAAAAATGTCAAATTTCAGGAATCGTTTTAGAATGCTCTGAAACGGATTTCCATGAAGAAAATTTTCAAAAATTTGCATTATTTAAATTTTGAAGCCATTGCAATAGCTTCATTTTCTTCGAAAATTCGCTAAAAGGTTTAGATGAGAAGGTACAGGTACTAAACTATTCCCAACCTATAATTTCAATTCACAATTAGGTATTTCAGGAGCCAGAGAATCACGAAAAGCCACTGTTTTCATTGGCGCCACTTGATTGTAAACTGAATGATGCCTGTCCCCTTTCTGAAATGAGCTCAGAGGCTGTTGGGAGAGTTAAGGGAAAATATATTGCGTTGGCCCTTTTCACCGCCTCCCCAATATTTGCCATGCCTCAGGATATTTAACTCCCGCGACGCCTTACATTCTTAGTGCCTCATTAAACTCAAAAGCTACCGCCTACCCCCTTATTAATCAAGAATATAACGTTTTGAAGGGTCTCCGGTGGAGGTTTATTATTTTATTGAGTTGTTCTGACTTCCAATTTATGAATTCAAGTTATGAATCTGGAGCGACTGAGATCTACAGGTTCTAAGGACCAATAAATTGAACTTGTATTCTGAACGCAAGGTTTAGTGCGTAACTTAATAATATTCTTCCCCCTGTCATCGCAAAACGGAGTAAACTTTACACCACTCTCTTTCCTGTTTTTTTAATAAAATTTGAGTAGACGGATTTTACTGATGAAACTGAAAATTAATTTTTTCAATTTTGGTTTATTATTTTCGGCATGAACCTTTGGAACCGAACACGTAAATTGTTTTTATACCCTTCCCCTCTAAAATTTGATTTTTTACCTTCCATGATAAGTGGATTTAGATACAGGGGTGAGATTACTTTGAACCAACTCTTGAAACTCGTCCAAAAGCTCTTCTTCCTCAACAAAATCAATCATTTTTAAGTTCACAAAAATATACACAAATCGAGAGGGTTCGCATGGAAAAGAGAAAAAAAAATCGATCACATTTAAATCTATTTTTATTTCTTCAAAATATGTATGAATCAGGTTTTTATATGAAATAATGAAAACAACCAGATTATCCGCTTCTAGATTGACTTGCAGTCTTCATTCATGATAACATCAAAGCTTTGTGCGATAACAACAAAATAGGTAGGCAGCCTACCTTTTAAATACAATTTGATTTGGCTCTGTCACTATAGCTACAAATTCTTCGATGTCAATCAAGTGACTAATCCAAAGTTTTCCGCCTTGAACACGAAACAAGTCGGAAACGGAAAGAGGGAAAAATCAAAAATCACCAAAAATCATGGCTACTGTGTTGGTGAGCTGGCATCTCAGTCAACGCAGAATTCCCAGGTCTTCAAGAAAACAAATCAGAAGGTCCCCCATCTTCTCATTGACCAATGTCAACTCTTTAATGGTTTTTACAAAAACATTCATCGCCTCTGACAGTAATCTTTAATACTGAACATGAACCGGTAGTACGTTATTGTTTCCATAACGTACATGGTAGCGCAGTAAGAAGACAACGACTCCCCCAAACTCGATGTTTTATGTATTTCCCCCGAAGTTCCAGTTATAAAATGAGGACACCAGATGTGGCCGTGACGTATATGCGACCCGCACCAGGTGGCCAGGCCGTTTGAAGATGGAACTGAACTGTTTCGCATGTCAGAGGAAAAGCCCCGTTTCGTTCTGCCCCAAAACCATGCCGGAGAGAAGTCGTAGAGTGGTGGAGAGGGATTCGGAGGTTTGAAGGGT
The DNA here is from genome assembly GCA_030264115.1 of Lygus lineolaris. Lineage (NCBI taxonomy): Eukaryota > Metazoa > Arthropoda > Insecta > Hemiptera > Miridae > Lygus > Lygus lineolaris. The sequence goes on from JAEMON010000005.1 coordinate 30,658,748, forward strand.
GAACAGAACAAATCCCTTCGGACGACGAAAACGACGGGCACGGTAACGTTCCATATCAAACCGGTGGCAGGACACAAAGCCGTTTTCAGCGTAAATGCTTCCTACCGCGGAAACCGCAGTGCCCCGTTTTCTAGAGACATCGCCTCTCTTGTATGGAAGCTGGACCTCCGAGTTTCGCTGTTTCCCTTCACTATTGGAGGCATTCAGTAGGTTTCTCTTTCAATCGTTGAAAACATCTGTCGTTCCGCTCATACAGCTCTCGTCTGTTTCTGGCGACGCCTCCCAGAAGTATCAATGTCCTTCGAACAGTTGAGATACTCGGCACAAACTTGTGCTTGAGACTCGATCACTTCGTTCAATGCCAGTTGAACTATCCCGGATATACAGGGTGATTCAGGACGGAAGCGAAAAAAAATTGG
>JAEMON010000005.1:30673723-30686552 GCA_030264115.1 Lygus lineolaris
AAGGTTTATTATTGAAAATAATAAACCAAAAATTGAGGAATCCAATGTTTATGGCGGCCATTTTATTGGACAGGTTTCGACTGAACATAGTTATGACAATACTATATTGAATAATTCAGAGGAAACATTCTGGATTATTACGTTCAATATTGAACATTAAAAAAAAAGATGAAGAATAACTTATCTTCAGACCCTTAAAATTCGGGTTTATCCGGTTAATTCTTACGGGTTTAAACAGATTATAATTTTTCTCGTTGATTGATACCACCCAGAGTGCCGTAGAAATCCCAACCCATTGTGAATAGAAATCGATTATTTTCAAAAGGGTCCAATCTGCAGGGGAGCCTGGACGTAGCCCTGAGCCGAAAAATGCCTACTTCCTCCTTGCAATCGTCATCCTTATCATTGCCCTTATATTCGTGTACTACACTCAACGTCTGGCATCGCTGTTCTGTGATCAGGGAAGAAGTGATTGTTTTTCATGATCGCAGTTCTGCGTTCCCACGGATTTATTTTTCTGCATGAGTATAATAAATTTATTCACGTAGGTACGTAGGTAAGTGTTGATGATCTTGGATCATTGCAGTTCTTAGCATTATACCGTAGTACCTGAATAATGGAAGCAAACTAACAGTCAATTTTAAAAAAATAAAAAAAGGAGTTCAACACCCCGCGGTATCCACTGAGAAGAGTGCAGCGTCAACTTTCTTCAGTCTTCTTGACTGTAGATTACATGAGTGAATGGAGAAGGGTCCGTGTCACAAGTTCGGGAGAGTGGATATTTCGTGGTTGTTCTGATTATCAGATCGGCTCTGTAAATAAATAACCCACAAAACCCCATATAAACTACTGCTACTTGGAACTGAAGGCACCCCAAATGACATTACATAGTTTCACTATCCTATCGTCTCCCAGAACTGTTGGTGCCAAATTGAAGATTGGTGGTTAGGTAGATAGGATAGAAACTAGTCGATACATAGGTTGTGGAAGTAATATTAAATTTTTCGACTGAAGGAGAATCACTAATATAGTGATCAACGCAGGAGGGTTATCTACATATCCATGGAAAAAATCAGAAAACAATGTGATGGAGCTGAACTACCAACCAAATCATAATGTTTTTCAGATTTTGATTGACGAATAGTGAGGTTAGTTACATTTGTGGTTTTTTTTTTTTTTTTTTTTTTTCATTTGGCTATAGCTATCTACTTCATAATATCCAATTATTGTTTGCAAGAGGAATGTTTTTCCCCCTTGACAGTCTTTGCAAGAAAAAAAGGAATAGTACCAAGAATCTCGACTTTTGTTTGTTTTCTTTCAGGAATATCCTCCTTTCGCTCGCATTTATTATCTGGCTGAGCCATTTGAATCTTCCTTTTCAAGTTGAGAAGATTCCAATCTTATCTGTGTCCCTCCTGATCCCCTCTGCCCCCGACGAAAGTTCAAGACGTCTCCACGTCAACAAATAGGACGTCTTCCATTTGTTCACTGCTACAAACGACGAAAGTTTCCTAACGGGGATAGTCGAGTATTGACTGGGGTTTCGCTGCCTATTCAGCCGATTCTACCTCTCAACGGAGGATGGTGACGGGAACTCCATGAAAATCTTTCTACCTAATAATTTAACGTTTATCTCAGCTTACCGTAACAAATACCAGATGTATTCTAGTGTCATTATTATCTCACCCCGTCTTGTATTGTATTTTTGCTTATATTATGTGACGCCATCTACCACGATAATAAGAAAACCCAATTCAGACCATAATTTCGTATAAGTACCTCCTTTTTGCCAGGGACACTATTTTGATCACAGACAGACATGGAGTCAGCATTTTTCATTAAGCTCTGAAAAATCGAAAAGCAAGTAGAATTTTGATTTTAGCGGACAACAATAATTGTTGTGAATGGGCAAGTCGATAAAGGTAATATGTCACATTTTTCAAAAGAATTTCCAGAAAAAGCTGTCAGTTTTTTTTTCTTGATGAAGTTTGCTTTTTCTGGACATTTTGAAAAATGTGACATATCACCTTTATTGACTCACCTGGGTCAATTATCATATATTTATTTTTTTTACTAAGAAAGAAAGTCGGTAATATTTTCAGAATCACATGAAATTTCAGGTTATACATTTGTTCGTAAATAGGAATGATCTCGTCAGGAGAAGACGTGGGAGTAGGATGGGAAGTGTATTCTTTCTTTCTACTTATCGCGTGCTTGCTTTGGGAGTAACATAATATTATGTTCAAAACTATCGTTTTGCAATAATGGTATGAAATGGAAGATTTTTATTACCTACCTGGTGGAAGGACAGAAGTGAGCTCCGCTCACTTTTTGACGTTTTAGTCTCTCCCCCCTTTCCTCTTCCCACTATCAGCTAGACTGGACGATCTCAATTTAGTACGAGCAGATTCCAGAGAAACTTCTGCGGTTAGACCCGGAAACCAACACGACTCCCATTGAAACAGTCAATTCCTGACCCACAACTGATCCACCAGTGGCCCGTTCCTATTTACAAGAACGTCACATTTGAAGACACGTTGGGTAGTTGAGTAGTGTTATCAGTGAGAACGACACAAGTGTGAAAATTTATAATTGTGGAGGGGAATGAGTAACTTTAAACGTTTAACCGATTGTACCTGTGTTGGTGAAAAGAGGACTCGACTGAACCTTCAGCAGAAAAGAGAGACAATTAATTGGTCTTCATCGCTTGCGATCTTCAACGGTGGGGCCCTCGGGATCCATCAGATTTCAGAGTGCTGACAAGGTTCGAACCCCCTCGAAGTTACCATAATTTTTAACGTTTATCCCGTTCACTACATAACTACTATTTGATTTCAGATTACTATCCTCAACGGAGAAACACAACGGAACTCTTGAGCAGAACAATTTATCTTCACACATTATTATTATTATTATTAGTATTATTTACACCTTCATTTCAATTATCCTCAAAAAGCATACGTGGAAGCTATACGTGCCCCACCGACTTGGCAGCCTTTTTGTTTCCTCACTACCGAAGGTAGGAAGCTGTACAAAAATAAAAATGAAGAATATTGCCCTCCAACGTTAAAATGTTCACTTCCTTTTTACGTGTCAGAGCTTTCTGAACAATTTTGGTACATACCGTGTCTGTGTGTCCATTACTCCCTCTCTCTCTCTCTCTCTCTGTTTGTCGGTCAGTCTGTCTGTGGTCCTTGTTCCAGGCAAAATTATATGGAGTCATTTGACGAAATTTTCAGGGATCGCGTGGGTAAGCCTAGACGGTCCCCTATTAATTTCATCGCCGTCGGACAAGCAGTAGCGTGTGCGCACGTGCAAACGTGAATTTTCTGAAACTGCGGTTTCTCGGTTCATAATGGGCCGGTATAGCTCACATTTAGAGGGTAGTTGGGGGATTACTCCAAGATGATTTCCTAAGATTTTCGTAAAAATTGGATCAGAAATAGCTACTGTGCATGCGCAAGCTGGAAACACGTTTTCATGGCTTCAACTCTGGAACTACCTATAGGACCAATTTCGGTGACATCTTCAGGGATCGTAAGGGTTAGCTCCAGGACGGTCCTCTATCAATTTCATTGCCGTTATTGCCGTAGCGTGCGTGCAGTCGCAAACGTGAATCTTCCGACACCACGGTTCTCTCAGTTCCTAATGAACCGATTTCGTTCAAATTCGTGGAGTATCTAGTCGGGGGCTGACTCAAAGATGGTAAGCTAAGAATTTCGTAACAATTGGATCAGTTATAGTTTACGCACATGCGAAAACTTGAAACTCTTTGTCTAAGGACTAATTCCGTAGCTATTCTACCTTTTTAGCTGGAATTTTCACTTAACTGATTCCATACGTCCATGATACAAAAGTGAGGAAGCCATACTGCCTACCCAACTTTGAAGACTTTTTTTTTACTTTGAGCTGGAAAGAAGGGGAAGGGTTGTTCTTTTCTACAAACTGCTATTACTGGGCTCAATAGTGTAGCATCATCAAATCGAGCAACTACGCGAAAGACGGTCTCTGGCTCAAAACGGTGAATGTAGATGACTGCAACTTACTGATCCACTCGATTCGCCTTCCGACCTCACTGGGGTTCGCCTCCAACCCCCCGAAGTGTACACTAGTCCTCGTCATCTTAATTAGTCTCGAGGCTCCTTAGTTGCTATTCACCAAGGAACTGCAAAGCGACGGAGGTCGTGATGAGTAGCGAGCTATGAGCTGAATCAACAAACCTTGACTCCTGTCATACCTCCACCAGTTTTGATCTCGCTGACTCAACTGGAGGGATGTCAGGATAAAGGGGAAGTAACGCCTGTCGTACGAGCATAACGAGCGTAAACACATTTTTCAATTGACTTTTCTTTAATATCGAAACATTGAACAAAGCAAACAAAAATTGATGGGGGGAAAATTGGCTATTTTAGCGTTGCTATACTTTATAAATCTACTCGGCGACCTTTACTATTTACTCAACTATAATTTTGTTCAATGGGGAATCATTAGAAAAATACCAGTAACTATCGAACTGTAACTCTGTCGATTTTTCACCAACAAAATCATTATCCACTCGTCGGAAAGGTCCCAATTTATGTGACACTTCACTGCATCTCACGCTGCCGATTTTTCCCTCCATACACGTACTTAAATTTTAACGTTAAATTTTTTGGGTTGAAAGAAATCTCACGAAACGTATACATTGACCCCCAGCCAAAAGACGTACCCACGTCAACAAAAATGAATTGTCGATTTCTTCGTTCACCGAACACTTCAAACTTTTTTTTGCTGTTGAGTTTACCCACCGAAGGTATCAGAAGCTGTTTCGACTTTCTTGAGGTGGAAATTTCAATGTCCAAATTTCCAATTGCATTTTATATACCTACTTGGTACGTTTTAGACAGTTCGTAACAGATGTCCGGTCAGCATAAAAACGCATAATTCCCATACTTTTCATCTGATTTCTACGATGGTTCTGGTCTCCTATTCATTTCAAACCTGCCCGACCGATAGCAGCTTCCATAATGGCCCGGTTCGAATGACCCACTTGAACTTGCTAAGTAGCAGTAACTTGAGGCTGTCTTCCAGATTATTCCCGATAAATTCCATTGCAGTCGGATCATGTAAAAGCATCGGTAATCATAATCGTGAAAATCGTTGAAGCTAAAATTGGAGCTGAAATTGCTGAAACTAAGTGCCACACCTACCTACTTTATATTCTGAGACGCTTTATGGTAAAAACAAATGTTCTGCCAAGTGGATTTAGTACAGCTTCCTCGCGTGCAAGAAAACTTGAACGAAATCTGATGAAAGCTTAGATTGTTAGAGCTGTAACCAAAAGATTCACTGGATTCCATGTTAGCGCATGCGCAGTGTCTGTTGCTGGTTCAATCATGATGAAATTCATATGGGACCTCACAGGGTCAGAAGGTAAAATATGAACAAAGTCGGATGAAAACTCTGGAAGTTATGGATGTAACAAGGAAATGCGGACAGACAGACAAGGCGGAACGGAATTTGTTCAGGAGGTTCTGAAATGAAAAATGCGAATTGAAATTCCAATTTCGGAGGACGCTAATTATTGTTTCGATTCCGGAAGTGGAAATAAATCTTCCACTAGCTCGGAAGCAACAGCAGATCGGTTATAATCATTCAAATTTAAAAACTGGTTAAATTCCAATTGGTAAAATAGAGTCCGAAGCTTTTAAAACTATCTAAATCGTGCAATAATAAGTAGATATACATACATTTTGGGCGATGTAACTTTTAAAACTCAATTTCATCAAAATAAAAAAGTTGGTACCTACCTAAAAATTTGAAGAAAAAATAAATAAATAAAAATGAAATTAAGGTCTCTCTTTCACTGATTATGCACCACACCTCACCATGTATTTGATTAGATAATGTAGCCATTTAATGATGATGAGTAGTTAAAATGATGTAATTCAAATCATAAACTAGGAGCTCCATTCTTCTCCGGATACTCCAATAAACAACCGAACTTTCCCTCTCAACCGCAGCATCCCCACCATTTCTGGTGGTTCAACAGCACTAAGTGGGTAAAATATGGAAAACCCATAAATTTCCCCCTTGTATTGGCACTCCCTGACAAGTGTGCTCTCAAGATGAGGGCGAAACCCCTATTTTCACGGGATTTATGGTTTATTCCATCGGCACGTAGCCGTTACCGTTTTCAGCAGACAATGATCCTTTCTAATGAAACTCAGAATCCCCGTGGCTCTCATTTATCCTTCAGGTCTCTGGTTCCAGCACTCGTTTCGCTTGATATTAAAATCTTTCCTGGCCACCTTTGTTGGTCGTTCTTTTTTAGATCACGTTCCTCGGATATTTTTCACCAGCCAACCTCCCACGTTCTTTGTAGTGGCTGAGAAGTTCTCATCTTAAACAAGGGCGCTCTTCCTCGTTCTGTCTCTTGCGTGATAACAATAGCGAGTTGTGTCTTACGAACTATCGGGACGTTTTTTCCTGGCTCGTATACCTTTCGTTGAGAGCGAAAGCAATTACCTATTCATTGTGTTACGCATCACATAGTCAATTTTAAAGAGAATCTCGAAATAGTATCATGATTTGGTGTAGGTACTTACTATACCTACATCCATCCAACAATACCTTCTGCATAGATCAGTGACTTGTATACTAGCTCTGACGCCCCCATGGTGAAGGAAGGAAAAAAAGGTTGACATTCAGGATTAGATTGATTAGAGTGATTGGATAGAGTGATTTCATAAATACCTCATAATCTCTTTGGCGTAATATCATTACGATTGTACTCATATAGATAACTGAATTCCATAAGGGACCATCTGGAGAATCATTATTCAATTTGATATGCTACTTTCAAGAATTGTATATATATATATAATATAGGCGTAGAGAGCAGAAGTTGTATAGAGAGAAAACAAGTTACTCTTGGTTACATTTCACTCGACGATCTCCCTCGCAAAAGTCTTTTTGAAGTCGTTTCCAACGTCCCTCCTGCATAGATCAGTGACTTGTATACTAGCTCTGATGCCCCCATGGTGAAGGAAGGAAAAAAAGGTTGACATTCTGGGTTTGATTCAGATAAATAAGCCCACTCATCGCAACTACTATTGCAACAACATTCTTCAAAAATCTGCCGACATACCTCATAAATCTATTTTTTGTGAAAGTATCAGGACAATGGGGGTTTTGCCCTCATTTGAGAGCACCACTCTATGGGTTTTCAATATTTCACCCATTTGAACCGCCAGAAATGGTGGGGATGCTGTGATTGAGAAGAAAGGTCAGTTCTTTATAATTGCTGTACCCGGAGAAGAATGGAGCTCCTAGTTTATGATTTGAATTACATCATTTTAACTACACATCATTATCAAATGGCTACCACTCGGGACTTCGGGGGCGTAGAATAATAAGAAGAAGGTACTTAATGAGGAAGAGTTTGCCGTGAAACTTATGCTCCAAAGAAATGGTCGACTCGCCTTCGAAAATATTGCGTCCACGGAGCAGATGCCTATTTCACGGTTGATATCCGCCAAAATTATATTATCAACTCTCAGACGACTCGGACTGGGTGGGGAAAGGAAAGTAGCCGGGTCGACTGGGTTTTAGCTCCTCACTACCCTGCCCTCCGACTACATCTATTTTCACCCATATTCTAACCCAGTTTACCCTCCCTTCACCGACTTCTTCATCCACAACCTTCCCTGCTGGGTGATGGATTGCCTTATAAAGGACCGTTCCGAGCCCTCTCCCGTCACCCGCTGAGATGAACACAGCCTATCGGTCAACACTTTTTTTTTTTTTTCAACCGAGGTACAAATGCCGAGTTAATGGTAGTCTCATATGAAAGAGTAGTATATTTCCCTCGTGGTGGACGATGCGACGTCAGGGTTGTTAGAAAAACATCGGCCATAGACGCCAACACGTATAAAATTAGGTTCCTTGAGAATGAAGAAGATTGATGAACAGACCGATTGAGTCACATTGCTACATCCACACTATTGCGTATACGGACTAAAGTGAACCGATTGCAACAGGACTTTGTATTCTAGTTGCCCCACATCAGAGCAACTCAGGTAGGTACGTGTGCCATAGGTTGTGGTCCAACGATCATGTCGTTTACAATATCAAAGGGATTTCTGTGTTCCAATACCCAACTTCATCCATTTTTGAGGGATCGAGCTCTACCTTGTGGCATTTGGCCCCTCATAACGCCTTATAAATAATGACATTAGTATCATCTGCACCTCCAAATAAATGTAAACATCTTTGACATGTTATGTCTTTGCTTTGGCACATTAAAATAAAAAAACTGCCACGAAAAGCGTAAATTTTATTTTTCTAGTTGTGACCTCCCTAAGCAGCTCTCTTTATCTCCCCCTCCCCAACAAATGCTTATCTTAAGAAATTCCTCATAAATTTTCAAAACCGATACTCCCGACGGACGGTAGAAAATACAAAGTCGTAATGTTTATTTTCACTCTTTATAATGTATTCAACGATTTGTTTTTTCATTTTATAACCTTTTTCTTCTTCTAATAAACAGAGGGTGGATGTAGTGCAAAAAGAAATGTATTAATGAAATCACCTCGTGTTGAAATAATGAAGGTGTTCCTGGCGTGATTTCATGAATACCTCATAATCTCTTTGGCGTAATATCATTACGATGGTACTCATATAGATAACTGAATTCCATAAGGGACCTTCTGGAGAATCATTATTCAATTTAATATGCTACTTTCAAGAATTGTATATATAATATAGGCGTATAGAGCAGAAGTTGTATAGAGAGAAAACAAGTTACTCTTGGTTACATTTCACTCGACGATCTCCCTTGCAAAAGTCTTTTTGAAGTCGTTTCCAACGTCCCTTCTGGGGAAAATACGATCCGTGGATACTTGGAGTGGTTTTGTACTGGATATCGCAGTGTCTGAGACAGAGCGCGTTAGAGAGAAAATTGGATATAGCTATAAACGAATTTCAGAGGCCACCTTCCAAAGGGAATAATACGCTCCACCAAGCAAGTAAAAGCATTTTCGAGGAGAAATTGAAAAATAAATGTAACGAGGGCACAGTAAGATGCAAAAGTTTGGGGAGCATGGAACATTGTTCAGAAGAACGGTTTATTCCACACTTCAGAGGGAAAGAATTAGGCCGGTACCGCACGTGTAGGTAATTGCTGTATTAACTACAGCATCGAGGAATTTTCTCGAGGCGTGAAGAGGAACACCGTCAAGCTACGTGTGTGTGGATTTCATGGAGCTCTACACGATTACCCTAGGTATCCTTTTCTGTAACGGTTGCAATGTTACGGGTTTGATACAAGTTGGGTGCCCTAAAATTGGGCTTAAGGGTTGAAACTCTTGTACTTCAGTTATTTGATTCTAAAACTTAATTACTTGAAATAAATCAATGGAACTCGGAGAATCCATCCCTCACAGCAGTGCATTTATGTCGAGTCCATCCACAGGGGCATACTCTTTGACCTAACCAACAACCACGACCACTCAAACTAGCTCTAACATCGGTCGTTTTCTTATACCATCCTGAACATTTATTACACAGAGGTCCTGGATGTCTCATCTCCAAAAGTTGTTTCAAATTCCAAGCCTACGCCGAATTTTCAGTAATGAACCGCAGCTACCGTAGGTGTTTGGGAAGGGTAATCAGGGTCCCATTGTGCTCAAATTCGGAGTGTAGTTGGGGGCTGACTCTAAGACAAATCCCTAAGAATATCGCCACAATTTGATAAGTGATGGTCACTGAGCATTCGTAATTTTGAAATTTATTGTCATAGGCGTAACTCAGGAACTATCTTCTGCTCCGAAATCACCCTGAACTTTATTTTTTTAACGCCCCCATCAGTACCATTGAAAAAAAGTTGCATCCGCCTACTCACATAGCTCATCTTCCATGATATTATGGCTCTCAACTGTTTCGTTTTTTCTTTTAATCTCCTCTGCTCTGGTCTCATTGCTCCCTACTTTTTCCGTTATTCTTAATCCATAATCATGTTTGAAATTGTTCATATTAATAATTATATTTCTGTCCTATTTTGTATCTCTCCTACTTCAAGAAATTTATGCTCGCTTGGCGAATGTTGTTATATTTAAATAATTACGTAATTGGGTTCGCCCGTAGCAATGAAATAAATAAATAAATGAATAAACAATTCTACCAATTTTGCTGAAATGCTCACTAACTGATTCCATACTCCGCGCTATTTTTGAATCCATTCTATTTTTTAGCCTCCACCATTCAAACATGACTCCTACTTCATTAATAAACTTGGATTAGAGTGGGATGAGCCTCATCTGTAATGACATTTAACAATTTATTAGGGCTGAGGAAGGTGGATGAGAAACGCCAAAACATGTACCTCCCTGTCAAAAATGAATTAAGACTCCAAACATCTCATTTTTGGACCATCTGGAATACCCCATTACGATATGTTTGATAAGGGTCGGTACGATGAAAACGCCATTATCAGTCCACGAAGGCATCATCGTAATGTGCTCGACGTCCGGTGAGTCCCACTCGGAACATAATAATCGTTAGGTAGCTGACCATACATCACTCCTGATAGCTCTCCGCAATCTCTAAGGGATAAATGCGGTATCTAACTAACGGTGAGACTTGAGTCAAACGGTGAGTTATACATATTCAGCTCTGCATAGCTACAATCTCGTACCTAGATTTAGGTAAGTCTCCCAACGAGGTTTGGATCGATTATGTTGAATCGATGCATTCATCTCTCCGTTGTGCATCCTCATCGTGCTTCCTTTCAATTGCGATATTAGTCGGCTTTATTTAATAATTGTTTGGTATTACAGTCCTGGACGGAAAATGATCATACCAACCCATCATTCATAAAATGAGATGATTTTTCAATATTTAGCTCAAGTAACTGAGGAAAGAACGTATAAAAGTATTGGAAAAGGCGTTAATGATTGTGTAATGAGGAAAAAAATTGTAAAATCCTCCCTTTACGTCATGACACACCCTTGAAGGCACGAGAGTGCGTAAAAGTAGTGAGTTATTATAGAAATTGTTTACCTATACAGGGTGATTCAGGACGGAAGCGAAAAAAAAAAAAAAAAAAATTGGGTGAAACTAGACCCAAAATGGGGTAGAATGCTACCAACCGCACCTTTCTATCTCAATCTGTTCACAAGATATAATTTTTTTAAAGTTTTTTTTTCAGAAAACCACGTTTTTTGCCATAAAAACCCACATTTCTTCACTTTCAAACGATTTTTTTCCATTTTTGGAAAAAATATCAGGATACCCCTGTCAGGGATATCCCTGGTATTTTAAACTGTGATCAATTTTAGGTAGGTAGGCCTAAGTAATTATTAAGATGTCCTAAGTACTTAATAAGATGTTATGATCTCGGTGTACACAGGTGAAATCCATGCCTGGAAAGGGTGACCATCAAAAGGCACCGAAATATTGCGAAATAAAAGAAGTTAAAAACCGACTGGTGAGGTCATTCATCCTGAAGCTCTGAATTTATTACATATCACACCCCATCTCACCCAACCATTTTCCCCCTCCTTCAACATCCTTCAGAGGACTACTAAACAAAGTTGGTTGGAGTTTTCAGTTTGGCATTGTACCTGTTTTTTTCTTCTGTTTTAGGACGAAGCACTTGGGCAGGTCAACAAAGTCCACCTAAAGACTAGGTTCTCTCCGAATTGGGGCCCCCAGTCGCAAAAGTCAGGTACCTATTTACTATTAGGTAGATACTCATTTTTTCTGTGCTAGGCATGGGGCCTTACTGGAGAACTTGTTTTTTGCTTGCTCGGAGGGCGGTCTGCCCCCTCCCCCCTAAACTGGTCCCTTGTCCTTTATCACAAAGATTTACATATCCTATTACTTTACTTTTTCACTTTGTATCCGAGGCTCCTGCGATTCCTGTTCTCATCTTGTCTTGTCGCACATATAAATGGTTATGGAGGTGCATCGTTACCTTCGGGGAAGAGAAAAGTCAGGGGTTCCTTTCCAACAACAAACAATGGAGGTTACTCCCGCTCGCTCTGACCGGACCTCTTACCTTCTCTGAAATTTCCAAGGTAAATAAATAGGAGGAGTTTACATGATAAAGCTGTTGCATCGTGCGCGGGGACTCCTCTAACTTGGGGGTTCAGGAAAAATAAATTGACGAGCTTCTCGAGATAGCCCGACTCGAGACAGGATAATGCTTTCTTACCCACCCAGCGTACCTGCGCTTCTACATGACCTGATTCTAAGGGGTTGTCAGTAATATTAATCTTGGAGACTCATCCTCCTCTCTAAATTCGAAAAAATCTTGGGTTCTCATCTTGTTCAACCGTGATAATGAATCACTGAGAATAAAGCACAGGGAATTTCCTGTGACTAGGAATGAAATAATGAATGACCAGGTAAATTGACCCCAAATGAAGAAAATCTTTCCGGACAAACGTGTTTAAAAATATAAGTTGACCGAATAGTGAGAGCTTTCTTTCTTTCTTATATTTTAATTTTTCAATTAAAAGGTTTCAGCTATCCCAAATGGTGCAAGGTGGTGTTCACTGATGGTATATTGTTAAATAATCGTAGGTACTACAAGCTATGTCCCATTCTAACCTAAGTTCCAAAACCCTTTATATTTTTTATTTCAAAAATATAAAAGAAGTTTCAGCGAATATTTGAAGAAACAGAAGCTATTGCAATGGCTTCAAAATTTCAAAAATTTTCCCCATGGAAATCCGTTCTAGACCATTTTAAAACAATTCTTGAAGTTTAAAACTTTTTCATATATATACTCGGCGCTGCCCGCCAAGAGTAAGCCCCCCTGGACCCCCCGGGATCTATCTCTTCT
>JAEMON010000005.1:30686748-30701137 GCA_030264115.1 Lygus lineolaris
AAAGTAAACAACAAACTTGGTTCGGTGGAATCGAAAGAAATTAGCGTTTGAACAGCTGATATTTGAACGGAGAATTCGCCTACTCGGGAAGAATTGCGATTCACACTCGTGTTTCTGCTCTTTATTTAATTCAACTTAAGTCCTTACAGGGAGCGAACATCAATGGATTCGAAACATCATGAGACCATTCTACCAAGGCCCATTTTGATTCTTAATCCAATGTAAGCATTCTGTGATTGTTGGCACTCACCCGTGGAAGCCAGTATTTCTGCCGTTCACCAGGAGAGTCTGGGTACACTTCACCTGCGATCATTGCGATGCATGTTTCTGACAGTGAACCGGGCTCCCCTGGTAACATAATCCTACATACAATATTCTTCTTCTTTTTTTCTCTCTTCTCTGATTATTCATTGATCGTGGGGAGCGCCTATAGACACTAAGTGTCCAGTGAAAGAGAACAAAAACACATTTGTTACTCGTAAAATAAATAAACGAACAAAAAGTAGAGAGTGACCGATGAACCGGTCGGTTGGTGAAAGCTAGAACCAAGAGTAGGAAAAATCGAGGGGTTTGAACCAAGGGTGAGGACCTCATTCATCTTGAGAAAGGTCTGGAACTAAGGGCTCCGAGAGATGAGCGCCAAATGGGGGGGATATTCAAACCAAGTTTTTCTGCCACCTATCCATTTCATAATGCCCCGGCATTTTTTTCCCGACAGCTGGCCGTAAAACAGAGGCAGTTCAATAAATAAGCTTGTTTGAACAATAATAAGAATAAACAAATGTACAATATTAAGACATAGGTAATGCTATAAAGGAAATAAGTAACTCATAAGGAATATTTTTATCTTTGTCTGCATATGATAATTCTCATATTATCTTCTTTACTTGAGTTAGACCTTTGAATTTTGAGAAACTGATGTTTGGAGGAATTCACGCTTGCGGTTTTATTTATGATAATTCATGCTGATCAGGAGTACAGGTATACTAAGGTAAGGGAATGGAATTAAGCCAGTTCTTGTTGTCGTAAACAAGAAACAACCTATTTTCCGATGTTTGCTCCCAAGTCTACCGAGAGTAGTGGAAGCTTTCTTTTCACTTTGACAATATAAAAAAATATTGTTATCCAAAATTGAAATTTCCATTCGCATTCCACGTTTCAGAGCTTTCTGAACAAATTTGGTTCCGTTTCTCTCTTTCTGCGGGTCTGTCTGTCTGAATTTCCTTGTGATAGTCATGTCTTCCAGAGTTTTAATCCGATTTTGTTCAAATTATCAGGGATCGGGCCCTTGGGCGCCCATATGAATTTCATAATGATTTAATCAACAGTGCGCTCTACGCACGTTCTAACGTGAATTTCGTTCTCGTTTACGTTGACATTTGTAGAACTAACAAAAATCAACACAATCGAGAGTTTTAACTCTAATTGTTTAGTTTTTTTTTTAAATTATGTTCATATTTTGTCTTAACTGACAAACATCAACACGATCAAGAGTTTTGAACTCACTTAACTTTTTTATTTCAAATGTTCCTGGACGCAAGGGAGCTATTTGCCATTTCCACTTGTCAGAATATTTCGAATTGTTTTTGAGCAATAAAAACTCAAACCATACTCCAATGAATTGAAAACACCTCAACAAATTGGATAAAATGATTCTTGGAAAGTTCGCTCATCAACTCATGCTGGATGAGTTATTTTTCCTCTACAATTTGCTAAAAACAGTGGGCAGGTAGGTACAAGCAGTTTTACGGTAGTGCATCTGCGGGTGAACGAATCCTCAAACGGCGCACAGGGTCTACCCAACCATCATGTGTGATCGGTCGTGCGGGTCTTGCTTAACCTGCCAGTTGTGAAACTCTGCTTGAGTAGGTACCAAATCTCCACTCATATTTTTGATGTGCCTACTTTTACCTTACCTACATTGGGATAAGAGCAATTTCCACTCCATAGACACACGTGTTCCTCTGCAGGAATCTCTTAACTTATTGTATCGAAAGGATTCGTTCTCATAACTTGCAGTCTTCTCATAACTTCTCATAACTTACGGTCGTATATCCTCACACGGCGCACAGGGTCTACCCAACCATCAAGTGTGATCGGTCGTGCTGGTCTTGCCTAACCTTTCATTTGTGAAGCTCTGCTTGAGCAGGTACCAAATCTCCACCCATATTTTTCATGAACCTACTTATTTACCTTTCCTACTTTGGAATAGGAGAACTTTCCACTACATAGACACACGTATTCTTGTGCAAGAATCAGTTTATAGATGATTATAGTTGGGATTCAGCCAGAGATAAAGACTTCCTCACTAACATTCTTTATTGTTAAATGTTTCAGGTTCAGCTTGACCCATCTTCAGGTAAACCTGTGCATCAATTTAGCAGAAAATGTAGTCAGACAAGGAGAAGAGGTCAAGGGCAAAAGTAAGTAATCACCCACCACAAGCCAATCATTCCAATAAAAGTGCATGACAACACATGAAGACGGGTCAAGCTTGACCTGAAACGTAACAATTTAGAATGAACCTAAGTGAGGGAATCTTTATCTCCGGCTGAATCTCGACTGTAATCATCTATAAACTAAATTCAGTGCATTCATGCGCGAAACATGCGCTCTGCTACCATGTCAGGATGGAAGGGCGGATAAACCAGCTACCCATACAGCACAGCATAGTTTTTCCTCCCTAAAAGCTTAATAAAAGGTGAGGCGGTATGACGGTTTGAACCCCTTCGGAACCAGTGAGTAATCAGCTTAGCTCAAAGGGGATTCAGGACTGATTGTTCAGTACTGACCCTCCTGATCGCCCTAGCTGTCAAGAATTGAAAATGTACCAGTCGAAATTACAGTAAGAATACGAACCAAAAAATTGTTTCTTTAAGCCTCAAGCTACCCAATTCAACCCCTGTTTTTAAAACCTCTGTTCGTCGAAGAAAAATCTCTCCAAGCCTTCCTAGATATCTCGGTCCGAGGAGATGGATTTTATTCATAGCACTTCACCGTATGGTCCCCACCGTATAACCAACAGGGTTGAATAGGAAATGTATGATAAATATGCGGAGTGAGTCCCAGAGGCGTGGGTTGGTTTCCGATAGAGTTGAAACTTGGAAGCAATGTGCAGCTTGAGGGCTGGAATGAACCATGTTCGATATAATGGATGTTGTTGAAGCTTTGCCTGGAGCACTCCGTTTTGTGAGGGTGTGCCAACTTGGTTTTTTATTTTTAAAATTCCACGAGGTGGTGAAATAATATTTTATCAACGCCTGGTATGTTACATAAATATTAAGCATGAAAAATAAATGCAAATTTATTAATTTTTTAATGGAATTTATTCTACAACCACTGGCCGGTTGATTTTAGTCTTTGAAATCACGATCCCAGTATGGAATTTTACCCTGCCAAAATCGTTTTTTCGAGTACTCAAAGACAATGACATTAATTTTTTCTCGAATCTATCAAAGCGGAAGCTTTTTTTTCAATTTAGTGGGGTGAAAAATTCTCTCTCTCCGAAATCGAAATCTCCAATCGCATTTATACGTATTAGACCTTTCTGACAGATTTTTTTTTCGGTTTGTTTGTGTATCAACAAATCCTTGCCACGCGCAATAGGTACTTCAAAATTTTCCGAACTATTCCAATACACTTTTCAGGCATTGTGCGGGTTGGGCAGTAGGACGTGTTCCCATTGAAATGTCAGTCCTGTCGGATGTCGGATCAAATCAACCCAAACGCGTGCAGATACGTGAATGACCGCAAAGAAACACCGATTTTTCACGACGGAACGATTCCACTCAAACTCGTAGGGTTCAGGAATTGATCCATGATGGTCCAAAACGGATTTCCATGGGGAAATTAATAAATTCGAATACCAACAATTTCTGACCATTCGTTTCAGCGAATTTTTGAAGAAATATCCGCTATAGAACCAGCTTCAAAATTTAAGTAAAGCTAATTAGCGAATTTTCGAAGAAAATGAAGCTATTGCAATGGCTTCAAAATTTTTTGAATGCAAATTTTTGACAATTTTCTTCATGGAAATCCGTTTCAAACCATTCTAAAACGATTCCTGAGATAGTTTTTTTGGGGGGGTTTTCGGTGTAAATTACCATCCTAAACATAGGAACATATATGATATATTCAGAATCAGCGTGAAATTTCCTATAAGAAACACCCACAAAATCGGTTAAAATTATTGTTTGAAAATTCGCTCAGCAACTCATGCTGCATGACTGGAACTTTTTTTGAATATTGTCTATCTTGAAAATCCATTTTAGGCCATTCTAAAACGATTCCCAAAGTTTCTATTCTTTCTATTCTCATGTATATTTATGCTTGGATGTATGTATGTGTGTGTCACTCCAGACGATATCTGACCCTAGGATCGACCTAAAAAATTATTTAAAAATGACAAAATGTCAATAATGACAAAAGAAAGGATGAGCTCACTGGCCAAATTTCGGAGTTCTCTGTGGGATCGAATTTTGAAAATTTTTAGGAATTTTTAGGAAAAATGTGTTTTTTGAGGTTAATGGTGTAAATTAGTAACATAGTTACATCGTAGTAACTTATATGGTATATTCGGAATCAGCGCAAAATTTCCAACTGGAATCACTCACCAAATTGGCGAAAATGGTTCTTGGAAAGTTCGCTCATCGACTCATGCTGCTTGAGTCATTTTCTCTCTCAAATCCGCTAAAACCAGTGGGCAGGTAGGTAGGTACAAGCAGTTTTACGGTAGTGCATTTGCGGGTGAGCGAATCCTCACACGGTGCACAGGGTCACCCAACCTTCATGTGTGATCGGTCGTTCGGGTCTTGCCTAACCTGCCAGTTGTGAAACTCTGCTTGAGTAGGTACCAAATCTCCACTCATATTTTTGATGTACCTATTTATTTACCTTACCTACATTGGGATAAGGACAATTTCCACTCCATAGACACCTGTATTCCTCTGCAGGAGTCTGTTAACTTATTGTATCGAAAGGATTCGTTCTCATAACTTGCACTGTTGCACTTGTAAGAGTTAGGTAACGGGCCAAATTATCTTCACTCATGTTTCACTCGCTGCACTGTGGTGTCTTCGGATGACTAATACAATCCAAAACCAACGGATCCAAAAATGAATACGGAACCCAGTAAATTCACTCAGAAGAAAACTACGGATATTTACGAAAGGGTAGTAGGTATATAATGAATAGGTAATATCACCTCCTCGATTATTGCGAATTCCAAAAATCCTTGGTTTTTAACCAGAATTAACAGAATGAGAAAACGTATTGCTGCAAACAAGTGAACAATTATTGATCCCCAGTAATGCATTATTATCAATTATTGTTTTGGGATTTTACCTTTGGGTGTGCTCTACCTAACTATATGCGTCAGTGGCAACGGTAATGGAGAAGTGTCAAGTGAAGAGCGTTATTTGGCTTCCCATAGTCGTGAGGATTTATTCTAATACCCTTAAAATATTGTGGAAATCTGGTAGTCAAACGAAAAAAGTGATATAGAGAAACACATAAAATATATTTCAAAACTCAGGTAAGTTGGCAAGAATCTTGGGGAGATTCAAATGGTAAATATGAACTGCAACGATTCTTCTAGATTTCGCATGGCACTCTTCATTATGGAAATTTGTACGTACTGCTTTATAATAACGTGGTTCTGCTATAAGCTTGTAAATTCAGTCTAGACGCTACCGTCGAAATAAATTTAGAGAGAGGTGTGATTTACATCCATTGTTATTCCGCGTTTTCTCACATTTATGCATCTGAGTCAGGACGAACTCGGCAGTCGTGATGGATAGACGAGGAGACCGTGAAAAGGTGAAAAGCGGGGAATACGCCCTTCCTCTCATCTTCACGTAGGCGCGCTTCCAAGCTATTGTTGATGGCTACATATTTCATGTAAGGCCCCCGAGGAGCCCTTCTCTTGTGTAAGATCGAAATGCCCCTTCTCCTTCCTGAAACTGATGGATCCGCCCTTACCGCATTAGTCTAAGTCACATCAGGTGACGCCGTCATCCATAATTTATGATAACCTCCTTGCGCAGGACCACTATCCCCTATTCGTGTCCCTTTTTTTCTGGATTCGGCGGTTTATCTTCACCCGTCCTGGATTATTGAAGGCCTACATCTACTTTGCATGGTGTCTTCAGATTTGCATATCCGTCAAATGATGTCCTCGTGGAACAAACATCGATCCCAACGCAGGTTCAAAACTGTGCAAGGCATCCAAAGGGACCAAGAAAAATTATAATAAATTGTATTTTTTCGATCATTTCAATCTGAGAGTGACACCCTCAAATCAGTCAAAATCCATTAAGCATTTACGGGTGGACGTCACTCACATAAGGTTTTTATAACTTTAGTGATGAATAAGCAAAATAATCTGGGAACCTCCAAAGACGAGGAATGTTCTGAAAAATTTAGGGTTTTTAAACATGTAACAAGAAAAGCATGGACATCATCCGGAGATAATTAATTATAAGGAAAAAAGATAGGTAGTAAATTGAAGGAATTGGTTCAGCCGTTTGAAAAGCAAACATACAGATAAGAAATTTCCTTTACTAAGTTGTGACTATCAGAAAAATCACATAACGAATTTATGAGTAAACGGATGACTCAAAACATAATCACGAAAAACTAGGAAGGCATCCAAAGGAACTGAGAAAAAAATTCTCATACATTAGTTTTTTTTTTTTTTTTAATTTTTTTTTTTTTAGCCCTGCCTGAGAGTGAAACCCACTGATCCTGTGAGAACAGGCTAGACCCCATCATTTATGACAACGACGACGGTAAGGATCTGTGGCTGTTAGTTGAGGAAGTCAAAGATTCCCCTCTTCATCCCCCGTGGACAGTAGAAGTTGTATGGCAAGGAGGAGGAGGTTTTGGCTGAATCATACTTGAATGATGAGGACAAATCGAATGGAATTGAATGGTGCGATCAGGCAAATTACCACTACCAGGTTTTCGTAGATAAATGTTTTGTGAGGGATGTCCTCGTAAGCACAACCGGCAAGTCTATAATCCTCATCCACAAGTATAACTGCCTAATATTCTGGCGCTAAAGATTTTGCTGTTGTTACTATTAGCATGTCAGCATCTTCCACAAGCTTGTTTGGTGGCGATATGTGACTTTTCCAGTTAAGACTGTGAAAGTGTAATAAACAGTTCTTTATTGTTTTCGTTCGATAGAAACGTTTCCTGGAGGTTTTGTGTTTGGTGTTGTTGATCATCATTAACTCAGTTTTAAAATAATTATTATACAGGACGTTAGTGTTCAATGTAGTATTTATTTATAAAAATTATTTCTAAACTAATCAGCGTTATAAAATACTTCTAGAGTGTGAAAATTCTAAAACTACGAATCAACTAGTGTTTGTTGGGTAAACTAAAAAAAGCGATATTCTACTTTTTCCGTGAATGTTGCCCCACTCCTCGGGAGTTTTCATAAAAATGTTTCCAATATGCGTGTTCTAAAGATATTTAAATTCTCTACAACTTTCAATCACTAGACTTTTCGGTAAAATCGAGTCTTCTTGGAGTTCCTGCGATCCAAAGTGACCGAAATGTAAAAATTTTGCCTAAGGTTCTATTTTTGTCTTTTTTGATGCTGCACTGCGATGTTGCTATTCGTCCTACGGAAAAATGGTCCGGTAGCATTATTGTAGGAAATTTCGTCCTCTACATGATGGCCGATCGAGCACAGGGGTGGGTCACTCAAACTTGGGGTTCACACCTATTAACCATCCCAAACAGTATACTCGTATCGAAAATCCAGAACTACAAAATTTGATGTAGGGGCCTTTTCTTGTATCCATGGACCGGACTATAATATAGTGCATATTAGTGCATATAGAGCATATTATGCTCCAATATTCACGTTTCCTCTTAGTTTTTGCGTATCAAAGCTTTCTGAAATGATCAGAAACATGGACTCAAATCTCTAAAAGAACACGATTCTTCTTTGTAACATTATTTGTCACACGGAAAAATAAAGATTCGTTTATGAAAATTATACCTATCCCTTTAGTATTCAAAACTGAGTGACGGGATTTCCAATTGCGGGGGCTTCAGAGTTATGACTGCGGAGACCATAAATAATTATTATGAATTCATTCTTGTTCACATGAATTCACATGATGAATTCAAATAGAACTGGAGCAGTAATAATAGGAATATTGGAGAAGAAAAAAAGTCTCGGCACCCACTGTTGGGCAAACGCTATTCTGTAACTAAATTTGTTTTCGCGCAATAATGTGGTTTCAAGCATTCAACATCGATTTCATACTATATTTATGGTTGAAGTTTCTAGAATTGAATAGGACCAACAGGAATTAATAGAATGTGTAATGGGAGTGAATAACTAACGAGTAACTAATTTGTTACTCGTTAGTTATTCAGTTATTCGTTAGTTATTCAGTTATTCGAGTAACTAATTTGTTACTCGTTAGTTATGCACTCCCATTGAAAATGTCATCAATTTCCGTTGGTTCTATCGATTCTAGAGACTCAGGCGGTTTCAACCATATACCTAGTACAACATGGGTGTTCAATATTTAAAACCTTATTAATATACGAAGACAAATTTAGTTACATAATCGCGCTTGCCCAACAGTGGCGGAAATTAAACTACCGGAGCGTTGCACTATAGTGGTCGAAATTAGTTGATACTTCATTTTCACCACATCTACCCTCTTCCAACTATCTACTGCTCCTGATTCACTAACTTGAATAATTTAAAACATGAATACTCTTATATTATCCAACATTGATTTACCAAGAGTAACCGGTCAGTTTACATATTATGTAATGTATACATCATTATTCCGAGGGGTGCACTGTAGCACCAAAACCTGTAGATGAATTTTGATCAAATTTTGGAGATATTAAAAGTGATATTTCATAAATTTTTAGGCTTTATTTTAAGTATTAATTTGAAGACACTCTCGGACTCGTAAATTGACCTTCCATGAGATTAATGAGAAGTTCCTATAATTGTTTGGTTTTCTGAATAATTAATCAATTCTGGACCAAAAGGGGTCTGTTTGCTGAATAACTTATTTTATTTTGGTTAGAACTTCCTACGTACTGCTACTTCTTCGGAGGAGAAAGGAATTGACTAATCACACAAGTGAATAGATAACAACCGAATTCCATCACCCTTTCAGTGCTCTTTCAGTGCTTTAAGGCTCTTGCTATTGAATGGGGAGTGGGGAAGATGTAGGTAAACTGCCTATCTTCGGAAATTGAACCACGAGGGTAAAGGAAAGTTATTTTTATATAATGAGAGACATACTTAAAGTTCGAGGGCTCCTGACTGACTACCATGAGTGGAAAGAATACAGGTTGCTCCTCAATGGAACTGTTCCATGGAGAGACAAACTGTTGACATGTCACGGACTTGAAGTGGATTGTACCAACCAACTGTAGAGACATGATTCCCCCGTCACTACAGGCCAACTTCCCCTCTTTGGCTCAAATTTCGAAAAATATCTCCTATGGCAGTCAGTCCTCCTTATTCAGTCCAGTCCAAACATGCAGACTATAAGTCCAGACCAAATGTATATACCAGTAGATGTTTTTATGTGGTCGGGTTTGCAGAATTTTATGATTGCCTGTGTTCTTCAGAGCGAATACAACAGTTTCCTGACATGGTGTACGATCCTCATCAACCTTCATGGTGAATTTTGATGGAAAACAATCTAAGATTCACGGTCGGGGTGAAGTCAATCGTGAATTATTTGTTTTGTCGCTGTCTCCCACCCTCTCTGGATTGTACCGCAAAAGATTTGCGCCTTCCCTTTCGGAACAAAAGCTTCCTTCAATGAAAAGCCAAACGAGGGGTTGAAGAGGATACCAAAACAAACCCGGCGCTTCTAACAATAGAACGAGGCTCAATATGCGTGCTGTAAATCCATTATTAATGATTTATTTTTCTCTGCCTGACTGGACGTTTCTCGGTATAGGAACTTTCAAACTTGCTGCAATTCATTTTCTCTCCCTACGTGCCATTAATCTTCGAATTTTGAAGATTGTTGTTCGCAATGTACCATATATCAAACGATTATTATTGTGAACCACAGAAATCATAAAGTTGTGGAAATAACTCACTAGAGCTGTAAACTGCAAAAGGCAGCAGCACGGTATGGAACTACATCCACATCCAAGACAGCCGTGTGATTTCTCTGTAAACCAATCAACGTACCTCGTATGAATATGCAAGGAGGTCGACAGCTACTGTTCCCCTATGCATGGATTAGAAGGACGGATGGGTTTATTTATCAAAAGTGTGACGGTACTCTTGCAAATCCTGACTCAATATCTTCGAACCTGTTCTGATTGATGCAGTTGAAATTAAGGAAAGACCAAGATTTGTAAGAAACCATTAAAGAAACTTGTCTTTAGGAACAATCTACACTATTATTTGGGGGCAATAATCCATTCCATGATTTGTGTTTCTGAAGTATCACCGTGAAAAAATTGTGGATTTAGTAGGTTATTCTCGATAAAACCTTCTTTAAATTAATTAATTTATTTATTTATCGTGACTCATCTTTGAAATTTAATGTTGGACGCATTTTTGTGGATTTTTTGCTCTCGAAGTTACTGGGCCGAAATGAATGACATTCGGCGTGCTGGTTCTATTTGGGGTTCCCATTTCTCTACCAAAGGCATCAATAAGTAATTTTATTTCCATTTCATAATTAATTACTCGTATTTTAAAACCGTTTTAATCATGATCGTGAATACTGCGAATCGATGTTATGAGCAACCATAGAAGACGAATCGCCTTTCAAACATTAGCGTTGATTCTTTGCGATCGTATTCCACGTTTCAGCTAGACTCGTTCCATACTGCTTCGATTTTGAATGTTACAAATAGATTATAAATATTCAAGGAAAAATCATTTTGTTTGATACGAAATTGTCGCCAATGGGGAATTTCGGTGTGTCTTAATTTTGCATTTTCGACTTCAAATTCGGATTCGGTACCCTTGACAATCCCTCAGTTCTAATTTTCAGCTCAAAATGTACATTATAGCGGTGGCAGGCGCGGGGTGGGTGAAGTCATCTGAATCGATTTTACGGCACTCGTTTTCGCTCATTTCCAATCACTGGATACCCCTCATAAAGCACCTTTTTGGAAAGCAATCTCCGAAATCTCTCTATTTAACACATATTTTGGAATAGCCGGAATTGCTCATTTTCACAACTACTTGGAAATTAACAAACACAGTTGAGAAATGGTCGATATTTAATTAGGTACGAATATTAGGTACATGGTAGGTACATTCCTTACGATGTAGGTATGAACAAGTCCAATAAGTACGTATGCACTTTAACTTCAAGGAAAACTCCTTAGAGCTGCCACTTGCGTCAAAACCTTCACACAAAATGTGCCATTTTCGGGACATGTCAGGTGGATATGAGATATACCTAGCAAAGGATTCTTCCCTTCACCTCTGTAGAAATTTATCATTTGCGTGTTATCTGTGAAGAAATACGTATAATATACCGTTGTGTTATAATTTCAGGTTTTTTGTCCAAGGAATGCATGGTCTGCGTAGCAGCGATCAATATTAATGGGGCCCTAACTGAGTTTAGAAGGTTACGGATAACACTGGAGAGAAAATACGAAGAAAGAAGTATTGTACCATTCAAGAAAGTGGAGGAATCGGAGGAAGTGGTTAAGTCATCCATATATCAAACAGCTTGAAAGCTATTTAGAGATCCACTGCCTGCCGTTTTGCTCGCTCCCTCTCTCGCTCCAATACAGGTCAATTCCGCTGGTTTTACCCTTGAGTTGTCGCAGTAAATCCAGTAAAGAATACTACTTCTTCTTCCCCTTCACCAAATTAGAGATTTGGAGACTGGAGGATTTTTTCAAGGAAGCATCGCTGTTGCTGAAGTGTTCAGTCATTACTATCACCAAGGATTTTCCGTTTAAGCAAAAAATACTAGTATTGAAAACCTGGTTGTGTGTTTGTTACCTACCTACCTCCTTGAAACCATAATTTTCCAGAGAATAGGTGTTCACACGTATATCTTACAGTGGATTACATTCTACTGGCTTCCGGAACACGTCCATGCAAAAATTCGGTTCAGCAGTACTTACAGCTTTCTCTTAACAGTTCATTCATTTGAAAAACCTTTGAGTGGACGCTTAATTCATTTATTATCACACCAATGCCCCGTTTCTGACCAGTTCGAATGAACTGAACGTATTAGTTCTTGTCAATTTCATTCTTTTATTTAGTGTAATTGATACAAGAATTTATCCCCTTCGCTTCCCAAAATTATGTCGTTTTTCACGTACCGTTTAGGCCAATCATTCCTAAACCGCCCAATCTGGCAGTAAAATCAGTATTTTGTGATCAACCTAAGTTCTAAAAAAAACCTGGAAAATCCATATTTTTCACCATTGGAATCGCCCAAAATTGTTCTCGTAAAAAGAAAGTTGAAGACCTGAGAGACCAACGCCACCTCACCAAAGTAGCCATGATTTTTGGAGATTTTTGAATGTTTTTCCGTTTTCTCGACTTTTTGTGTTCAATACTAAAGGAGGAAAACTACGAATAACCAAAAATCATAGCTACAATGTTGCTAAGCTGAAATTAGTCTCATTCGACGCAAAATTCTCAGATCTTATAATTGTATTTTATAAAAAGACAATTTTGGGTGGCTATATTCGTCAACAATGGTTTTTTCTATGTTTTTAGAGGTTCAGAGTGGTAATTAGCTGTTTTAGGTATAGGAACGTGGGGTATATTCGGAATCATCGCAAATAACTTCGTCATGTCCAGAAACACCCCATTTTGCTCCACTGTGAGTCACCTCCGAACACGTGAAGTTCGAAGATGTTATGTACAATCTACGGTAGAACGGAGGGATGATTCAGCATGGCTAATATTAGTGTACGAGTCTATCCATTAGTGTAAGTACCTTCGTTGGCCTCGCTACTGCTAGCAGCGCGCTCTCGACAGAGCGGGCGCGGCGGTACAAACTTGGCAATTAGCAGGTGCTGCAAACTTCTACACTCAAGATCGTTAGGAAGTGTTACATCGTGGAGGAAGCTACGGATGGGAGACTCTGTAAGTTAGGACAGACGGTGAACCATCTTTCAGGGAATATTGACAGATTCGATGACCGAGCCTCGCAAGCTACTTCTCCTCAATTAAAATGTAATTGCATCAGGCAACAATCATGTTATTGTTGATAGGTAGGAACACTTCTTGGAATGTAAAATCTTGGATTCACCATGCAATACTCATAAAGTGTTGCCCATCAGAAAGTCTATGTCGTTTTCTGCTAAACAAATCTCAAACTCCTGGACGATTTATATGAGGTTTCTTGAAAAACTATGTCAAACTCCCCGGACAGGTAATGGGTCATAGTGGATCTATTTTTTTTCAATCATTTATAATATAATGATTAACAGGACGGTTTAATTTTTTTCCGACCGACATAAAAAGGCGTTACGGAGAAAATATCGCACCTTCGAGTTCTTTGTTACTCTTCGGAGTTGAATGGCGTGAAATAATTTTTAATCATTATTATAATCATATTATGATGTCACTGTAGAACCGTAGGCCTACCGTTTGTTTTTTTTTTTCTTTTTAAATAAATCATCAATGTTCGCAAAAAGGTTGGTAGTGTAGTGCTCCACGGGTGGCTTACTTGATTCTAAAATGTGCACTCATCTATACCCTTGCATAGGGAGTGTATGCCATACATTTAAATACTTTTCATCACATCAGAGTTCTCAGTTTTCCCTCAATCATCAAACGACAGGAAATAAAGGAGGTCTGATTGATGATGTTGTGAAAATCTCATCCAGTGCCCAGTTTTCCCGGTTCTAGTATTCAGCTTTTATAACAGTTACAATGTGGGTGATACCCCATCATGGAATCTTTCCACAACGACGAATCAACACAGTTGTACGAGTACAAACCAATGCCTATGTTAGTAATGAATTATTCTAGATATTGGTGCGATATAAAAGACAGCTTCGAACTATTGGAAACAGAATATTTATTGTTTTGTTGTTTCATATTCATCGAAAATCAGCGCAATGTAGTTTGGCTTTATAATATTGATTTGCAGTTCTTTACGTTTCTATGTAAGAACTGGTGTCCTATGTACACAAACCCTGACACAAATGAAAACACCATGCCTGTCGTGTAATGAACTGAATATTAATGAACTTAATAATATTCGCCAACAACAGTCGATCTGTTTCCCTCGTTGTAATATTCATGTATTTCTTTTCAATAATATATACGATTCATATTAGGATAGTGAATTTAGATAGGTAAGATATTAAGATTTCGAACAAATTAACTCATCATGTGCATTACCACGAATTTTTTTTTTTTGGGGGGGGGGGGGGGGGG
>JAEMON010000005.1:30716411-30729227 GCA_030264115.1 Lygus lineolaris
CGCTCACCAACTCATGCTGCATGAATGGAACTTTTTCTTCGATGAAATGAATTTTTTTCAATTTTCTGCCTTGCTAAACCCTGTATGGTCCAAGCTAGATTGCTCTAACTGTAATGTCAGACCGATTTTTAGTGAAATTTAGAAAATGTTTCAAAGTAGGTATGCATACCCTCGAGTAACATTGCCCCAATTTACAAAACTAAAATTAAATTTATCAAAACGATAAGTAAGTAAGTAAAAGTATGCAGGATTTCAGATTTTTTTTAAAATGTTCCAAGCATAAAAAATCCGATATTTTCCAAAATAACTGAAAGCAAGTTGTGCAAAATAACCCCGTTTTACGGAACCGATTGTGAGAAAAGTTAAAAAAGAACTTTTCGTCAACTAGTTGACTATCATTACATAAATATTATACTAATCTATACATTATTCACAAAGTTGATTTTGGTTGATGTGAAGGGACCGTAGTCTTGCGTATTACTACTATGGACTTTTTTTTATTAATGTTCTGCGTTCTTGAAACGTAAAAGAATTTTACATTAAGATTATATTGACAATTGACTGGGTACATTTTTCTGGGTTGATTTCAAGGTTCATCATTTGCACTGAGCAAAATTCAATAACTTAAATACCTATTGGGAATATACAGTTCATATTACCTACACCTAATGAGAACTGCATGTTCCCAATGCGGAATAGTTGTTCAATTTTATCCAGTGTGAATAATAAACCCTGAAATATGCTCCGTACAACTAATTTTGTCAATTTAGGGTACATTATTGGGGAAAACTAAAAATTTCGGTAAGTACCGAAGAATTGAATCTTGTTGTTTTTTTTTTTTTTTCAAGGTGATTTCGTATGTTGAATTTAATTTGAAGACCACTGAATTAATTCAAAGTAATAATAATATAACATATTATTAAACTGAATAACATTATTATTCAGTTTCGGATGTAGGTTTACATACCAGCCTGTTACTTCTCAACAACGAAGAGGTAGGTACTTAACGATATGTTTCGATTCGGGGTCATCGATGATTCATGTATTGGTGCCGACGGCGACGGTGGACTGGACACGCCTTTCCCAATATTTTCCACATTCTTGAAAAATTGCATGATTCTTGTCATAGTTTCGTCATTTTCTTGTGTTCTTTTCCCATTGAATCGTTTGTCGTTCAGAAT
Organism: Lygus lineolaris; assembly: GCA_030264115.1. Classification (NCBI taxonomy): domain Eukaryota; kingdom Metazoa; phylum Arthropoda; class Insecta; order Hemiptera; family Miridae; genus Lygus; species Lygus lineolaris. The sequence continues at coordinate 30,717,593 of JAEMON010000005.1, forward strand.
ACATCTTCCAAAATTTTCTTGCGGCATTTCGTTTGGTTTTCGAGGACGGGTTGGCCTGGGATCGCAACTACCCCCACGCCCTGTGCCCCCATTCCATTACCACTATTATCTTCTATTCTTCGGCATCCTGAAAGGTGGAAGGAGGGGTTCCTGGACCTTGTTCCTGGAGGATTATAGGTATTATAATACTGTTAAAACTGCACTGACGGATCGCTCCGTCTTTACTTTTGGGCCGATATTTCGGGGTTTTTCCCTTCACCAACCCAAGAGTAAACGATTCGTACTAAATTAGATAACTAGCTATTTCTGAATTAACATTTTTTTTAGCTCTCTTGGTATTTTCGATGTCTTAACCGAAGGCATTTTATTAGTTTCTCTAATCCATCTCTTTCGATGTCGTTGTTCGTCTGTATAGTAGGATTACAATTATACCTAATTCATTATAAATAGGCCTAGTAAGTACGAGTATATTCTTCTGTCCTTCTTATTATATAATAGGTAATCTTATTTTCGTAAACTCTTCTTAATTCAATGCTGAATGAGAAATTTTTCTTCTCATTCCCACCTCATTATAAGATCTTTCTGGTTTTCTAAAAATACTCAAATCGTTTAGGACTCCTAAAGAATCGTTTTTTTTTTTTCTTTCTTATTACAACTTCCTACTGTCAACTTACCTAATGTGAGTAGAATGAAAGCACAAGCGAGTAGTAGGGCTGTGGTGAAGGGAGGAATCACGTTCATGATGAAGATGAGAGTGAGAGTGCTATATGTCACAACACGCGGAGACAGACATGCGGGAGCACTTTTGTCGAAGGGTCGCGGCCGTTAGCCCTTTTTGGACTTGAATCCGGTGGCTTGGAGGCGGTCTGAGGCACCTTCGAGTAGGAGAGGTCGGTTTAGTTAGGGTTTTCACCGTTTTGCGCGCGACGGGCGCCACTTCTCGGGGTGAGTGAGGTGAACTCGTGTTCGTCAACTCCCGATAGATTGTTCTGGGATCTCTTAATTCTTGGAAGCCGCTGAAACGCAGAGCGTCGCGCCCCACAGTGGGACAAACGCGTAAATGACCCAATTTTTCAAAATTGGGAATTTTATTAATTTAATCGGTACCTAGGTACTGAAGGTCCCTTATAGTGGATTAGCTCTCTAGTCGATTGGATCTCTTATGATTATAATCAATATACAATAGCTAACAATCTATAGATTAACTTAGCTTCTCCATTTCAAAATAAAGGTTTTTCGAAGTACTTTGGTACTTCAAGGTTCAATAGGTTCCGTTCTGTTTATGTTTTGTTCCATTTTGATTAATTTTCGTTTCTGTTTTGTTCAATGTTTTGACGTAAGTAAAAAAAAACCTGAAAAATGTCAAAATTGGAAAACGCGTTCACGCTTTATCAATATATAGTTTTTCCCAGTCAAGATAAAAGTTTTCCGAAACAAAACCCATACTGCCGTGAGAAGGAAAAACGACTCATCGCCAAAATTAATACATTGCAGAAATTAGCTTTAAAGTTTTCCGCAGAAACCCAGCTGTAGATTCCTTGAAGTAGGTACATTCTAGCGACCCAATTTTTTGAGGGTTCGTAGATAGGGCAATTACTCAATTGCGATTTGAAATATTGAAAAATCGAGTTGTCGGTTGTTGGCGGTTTTTAAATTTCTCAATAACTTTATTCGATTAATTTTGGAGCTAAAATGCCTCAACTCGCTGTGGGATGTCTCATCCTCAAAAATAACACTATCGCTAAGGGGTTTGTTTGATGGAGAAACGCCTCAACTTGTAATAATTCGAGTTTCCCATCATTGTCAGGTAAGCAACAGCTAATCTCCCAGTTGCCAGCAGTGAAAAATCGCCTCATCATTGGTCTGCTGTGTAAACATTTGCAGGAGAAACGCCTCGAAAATGTTTATGAATGACTTGCTCCAAATTCGAAGCAAGTATTGACAAACGATTTGAAGGTAAAACGCCTCATCACAATTTTTGCCGAGTTGAGGTGATTTACCGTCCCAATATTGAAAAATAAACAGTGACTTGAGGCATTTCAAGCAACAAGTTGAGGTGTTTTACCTACAAAGCGCGTCGATGAGGCGTTTCTCCTTCAAACCGAGCAATTTCGGACTAATTATTGCCTTAATTACCCCCACTTTCGAATCGAATTTAGAAATTTCGACTTCACCATCGGAAAGAGCAAGTCGAAAATAGGGGGGGGGGGGGGGGGGGGGGGGGGGGGGGGGGGGGGGGGGGGTACTTGAAAATCCCATTTTCGTAAACATTGGAGTTGTGGAGTTGAGTCGTTTTTCTTTAACACGGCAGCATTGCCCCTTGACGTACCAACAATTGGATTCGATTTTCACTTTCTGCCGTCATGTAAATGACCAAGAAACGGTCTCGGAGGTTTTCTCCCAATATGAGCTTCAGAGTTCAACGGAAAGAACTGCAACACGTTTTTGAATCGCAACATAAAGATTGTCCTAAGAAGTTCTTAGGAGTTTGGAAGGCTGATTCATTTTTCCTCTTCATTGAATCAGCTTATTCAACCTTCTACTTTTCGTTTTGAGTAAAAAAAAAAAAAAAATCTTAATTCATAAATCAATTGGTCCGGTACGATCAATTCAAGTTTACCTTACTTTGATATTCGCTTTCCTTGGTTGAGTTCTGAATACCCCCGGTTACCTCTATTCACATACTTCGGACGAAATTATTGAAACACAGAATGTGTTTTAGCTCACGCGTTTCACACAAATCCCTCTTCAATCTTCAATTTTCGACTCAGCTGATCTGGGAGCTCCATTTTCAACTCAGCTGATCTGAGAGCTCCATTTTCGACACAGCTGATCTGAGAGCTCCATTTTTGACTCAGCTGATCTGAGAGCTCCATTTTCAACTCAGCTGATCTGGGAGCTCCATACTCGACTCGGATATGCATAAAAACAGTTTTATTTGAAATGGCAAACCTTTATTGTGAAACGGAAAACCTTTATCCTGAAATGGAAAACCTTAATTTTGAAATAGAAAACCTTAATTTTGAAATAGAAAACCTTTTTTCTGAAATGGAAATAACTTATTTTGAAATGGAAAACCCTTATTTTGTTTAGGAAAAAGTTTATTTTGACTAGGAAAAGCTATATTTTATTGAACCTTTATTTAATTCTCCAAGGTTCAACTAAAATATAATGTGGAGCTTGCATAAGTAAGAATGTTGCATTTTGAACTTCAAAATCTGATTAAGCGCCCATCAAAATTTCATAGTGCCAATTGTCAGCTTGAAATTACGGCTGGTTTGCCCAGAAAATAGGTTGAAAGGGAGCGCGTGACAGGCGTTTGGTGGGTGACGTCAGTTAGCTCCAAATTACAAGACTCATTTTCAGTAATTCTCAATCGTCGGATACTCCTTGTGTAGCACCATTTCGGAAATCCCTCATTCTCATTCAAATATTTCAAATTATTACGAAATAAAAAATAACCATGCAAGTTCCCCATTTTCAGGGGTTGTGCGGGTTAGCCCAGTAAAGGTATTCTATTAATGTCATGGTCGTCGGACTACTAGTTGCGTGTGCGCATGTTCAAACGTCAATTTCCTGGAACAACTGTTTCTCAGTCCCAAATGGACCGATCTCTCCCAGATTCGGACGATAGTTGGGGGCTGACTCAACGAAAATTTACCTATGACCTAGTCCTAAGATATATGGTAAGTCCTAAAGAGGCCACATACTATATTACAGCTGCGTAGAGTGAATATCCTAGAAACTGGCTTTAGGAGGCCCTACGTATCATCAAGTACAATTCCCAAGGAGGCTACATACCAAATTATAGTTCCATAGACTGAATAGCTTAGAAATTAGAAAACTTTGGGTCGCATTTTTGTGACTTTTTTGTAACGTTTTTGTGACATTTTTTCGTAACGTTTTTGTGACGTTTATGGACAGTTAGGCCATGGCTAAAGCATGTTCTATGCTAAAATACGAATATGCTCCGTATTCATACTCTAATTACATTTTCGAATTATCCCCGTTGGTTCTATTGCTTTCTGTAGACTTACGGTTCCAACGTGTGAATTAACATCGAGAATTGAGTGGTTGGCACCTCTGTGCTAACGAGAAACTGATGTAATTGAAAAATGGCGTTTGAGTAACACTAGGTACTATGTACCCTGGGTACATAGTACATAGTATGTACCCTGGGTTTTCACTTGAGTATTCACCTACCCTAATAAATGAATACCCGGGCCTTTAACACCATCTCTGGTTGTAGAACCTGTTCGGGACTCACGTCAGGGAGCTACTCAGCAGATGTGGGTTGGTTACGCCCTCGTTCCGCTAGATTGCTCGATATGTCCCTTTTAAACTCGGAGATCGTTAGAATGGAGTACGGAGGAGGAGTAGCTACCAAGTTTTGATTTCGATCACTGTTGGTTTTCACTCTTATTTTAACTACCTAGAATAAGCGGATGATTCCATATTTTTACAGCAATAAAAATTCCACCAAATGAATCTTCATCACAATACCTACTTACAAGGCGATGCAATTATGGGGACCTTATAAGCCAGGACCCAACCTTTTTAGCGAATTTTCGAAGAAAATGAAGCTATTTCAATGGCTTCAAAATTCTAGTAGTTATTGTAACTTTTCGAAGATTTTCTTCATGGAAATCCGTGTCGGACCATTCTAAAACGATTCCTGAAATTTAACATTTTTTTATATGTATATATATTTATATACCTATATAATGTGTCACTTCAGACGTTATCTTCCCAGGGGATCGAGATAAACAATTCCAAAACAATTTTAAAATGTCAATAATATCAAAAGAAAGGGTGAGTTCGTTGGCCAGAATTGTTGGAGTACTACAAGGGGTCAAATATTGAAAATTCAGAGTCAACCATCGCTTTAAAAAAAAACGTGTTTTTTGAGGTTTTTGGTGTGAATTACCATCTTAAACATAGGAACAACCCTATATGGTACATTCGGAATCCGTGTGAAATTTCCTATAAGAATCACCCACCCAATCGGTTAAAATTATTCTTTGAAAATTCGCTCACCAACTCATGCTGCATGAATGGAATTTACCCCCCCCCCCCCCCCCCCCCCCCCCCCCGAACGCCAGGGTGCCCCCCACTTTGTTCTATGTAAGTGTACTCTCCCGCTCCTCAAAAATGCTAAGTATGAATATAATTATGGTGTAATAAACCCTAATAATATACCAGATATTGTAATTAATACCAATTCAAACTGAACCTTCTATTAACAGTATGTAATTGAAATATTCAATTTCATAGCATTTCTGTTCTGTTTTGAGTGATCAATGTGACTCTTGACTTTGTTCTCCGGAGACTAATTTCACTATGTTTGGAAGAATTTTCGATTGCGCGCATCTTAGATCACACTCACGCTCCAACCAATGTATTTACCAACCTACGAGTAAATTGGTGTCAAGTTTATGGGCCCCGATCGCGCCTTCCCTGGAGACGCTTCACGCCCCCCAGGTTGAGTCCTTGGTCTAGGCTAAACTGCTCAATCCCTGAAAATATCATCAACTTTGTCGAAAAGTGTCACAAATTCGGCAGTTACACACATTTTCAAGTTGTACGTACACATGCACAAACAATTCACATTTACGCATGTGCACATCATGCTACCAGAGCTCTGATGGTGATGAAATTGATAGGGAGCCGCCTAGGGGGCTGACCTGTACAATCTCTAAAAATGTTATCAAATTCGGACTATAACTTCGTAAAGTTTGATATGGGACAGGGAAGTGACCACAGACAAACAGAAACGTGACCAAAATTGATCGGAAACCTCACTCGCTGGTGGAAATTTTGGAGGACAAATTGTCACCTCAACTCCTTCGATAGTGAGGAGGCAAAAACTCTAACAATAACAATCACAATCTTTGCCCACTCATACAGGGTAAGCACGCCTAGATCATCCACCATTATCTACACAAGTGAGTAGATAATGGTGGAATTATTTATTACCATCATCCTGAACATACAAATAATGGGTTGTTCGCAAGTTGTACCTGAAATTGCTCCCCTCCCCTTCCACACACACGAACTCAAATTTTCTGAACTATCTTACCTATCAATCTCTACCATACACCTCTCACTAATCTACTACAAAGCCCAGTATAATATTCTGTACCTTGCAAGTTGCAACTCATCTATAATTCAATCCTCAAATAATAACGCTGGTGTGCGCGGGACGACGGTATCGGGAAGCGTCCCAACCATGCCATTATCTTGCTCAAAACCCCATGTATTATTACAGCCAAATCTACCTTATACAATAACTCACCTGTGACTCACCTTGCAACTCACCTATAACCTATAACTCAATCCTCAAATAATGCGGTTAATCAAGGTACTATAGAAACGCCCATTCGTGAGTTATTGGAGAATCATAAGATTGATTAAAAAAAAAATTGGTCCTTCGGACCTTACAAGGGGCGTTGCCCCTTGACCCCACCGGGGGTAAACCCCCTGGACCCCCAATTTATGTTTTTCTATACTGTCGTATGGAACAGGTAATTTACAAACGTAATTCTTCAACTCTTGAATCAACTGACGTATGAGGTCGATTTCAGACTCGGCCGATGTAGAAGCCCAATCTCCTGACTCAGATGATCTAAGCTCAATTTACCCACGAATCAGCTGATTTGGAAACTCAATTCGCCTCCCAACAATATGACGTATGAGCTCAATTCCCAACTCAGCTGAAGTCGAAGTTCAATTTTTGACCCAGCTGATCTGAGCTCAATTTTCGAATCAGCTGATTTGGAAGATCAACTCTTGAGTCAACTGATGTATGAGCTGGATTCCAGACTCAGCCAATGTAGAAGCGCAATTTATCGATTCAGCTGATCTGAGCACAATTTACGAATCAGCTGTACATCAGCTCTTTCGAACTGTATAACTCGAATGAGTTATATTGGGTTCCACCGTCCGAAAGAAGAATTTCAGGTACAATATGAACAGATAACCGCCTTTCCAATTCTTCCATGGCACTGGAGGAGGAGGTATTTCTCAGCTCAGCGGAGTCGTAGAATCCGGAATAGGAGCCAGCTATGAGGAGATAGTCATTCCCAGATATAAGGTAGATATCGTCGCTTAAGAAGCAACACGCCCTATGGACCATTTTCACGAAAATTAGGTTTCGACTGATTCTTATTCGACTTCTCACGTTGCATCGACTGGTTAGCCCAAATTTGCTCCAACTAGACTACAAAATTGAGAAATACTCGAAAAACATTACACCCCCATCGACAGGACAACACCCCGTATCAACCTAAATTTCCTATTTTCCTTAATTAATACTGTTTTCAGTATTGACGACTACCGGAAGGCAAGAAGTGACTGAATAACGGGAAACAAAGGGACAGGTGATCAAAAACTGGATTCAGTTTTTTCCTCCTCCTGAAAAATTGGGATTTGGTTCATAGGGCGTGTTGCTTCTTAAGCGACGATATAAGACCCAAGAATTGAAGGAGAAAAAAAACAGGCTCACGACCAAAATCACGTTTGTCGGATGTACCTAATATGTAGGTTCAAGCTCACGCCCGAACTGTAAGCAGAATCATGCCACAACCAAACTGCCTACCACAAGCGCTTAAATATTACACCTAACCAGATAAAAACAATTACGACAGTCTACTTGCAAAACCTCGTAAGTCTAAAACATAAAATTTTACAGGAGAGGAATTTTAAAAAACGGTGCCTAAAACCTTGTAAGTTTTGGGCTGCACAGACAGAACTTGTGTAAAAACTTGTAAATCCGAAGAAAAGAGAGTCAGAATGAATCAATCGTGTTTTGAAGAAAAGGCAATAAACCCCTGCGTTACCAACTTATCTCAGATCCTGAAGAACCAAATAAATAGTCTCAACATGCAGAAATAATAAGAAAAAGCAATGAAAAAGTCACCGTACAGAAGAAAATCTTCAGTCCACGCGTTTCCAATAAGATGCTGGAGGAACTTACAAGGAATTATAACACTTTCTTCTGGAATCTTCAGACTTACAGGTTTTTACAACCGGCCATAGAGAAGAAATGAATCACCTGATCAAAAAGAAACTTCTACCGAAGGTTCTAGAGCCCTAGTTTCATCGAGAAGGATCAAAACCTTATTTTTGGAAAAAAACGGACTTACGAGGTTTTGCAAGTAGACTGTACTAGATACTCTAACTTCGATGTCAGTAGACTATGATAAGAGTATAATTATAATACACCTATGCATTGGAGTATCCTACAAAATAAGTACCTACCTAATAATAGTGTCAGTAGTTGTTGGAAATCATTACGACAGAACGAAACGGACGAGTTCAGCCGATATGGGTAACCAATAACACTTGAGTTTTTCTATGCTAACCACTAACTTATTTATTGGTTCGATTAAGCTTCACCCAGCAAGCGAAGGATGAAATAGGTACATGGCTTTTTAAACTTTTGATGAAAAGTAGTCATGGCGTAATTTGAGGTAAATGGAAACGGAGAGCTGCAGGGCTCCAAAAATGAAAGCTGAATGAGCGGAGAGAGAGTTTCAATTTTATACAAGTTGTAAGCTGTTGAATAAAGGTTGTGGAAAGGGTGGGGAGGAGTGGGGGAAAGCTTCCGGCCGTAAATTCATCTGCATAATGCAACACTCCTCTGCCAACTTTGTACGCTTCCCTCGCACACCACCCTTTCTTCAATACCCGAGGAACGCTAGAGCTTTCATCTTCGTTCTAGTTTCTCCCTGTTGAGTCTCAAACTCAACCCTGTGATCTTCGGTAAAGAACCCTTTTCGTTTACAGTATTCCAAGTTGTGTTGTTTAACTTTGCCGGGTGGGGAGCTTCTTATTGATTGTTAGAGGTGACACTTCTGGTGACATCGCGTCGCGGCGTTTCAGGATTAGCAAACCTCAAACTAGCCTGGCGAAAACTCTGAAACTTTGTCATTTTCGGAGTGAAACTGAGTCAATCGATCTTCATGTTCCGAGAACTATAGGTACCTGATAATTGTTTTCTCTCCATCTTGGAATCTAAGCCCAAAACTTTGAATTAGGTAGGCACGATGATGCAGAATGAACTCGAAAGAATATTTTTCTTCTCGAAAGGGCCCTACATTCGTGCAAAAAGTCAAAAAAAATTGGTCCTCCAAAATCAAAGTTTCCACTTGATTTTTGCGTTTCAAAGCTTTGTGAACAATTTTGGTTCTGCGTCTGTCTGTATGTATGTCTAAGGCAATTTCCTGTCCTGGGCAAAACGACGAAATTATGGTCCGATCATGACCAAATGTTCTGGGATTGTTCGGGTTAGCCCCTAGACGGTGCTCAAGGGCAAACGTGAATTTAATGAAACAACGGTTTTTCAGTTCTTATTGGATCGATTCCGATCACATTTACATAGGATGGTTAGCAGCTGGCTTCAAGACGATTGCCTAAATAGGTAGGTAAAGGGTGTCTGAAATTCAATGAACCAGCCGTTTATTTCCGTTATTTTCGCTCCAAGGGAAAAATACGAACAGTAACCCCCTTAATCATCCACGAGGAATTCAAATACAACTTTTTCGCGCCAAACTGGCGCACTATGGCGCGTTGGGATCAATAACTTTGTTTTTTTTCTTCAAATGGGAACCCAAATTTGTAATTTCTGATTCGAATCAAAATTCAAGTAGGAATGGCCGCTCACTCGAAAATTTTGGTGTGCTTAAACGTGCGCAATAACGCTCCAAATGTGACCTAAAAGCAAGAAATCGAGGTTTTTGGGTGTAGTAAACTATTGATTATGATTCATGAATTTAATTTGTTTTTTGACTCTAAATACTTAATCTGGTGATAATATTATTTTTTGCTTTGTCAACAAATTGAGCAACCAAGAATTTTGATTTTATTTTTCATTAAAATCTGAAATTTTGAATATTGAATTGAAAAATTAAAATCACCACGTTATTCAGCTTGAAAAAATAAATTAAAATCATATGTTTTATCCTACATCATATTTTTTGCTAGTTTACCTACTAGGTACATCCGAAAACCTCGATTTCTTGCGTATAGAGCACATTTGGAGCGTAATCGCTCACGTTTTTGCGACCTCAAATTTCCGAGTGAGGGGGTCATTATTTCCTCATAAAATGTTGCACTAAAATGTATCTGCAATAGAAATTGGGGGTTCTCATTTGAAAAATGGAGAAAATTGAGTGATACAAATACGTGGGTGCTCCAATTATTAATACCCATTCATAGCTGTTATCATCCGTTGAATAAACTCCGGTCGATAGAGTTTTTGATGAATTGTGAAAAAATTAGAAAAATAGACAAGTGAAAAGAAAAACGACAATAAGTACATTCCTTGAACAATAAGGTAATAAGCAAAAGTACCTACTGAGATAAATCTAAAGGGTACACAAATTGTTCGCGTAGCTTACTTGAGAATCCAGCTGGCGAGCGCTTTTCGATGTTAGGACATCATCATCATGAGGCCTATCATCAGCCTTACATCGAAAGCCATTTGAACTCGACTTGCTATAGTTACGACTCACGACGGATTCCAGTAAGGTACGGAAACAATTCTACTAAGACTGGATAAAGTACACAAATGGATGGACGATAATTTTAGAATGTCATTAAGCAAAGATAAGTCAGTGGTAAGTGTAGACAAACTGGTACCTGTATAACAATGATGTAACATCAGAATGCTTGTATACGAGTCTGCAACACATTGGGACATTTCATTTCAATGTTAATAACGTCTAATCTTAATAAACCGTTCAGTAACAAATTTATTTTTGATCACATTGATATGGTCACTTTTCCGATTCCATATCAACAAATAAAATCACAGCACTATTGGTTAGTAATTAATCACTTTAAAACCAATTACTATTTATAACATAAAAATATATATAAGTCTGACATAAATACCAAGAACAAATGCGCAAGAAATGCGTTATAATTCGAGAGCTTTCGATCGAAAGGAGAACGATTTTTGTCCGATGAAAACTACAGAAGTTTCATTTCCCTAGCAACGGCTTGGTTGTACGTGAAACTCATCGTAAAATGTAGGTAGCGCTTTTCGAGGACACTTTTTCGTGACAGTTTTTCATTTTAATGTGCCAAAGCAAAGACATAAAATGTCAAAAACATAGTTACCCAGTGCGCCAAACGCCACATAGAGCATGGCACGCGAAAATCTTGTATTTGAGTTCCTCGAGAGAAATGTTTGGGATTACCGTTTGCATTTTTTTCCTTGGAGCGGAAATAATGGATATTAAAGGCTGGTTCACTAAATTTTAGACACCCTGTATAATGCATTTCGACGCAATTGGATCAGTGATACCTACTTCGCAACCTTGTTGTCTTTGGTATAACTCCGGAACTATACTCAATCGATTCTGGTGCAATTTTTAGGGGTTTTGTGTCTGTTTTTCAAGTTGAGTGATCAGTAGGTATAGCTTCCAAACTTATTGTAACAAAGACATATACAATATAAACGTCCTGTACCTACGTATCAAAAGCGCTGAAACTGATTCTCAGCCAAAATTCTGTCCTGTTCGCGCTTGACGTTGAATTTCGATGTACAGCTTAACTGGGAGTTCAATTTTTGTCTTGACTTAGCTGCTATGTTGGAACTCGACTTCCAACACACCTGGGGGCCTATTCC
>JAEMON010000005.1:30732141-30767616 GCA_030264115.1 Lygus lineolaris
AATAAAATAAATATAATAATGGTAGGTAAATAAAGTTAATCGAATAAATAATGTGAAATGAAAATAAATTAAATGAATAATGTAGGTGTGAGCCAGGAGGCAGGTAGGTTAAATAAAACCGTATATTTGCGTTACTCTTGCATAAAGTAAAATTAATGTCTTAGTTATTTTGAGCAAGATAGTAACAGCAGAAGTTGTTGGAAAAAGGACAGTAAAAAAACACTAGGGTAGGTAATAGTTATAGTTTAAAATGTCTAACTGCTTCACAGGAGATCGTGGATACTAGGTAGATTAAGTATTAATGTGATAGGTAGGTACAGGTAAATACATCAGACATTTCCACTAAATTCTTTCAAGGTACCTGTATCTGCGTATTACTTACGTATTAGGAATACCTTGACATTATCGAAACCTTGGAAAAGACTACAAGGACTGAAACCCGAAACACGTGCGGAAATTCCAAAATAGGTTCATGACAAACAAACCTCATCGCCCTAAATTTCTCGATAGGTAGACCTTATGTACAATGTAACCACCATTCATTGCTGATGTACACAAAGCTCAGTATTATACTGCGAAGCTGAAAGGGGTAGTTAGCCTGAATAGATATCTACGTTTGGACGCTACACTCTGTGTTCAAAGCGCGTTCTGTTTAGTTGAACAGAGAAATAGTTGTAATTTGGTCAGGCTATTCCCCAGCCGGTCCTCTTTGGGGAGATCCAAGTTTCGTAATTATCTACGGTCGTTAGTTTAGCCAGCTTTAACGCGAATTAAACAGATAGCTCACTCGTGTTAACATTGAAACTAAATTGGATCCCTTTCCTAAGGATAAAATTTACCGTTCGGGAAACTAATTGGGTGCAGAGGCTGTCCGTGAGAAGGGGTAATATCGTTTGCCTGTTGGGTGCCTCAACTCAACAATCTTGTTACCCAACAAGAATACACTACCAAAATAATACGTTCGCGTTGAAGTCAACTTTCCTTAAAAAGCTTTTTCCATACTTATTCATCGTTGGTTACCTCTTCGCATTCAGAAAAAAAGAAATATATTACCCTACTTCCGTAAAAGATTATTAAAATATAATTTTATTTGAAAGTTTACCTTTTGGTAAAATTGAGGACATAGCAAGAATAAGGGTGTGACAAGCAAATTGCAGTTTTGAGATATTAAGCTTCAAAGTTTTCCCAACATTGTGCCAGTTTTTGTAGAAAACCTTGGAAATGAATTGTATAGTCAACTACTTACCTATTCATGGAAAATATGTATAAACAAGGTTTCAAATTTGAAAAAAAAAAATCATAGATAATTTCTTTTATATTGAAGAATATGTATTTCCTTTTTTTTCGGAGAACAGAATTGACATGAGTTTTCTGGAATGTACTTAGTAGTCAACAAGCAGTTTATCCCCTTTCATAGAACTAAATGAAGAATTGATTTTAAAGGCATTTTCTGGGCAGAAGTCAACGAGTATATTGTTAGGAAAACTCATATGACCAAAATTAATCAAGATTCCTCGATATGAAAATTGAGAGTCCGATAGGAAGATGTTGGGGAATCCAAAGATGCAATCTCCGGCAAAAGGAGAAACTCTACAAAAGTGCTTACTTTACCTCTTTATTCCAACTATTTACGTTCTTAATGTGGGTTGAATGTGTGAGATCAAAGTGGGACAGTGAAATAATTATGAACTCAAACAGAAGAGTTCGGATGATTTACGATTCGGCATTTGAGTGCAAAGTTCTAAAATAGGGAAAACTTTCCCGATTGATGAAAATGTTTACTCAATTAATTTATCTAAGGGAGGCTGATTTCACGACGAGAACGGAGTGATATCTACTATAAACCTTCGACCCTTTAAATTGGCCGAGGAGTTTGTCATCGTATCACAAAAAACTTCAAAAAAGTGTCAGTATCTATGGCAAACCGCAGCTATCACAGTTCTGGAGTAATTCCAATCGATTGTAGGTATTTGTTTCAAAAACATACAACATCGGTGTTACAATCGCATAATATTGGAGGATGACTCTTGGCCTCAGGCTCACATTGCCCGAGGATGAACGTCACTGATGGCCCTCAGTGACATGGAACGTGTTCCAACACAAAACTTGAATTTTGAACAAGGGTGAATGAACATTTTTGAAACTGATTTTACGTTCAGAATGGAATTCCAAAGTTATAGTGATGGTATTCAGCTGCCTACGATGAGCGCCAGTAAAGATATCAAGGTGTGACAGACCATTGACACGGTGAGCCTCAACCAAGTTTGACTTTAGGGAAAATGGCGATAGACACGGTATTCGAGGATTTGTTCGGGATGTTCCACTGAATCAAATCCAAAATTGCTCCCCATCTCGGTTTATTTATTTTTATTTTTTTTTTCGTTTTTCAAGATATTAGGGTAGTGTACAGGGTGACGAAAGCGGAGTGACGAAAAATTTTTTCAATTAGTCTGCATCAGAAATGTCGCCAACGGCATATTTTTATCTCAATCCGTACTTGAGATATGATTTTTTAAAGGGTTTCCAGAATTTTTTTGGAAGAGTAGGTAGTCAAGTTTCAAAGATTTTCAGAAATGTTCGAGCTGATGTGAAGGTCTATGGGTGGTATTTTTTAAGAACCCAAGTACACTACTCGTATAAGAAATTTGACGATGATTCCAAAAATGAGGTCAAAAGTTAAAATTAAATGAGGTGAAGCGGAGAAATTTGGGTTTAAAAGGAAAAAACACGATTTCCTGAAAAACCCTGTAAAAAATCATATATCTTGAGTACGGATTAAGATAAAAAATATGCGGTTGGCGGCAATTTACTAAATTTCTGATGCAGACTAGCAGAAAACATTGTTCGTCACTTATCCACTTCCACCCTGTATACCTACCCTACTATCTTAAAAAATAGAGGAAAAAAAACAGATGGGGAGCAGTTCTGATTTTGATTCCGACGGGATTTGATTCAGTGGAACATCCCGAACAAATCCTCGGATATCGTTTTTGTCGCCATTTTTTCTGAAGTCAAACTTGGTTGACTCACCGTGTTGGATTGATCTTCAATCTTCTTCACTGACTGTCAGGGTGTGCCTACCATTCAAGGGTTAAATACGTGATAGACCGTTCTAGGAGGAATCTGGGATGATAAACATGAGCTCCAAACTCTTTCGTACAACAACCCCCTCCTCACCACCTTTACCCTTGAATTGAATTGCTGATCCACCTCATCCGTCCCTACCGAAAAAAGGGGATGTTAATCAAGAGGCGGCTTACAGGTATCCAATTAATACGTTGTTACTCTCGAGGGGTGTCGACGTAGAGTATGGGACGGGTGTCTAGCTGGATACAGTGGCGGTAGTGCGCTCAAGTGGAGTGCAGTAATTATTTCTGTCCTTGGATGACCCCTAAACATGAAGTGGTAGGTCGTGTTCAAGAGCCCAACCAGATCCTGGGGCCAACCCAGTTTCACCGTGAGGCATCCCTTGGCGCCTCCCATCGCAACTTTACTGAGTTATTCCAAGTTTTCAATGCTTTTCAGTTGAACATCATAATTATAGAACATTATTTATTCATTAATAAACATAAATATCGATACACATTAGGTAATGACCGCATGAGTATAACAGTAATGCTTCGTAATTGGTTATGGGCCTAAGGTCATAGACCCGTCCAGGCCGTCCAGGTTTATTACACTATAATGTTCGATTTAGGAGTCTAAAAGTGTACTTAATCGTTAGGTGGTGTGCCCCCTCTTTTCTTGAAACGGTTGGATGGATTTTGTTCGAAAACAAAGATCAAAAACATGGTTCGAATCTCGGTTGTATAGTCGGCAGGTGGGGTGAACTATCCAAAAATGGGGCTCTTGAGGAGATTGCAGATTTCAATATTTGGGGTTTCGTCGGCTTTTTACCTATTTACTGAGCTGATTCAAATAGGCAGAACAACTAGGCGATATGCACTCTTCTGGACTTGTGACACGGCTCCTTCTTGATTCAGTTATGTAACTTATAGTGATGAACAGGATGAGCTCATTGACTAAGTAACTTAAAAACCCCCAAAAACCACCACTACTTGGAACCGGTGTTAGCCCAAATCACATCAGTTCCACCGTTCTATTGAGATTCCAATATGTATTCCATGTCCAACGCAGAGGTGGCTGGTCAGGATAGGGAAGATAGGCACATAAAACATTAAAATAAATAGATAATTGGAAGAGAACAAATTTTTAAATTGGTACGTAGGTACCTATTAATTGTATTATAGAGCTTATGTTACGTTCATTATGAACTGTGTAGGGGATAACGGCGTACCTAGGAAACGAGAGAGGTTTACATAGATTTTCTATCTGTATTTTCGTACAGATGATGGACGAGCATGATGTAAAAATGAAACGAAATTGTTTATTTTGTAAAGGCCTTCCGGCAGTTCCGGCGTTATGAGGTTGGCATGATACAAAAGGTTGAGGTACCTACTAATGTAGTACAGAAATTAAAGAAGAGGAAAACGAATTTCTAACGAGAGAAGAATAAGTATAAGAAATTAATGAAGCAAAATGAGAAAGCGCAGAAGAAAAATCTCGTTAATACAAAATCCGTACGTAGTTCTTAGCGATCAGTAATAGGAAGGTAGGTATGTAGCAGCTGTGTTCATTACATCGATCACAACTGTGTCTGATTTTTGACCAATACAATCAGTTTTTTCTAAGGTGTTAGAGTAGAGTGATTAGTGTACGCACCAAAACGACTATCCTTACTTATTCCTACCGACTATTTGAAATTCTGTAACTCATTGTTAGTTCATTGCCTGCCCACTAGCCACCTACTATAGCCACCACTGGTTTAGTGTTGTTTTCAATTTTTTTTCTTCAATTTATCAAAATTTTCGATGATATTCCTTTAAATAATTCCTATATTCCTATGATCTTATTGGTCTTTTACTCCTATATATATTTCATCGTTTGACAAAGGATGTTCAGTGAAGACTCGAAACATAGTATTTATCAATGAAACACATGGATTTAATAATAGGACACCTCATGAAAAACGTTTCAAATTATTGCGCAACGGTTGATTATTTGCCATAGGTAATATAAATGACAACACTTTTGTGTATAATACCACTGTTCTTCTGTTGCCACAAACATTATGGTAATATTTATATGTAAAAACACCTATCAGAACACCTATCTCGTAGGTATTGAATTCGTGCAAGAAACAGAAACAAAATAATGTCCTCCGAAATTAAAATTTCTACTTGCTTTTTACAATTCAGAGCTATCTGAACAATTTCGGTTCCTGGTCTGCCTGCCAGTGGTCAATTCCTTGTCCCATACAAAAGTATATGAAATGATGGTCCGAATTTGATGAAATCCTCAGGGATTGTACGAGTTAGCCCCGTGATGGTCCACTATTATATTCATCGCCATCAGACCACTAGTAGCGCGAACGAGAATTCTCTGAAACGACTGTTTCTCAGATGAGCGGTTTCGCTCTAATTTTGAGGGCAGTTGGAGGTTGCCTCGAAGAAAATCAGGTACCTATGAATTTCGTCACGATTAGAGTAATAGCTACTGCTGCTCGAGCAAATTTTGAAATTTGTTGTCTATAGGGATAACTCCGGAACTATTCTACCAATTCCACTGAAATTCTCATTAACTGACTCCAATACGTCAATGGTACGAAAGTGAGGAAGCTATACTGCCCACTCAACTTGGAAGATATTTTTTTTTAAACTCAACTTCCTACATATTTATAGGATCATGTATTATTACACCAACTCACACTCTAGTGTGGGAAAGGAATTTGAATTTTCTGGTCGGCACTATTTTTGTAAGCTTTCCAGAGTTAGAAACGACCGAGTCGGGCAGAATGGGAGGGACCGACGATGGACGAAAAGTGAAAATATGCGAAAGAGCGGAAGAGGTGGGGATAGGAAATTAATGATAAGAAAATACCTCGGAAGAAAGCTCGGACTCTATAATTAGGCAACGCACCTGCTGCGGCAGCAAACTGCCAAACTCAACGTCCCAAGCGCAGGTGTTCCTAATTTCTTCAAGGGCGTATGAATATTATAAGATCTCTCCAAACAAGGGTACTGATACATTTTTTACCTCCGGACTATCTCATCTCTTACCCTATTAATTATCGCTATCCAATCCTTAGCCTCGGAGTCATTCGAAAATTGCGTTACAAAATGCTTATGAAAATTTTGTAACAAATTATAAGTTATAGCATTGTCACGCTAGGCTACACCGATAATGACAGCTTTTTCTTTCGGTGTCTACGTATAACTGAATGGCAACCAACATATCGGAAGCACTGTGTTCACTTTCGGGGGAAAACTATTTGTCCCACCGAAAAATAAAAATTTCCTCTCGCCTTTTGCGTTTTAGACTTTCCTGAACAGTTTTGATTCCGTATCTCTCCATCTATGAGTTCAGGAATCTCTTTCTTTCGTTTCTCAAGATAGCACTGCACAGATCGAAATGTGAACATTATGTATTCAGCGTAGAAAATGCCCCGAAAAACATGTATCATATGTGGTGATTGGATACCTACCTTGAAAAATTTAGGTCCCTCCTAGCTTCACATTTTGCTCGTTTTTGCGCACTCAAAAATTCAAGTGACGTGTCATATTTCCATTAAATTTCACCTGGAATCCGAATCTGTCATAAAAAATGGGGGTTTTCATTCGAAAAATGAACTTGATTCCCCTATGCGCGCAAAACGATGATTTTCACATTCAAAGTGATGGGGCAAGGGTCTATCTCCAATAGTGGAGGACGTGATGGAGATGGGCTTGTTAGGTGGGCTACCCTTTATATACAGTAGTAACAGTAAAGATAACCAAAAAAATAAATAACCGGTCAGGGATTCTACGAGGAGTTACGAGTTACCAGGTCAAATCAGGGATGACCGTCGTAATCGATTTTTAACTCTTTAACTTTGTAACTCTTTAACCTTTTGGCTTGATATTAAATTACCTCTTCATTGGGAGTGCAGATGAAAGTAGAGAGAGGGAGTAGAATAGACTACCTAGTAGATAGATAAATTGAATTTTCTTCCAGAAAGTGAACTGCCTGATGTTCCCGGGTAAAGTGTCATGCATTTCCAATAGACCTGAACCACCTTTTAACAAATTAGCAGTGTTATTGAAGGCGAACACCAGTAAAGGAATCCTACAGTTTGTGAGGAGGAATAGGAAATATATTTCGTAATATTCTCTAGGTAAGTAAAAGGAAAATTCCGAGTTTGATCACTCAAACAGGATTCTAAGCTGCAGGGATTCTAAGCTGCAGAAGTCTTTTTCAAGAGCCCATCAAGGAGATTGGGAGATCCATTATGTATGTACGGTAGGGCCATCACTTAGCTCCCCCAATCTAGTTCCAATGCTTCAATGCCGTTCAATTTTTAAGCGTTTGGCTTGAAAAGGAAAACCAAACTACGACTCAATGGCCCTCCATCTGACTTGGTAGAAGACCAATACACTTGTCATTGGATGGAAATGTGGGTCCATTTTCTACCTTTTTCGAGCACTACCGTAATACCGTATAAACCCTTAGCTACCTATACCGTTATAGAATTACCATAATACCGTATAAGTCCATATCGCCAATGAATGTGCAAAAGAGCGGGATTTAACACACAAACCCAGATTTAAAATCCTGATCCGCGACATATATATGCCGTTGATTTTTATTTCATTCATTAGAACAAAGCTTTTGAATCACGAAAAAGGTACTTACGCATGCGCAAGTTTGTTTTCTGTTAGATGTTTGGCATATATATGAATACTCGTACATACCATGCAGTGTTGGGGAAGCGCCGTTTTGGCAATTACTTTTGTTTTTGATTGTGAATCAGGCTTTTACCCATCAATTCCCATGTTAATAAGCCATACCGCTGGAACCACCTGACTCTCTAGGATACAATATATCCAACGGGAAATAATGAAACATGGATTACATACATATTTCATTGATTCCCGTTGGATATATTGTATTCTAGACTCAGGAGGTTCCAACGGTATGGCTTCACATGGGAATTATTGAGTGGTTTAAGCCTGATTCACTACCAAAAACAAAAGTAATTGCAAAATGGCGTTTCCCCAACACTGATACCACGGAGTGGATTAGTTTCCCACCCTTTTATATTTACCTTTATGTTTACTAGGTGGGCACATAGGTAGAGTGGATTTCTACATAGTCATTGCTGGTGTTACGCTTCTTAGGCGTAGGTATCCATTTCTGGAATTTCAACCCTCATTTTTCATACCTCAGGTGAAAATGGCTTGAACCCCGCGTTTTGTTGCACAAGACCCTAAATTCTTAACAAATATTAAAAGCAATTTTCCCCTCGATTCCAATGGTTTGGGGCTGGCTCTTGGCCGGTACTTGGCTTTGTATTACTTTTTCTTGAGCATTTGACCTGGCTTCTGGCGGTGGAGGGAGGTGCTGCATTTGCATTGGCTCCTTCCATTGTCGGTTGCCGGGTCCGGGAAGCCGCCATGGTGAGTGGGGCCTGAGGCCGGTCGGGTGGCGCCCGGCCGGCTTGGGGGAGCGCATCTGCACCCTCATGTCACCTCATGTTTTTTCCTCTTCACGTTTGATACAGAAACAATATGGTTTATCTTTTCTATATTCAGAGTCCTGACAGTGTATTATAATATAATACAGAAGAGTTATTATACTCTTCTGTATGGCAGTGCCAAAAATTAATCTATCTATCTATCTATCTGGTTTATTGTTGACAATAATAAGAAATATGTATGTATTTATAGGCCTACTCCACCCTCAATCAAAGTATACCCTATACTACACCCCTCAATCAAAGTCGTGTTTTCTTCGTACCCTCAACCCGTTGTCGGTAGCGAAAGGTTTGTCGTACGGTGGTCCCATTCGATTTCAAATCCTGGAACAACGGTAGATGTCTTGTTTTTTCCCACGTCTTTGATTATAATTCGAATCAATTTTCTTCCTCGATTCGATTTTTGTGATTTGAAAAAATAAATGAAAAATTAACCGTGAAGACACAAACCGCGCCTTATTACCAACCAACGCAACGTTTTAAAAAGACCAGATGCGTTGCAACCTCCATAAATGCATGGAGGGTTAATTTATGAATGCTGGATAGCACGGAGGAATAGCTTCCTTCAATGGCCCTGTAGATAATTATTATAGGTACAGAGGTTAATACCTACAAAGTATGGGATATCGATGGTAGGGATTAATTCAGATGAAATTGGCTTGGTTTGAAGCCTTGATACGCGATACATAAAAGCACTAACATTATCACGAAGGACGGATCCATGCAACGGATTTTACACGACAGTAATATGGGGATGTAACCTCTGAAATCATTGGGATTATTATCCTGACCGTTTTCATTATCCCTCGCTGTTTCAATATGGGATAACTGACCTCCGAATTCGTCCTTGAACGGGAGTCACATACCCATTATAGTTCACTAATGCATCGCCGTAGTTCGAACTACCCACATAAATGGAAGCAGACTGGAATAACCGCGATGAATGCTAAAATAGTAGTTGGCTGTTCCTCTTCCTGACACGAATAATGAGTAAAATTGGTTTCACCTTCTGATGTTTCGACGTTATTACACCCGGTTGAATTCCTACAAAATCCCGTTTTTCGGACAGTTCATCTTGCCAAGTTCATTCATTTTCAAGAGCCGTCAGTTTTTTCTCCTCTTTTTTCGGTTTAACAATGAATTCAGTGGAGTACGACCTTCGTTACCAGACCTCGTTTGTTCTGTGGCAGTCGTTTTAATGGAGTTTTTCCTTTCACCCTTTCATACGTTCTGCGGATGTGTAACGGAAGGGGTGAGGGGGGGGGGGGGGGGGGGGGGGGGGGGGGGGGGGGGGGGGGGGGGGGGGGGGGACTCTGAATTATTTCCCGGAGGGATCGACTCTCGACAGTGACATTATGCTTCAGCCTTCCAGTTAGCAGCGATCAACTGTCGGCAAGTGTGTGGATGTTGATTCGCTTCTTCCTTTTCAACACTCTTGGTGAAGCTTGAGTGAGAAGTTAATGAACACTGTCAGCACACTATTGTATAGCTCTATTACAACTCCTGTAGTCGTATCAGGTATAATCATTGGCGAAAATCCAACAATAATACAAATATAATATATAATAATTTGGCTATTGGTGAATAATAATTTATTTGCTCTATTTTCTTTTCGAGCCAACCAAGGTACTTAATGTAAAAAGCTGTCCATAACTCTCAGGAGATGGAGCATTCATCCTCTTGGGCATTAAAAAGAAATCCAATTTAGTGACTTTGAAAGTACCTACGCATTTAAAACATCTCTGCAATAAAGTTTTAGAGCATCCAATTCTGAGTTGATTAGGAACGAAAATTGTCTAGGGTTTTCTAGGGTAGATTACTATTTAATTTAGAAACTTTGAAAGTATGCATTATAAACACCTTCATAATGAAGTTATGGAGCATAGAATTTTCAGTTAAAATTCAGTACTCGAGTGAGGGTCCTAGCTAGGGAAAAAGAAGCCTTACGTGGGGAGGTTATAGTTCCTTCAGGGTGCAGTTTGTGTGTTTTCGCCTCTGTTAAGCTATGAGTTAAGCTATCTCTATAACAACAGTAAGCTAACCTCCTAGTCAACTACGAGTATGTTCATCCAAACGACATTTCTGCACTGCAGGAAGGGAAAACGCTTCCCTCCCTATATTATACATGCTAACCCCCATATTAGGCGTCTCTCCCCTACCAATTATAGGTACCTACCAAATTCAAATTTGAATATCGATTCGATTTTGAGTAGGAGCACTAAACAGGTAGCTACGTAACATGAATAGTTTTATTCAGTGTTTTTACTTAATTATGTATATACCCCATCCAAACCTTCAGTAAGCATGAAAATTCAACCTAGGGTATCTGTATTTTTTTGAAAAATTCTCTAAATTGAGCAAAAATATCTACTGTTCCGACCTGATTTAGATACTATTGTGTTTGTCAGAATCGAATGGGAAGAGAGGGAAGGAGGATGATAATAGCCGTGACGGATATAAAATCAGTTTGCGACCTCGTCCGACGCTCCAGTCAAACCCGTGACGCTCGAAGAAGATGTCGTCCATCAAAGGATTAGTTCTGGTTCTAGCCTTGGCCTTGACTCATGCGCTATTGGTTTCCTCCGAAGACAGTAAACCAGGTCAGTCACCTATTTAAAATTACGCACTTACGGTTTTCAACTGACATTGTTCGGCTAAAACCACCAAGCGTATATTTCACAATGAAGAACCAACTATGAAACTACCTTCCACCTATTAATCGCATTTAAAATCTATGTTAGTAGGGAAATTATAAAACGAAAATACTCATGCCTATCATGTTCATAAAATTCGACTACCTAAACACAAATTGAACAGATTAGTGCTAATATATGTAAAATCAATATGAAAAGGTGACCTAATAAAGGTACACGTACATAATGATTGTAACAATACCAAATATTTATGCCAGACTTTGGAAAGCCTCCTGATAGTCCGAACTACTATACCGTTGAATCGACTTATATCCAATTCCGGATAGGATACCGTCTCAATTTCAGAACTCATCATCTCAATAGCTCATCCTAGTTCACTTGTTCGCGTATTAATTAAATTATTTGATTGTCGTAATTGGCCATTCTAGCAGCCTCAACTGTACGAATATATCATAGGCATCTACTCGGTCTGATATAATCCAGGCCCTACTTGTATAATAGTTACTCGGTCCATGAGTATCGGTTCAGATTTCTTAGACTTTACCGATTGAGTATTCACAATGAATTATTTGGGATATATTCTAAAGCTTTATACCTACCTAGTATTTACTTATTAGCGTTTGCTCCACAGGTTCTTACGATTTTATAGAACTTCGATTGAACATTATTAACTCTAGAAAATAACAAGTAAGAAATATTAGTATTCATTGAAATAATTTAGTATTTTCTTCTCGTTATGTTTAAAAGGGCAATCAACAGGCTTGGTTAGTTCATTAATTGTGTTTAGAGTTGAAATTAGTGTGAAATGCTACATAAATAATGTAAGTACCCACAAAGTAATACTGAAATATGAAGAACAAATCTTCACAAATTCTTTCCTTGTACCACATACTCTTCTGAAGATTGTGCCAAGATTGCTCAAGAGTATCAAGAGTAAAAGTTGAGTCGTACCTGAGAGGATCGGGGGAGATTCACAGGAAGAAAGTATACTGAAGAAAAACTTGAAAACTCATCACTAGAATTTCCTTAACTTAACTCTCAGTTAGGTGGGAAAATAGATACTGTACACTCTCCTGAATCGGAAATAATTATAGTTTTTTCTAATGTTGTTTCATAATTTTCAAAATCACTGATACTTTAGGGACAACTCTCTTACACCGATGTTCTAGCAAGTTAGTCTGCCAAATCTCCCCAGTTTAGACGTTACGAAAAATATACGAAATAAGTCAAAACAATGGGTATTGACAATTGATTATTTTATTAAACATTCACACTTCAACTTTTCAAATTTACAAAAGAAGAAATAAATTTCAGGAAATTTAACGGTTCTCACTTCAGCAGTTTCACAATGTCTTTATTCTGTTTGGTGATACTCATCTGAGCTTCCTCTGTTTTATCATTCAGTGAGTCAATTAGATCGCTTTGAACTTCCAACTCTTCACCCAACTCTTCTGCTAGACCTTTGAGGCTGACAACGTGGTTGAACATTTGACCGAGATTTTCTTCGATGATGTCTTCAGGATGTTTCGGTTTGGATTCTTCGCTATGGCCAAACCGAATCTTCATTCCGGGATGGGACATAGAGCTCACCTCAATGGAACTCTGAGTTTCTCGACCTACCACTGTCCTCCCACTCTTTGGGGATTCTTCTTCGTCAAAAGGATTTGTGGATTTCGTCTGTTTGATCTTGACCCCCATCAGAAAATCTTTGAAACCTCCGAAGAAACTTTTAATCCTGCGCAGATGTTTCTGACTGTTCCTCAAGTTCACGTTAATACCGTCTACTTTTTTGTGGCAGTTCTCCAATTGTTCCTTTTGATGAGAAAGCTCTTTAGCGATGTTGCTTCCAACCAGCTCAGACTCCATCAAACGCGCTAGAGACCTTTTGGTTGATTCTACGGTTCTAGATTGAATCTCTTCCCTCTTCATCGACCAATCGGCATCTCCTAATTCGATGTCACTCAGGAAAGGGTTCTTATTGTCATCACTTTTAGGCTTACTAAAGAGAAAACTCGAAGTTGAAGGTTTCAAAAATGATTCGTCATCGATGTCATCATCTTCAAACGGATTTGTTGACTTGACGGTATAAAACGGATTTGTTCCCTTTCGTCGATCACCATTCATGATAGAATATTTTACTCTTACAGAGAGAAGTATCACTGCCAATTATAATCTTACTGCCAATTATAATCTTGTAAACAAAATATATAAGTAAAGGTTGGCAGGTATCTCTTAGGATGAAGACTTGCCCTTTGAATTATTGGGAATGAAAATGGAGGAAATCGAAGAAAGAATAATGTTGAGATTGTTGCTTACCCGACACCGTGTTCTTACCGCTCCTTTTCGTTGAGAGAGCACTAGTACAAACTTATTCCAACAGTAAGCAAAATTAAAATTTCTGTTGAGACCAACCTACCTGCATACCTACATTCTTCGCAATTGAACTTCTGATAAACAACACAGCCTGGAAACAGCGTTATCACTCTTATCAGTATCCATGTGGTTACGTTTTAATGAATCGTATTGAATGTCTAGAGTGACGAAAATTGAAGGAAACATCTACTCCGGGTTGAGGTAGCTCTAGTAGAATTTATTATAGGCATCTATCTAATGAAAAATGTTCAGATAGTGCTCGGTTTTCCACCTATAAATTATACTGTAATATCCAAGTACTACATATTAAATTAACTGTATACTAATGGTATAAATTAATATTGGTATAATACTACATGAATAATATAGAGGGAAGATGTCAATGTTGTCATAAGTACATTAACACTTTAATACCTACTTGGCACATCGGATAACCCCCGTATTAGACTTTTTTGGGAATCTCTCCTTTGGCTCTATCGATTGGTCAAATAAAACGAATAATTAACTACGCTAGTTATGTAAGTAGGTTCCTACATTTTTAACAGAATAAATGAATTGGAAGAATAAATAATAAATGAAATTCGTAATTTTGAATTTTTCACATCCCTCGAAAAAATCAAATTAGCATAAATGCACCTCTAGAGAGTGATAAAATAGGAGGAATACCCCCTCCCTCCTCCCATCGCATCACAATCCGTAGAAAATTGGCTGAGAAAAATGGGAGACATCTGTGCAACGCTAAAATGGTATGGACAGAGGGGGTAGGGAATAATTATTCGATTGTTAGACTTATTGGTCCTCAGCAGTAATAATGTTACAATATGGTAAGAAATCGTATACTCTTTGGCAGCCAGTTTTGAGGACATTTTGGGCAAACTCCCTTGGCCCCTTGAGTATTGAATATTGAACATTTGTTTATGGATTTCTAAAGCTTGATGAAGAACAACAGAAACACAAACAATAGAAATAAGGGAAGGGGGATCTCACAATACACAATATAAAGGGAAAATCCTGTTTTTAGTGCAGATAATGAGATGGATACCGAAATGATAGATAACTTTACTCACCGTTTAGTATGAAGTTGACTTTTGATGGATTGAATATAATTTATCCTCGTATGTTATCAGATTTGAGTGATGCTGCTAGAGAAAAAATTCAGCAGGGCCTGGACTTGGCAAAAGAAGGATTTGCGAGGGCTGAAGACGCTATCAGTCAAGCAAGAGAAAGAGTACGTTACTTATATTCAGTCATCTACACGATACAATTAGATACACATTAATATGTAAAGTGACAAGTGGGTGTTGATCCATACGAGCACTAGCCTTGTAGTTGTTATTCCGAGACAAGTAACTTCCTAATAAATGTAAACTACTTGCTATTCTTTACCCTAGCTAAGAAGTAATCGTGACCTGAAAAGTAATAATATTGTCATTTTGAAATGAGCAGAATATGGTCAAAGTTCTCACTCATTCGAGTTGCCATAGAGTCCAAACATAATAAACAGTATTTACCTAAATATACGACATCATGTTGTCTTGAGGACAAAATGAGTTCACAATGTCACAAATAATCATGATATTGACTGCCTGTTGACTGCTGGTTTCCCCAGTTGATTGTCAAGCACATCGTTTGATGGTTGAGTACGATCTCCCGTCATTATGTTCGCACATTTTGAGTTGATTGAGGAAGCTACCCTGTACATGGTAGAGTTCATCAGTGCTATACTAATGGTGGCACATGAGTGAATTTTACACACTCCCCAGATTTGATTGACATGTCATTCGAGGGGGTGTACCCCCTCTTTTTGGGTGGCTAAATGGTGTGACATCACTAATTTTTTGAAGAGAACATTTGGCCACATTTGGTGACCTCTCGATTCTTTTCTTACTCATATAAATAGCTTTACCCAATCAAACTCAACGTTTTTCTTGATCAAATTCATGATTTTCCCAATCATATTCAACACTTCCACAATCAATCTGATCGGAAAACTGTCAATTTGATTGAGAAAGTGTTGGATTTGATTGGAAAAACGTTGAATCTGATTGGGGAAAGCTAGACACAAAAAGTGCTTTTTTCTTACGATTTTCGCTAATTTCAGATGTCAGATAATATAATGATATATGATAATGTCCTTTGAAATAATAATAATAATAAGGATAGTATTATTATCCTAGAGACGAGGAGAATTGGATATCAATTTTATAAATGGAAAAATAGTAACTCAAAAGGTTTTTCCAATATTTCTCTAGCCATTTGTGAAAACGAGACCATTTTCCACCTGTTTTCTAGTATATACCTGCTTCCCTAAAATAATACTCAAAAGGTGACGTTTCTGCTGAAGCTTAGTTTTGTTATTGGGAATCTAGCCTCAATTGTTTTTTAAAATCTCGTTTGTTGGTCACATGTGACCCTATGACAAAATTATTCATTCGTGGGTAAAAAAATAGTATGATTTCAGAAAGAATTTATTATGAATAACATAAAACATTATACAAAGAGATTATAAGGAAGGATTTTATGGTAGGTACTTATGTGCTTGTGACATAGGCGAAATTGGGAATATTATCGTTTATGAGAAAATAAAATTTTTTCATCCTTTGTATTTTTGTTTGGAATAAAATAACACTGCTAATAAAAAGAAAAAAAAAAGTTTATCGTTCGGGTGTGAAGAAAACTTTGAATTAAATCTTAGCGGTTTGAATAACAGGCTGAATTCCGAAGGCTCTTGAGAAACCCTTTCCCACATCACACTAAAAGAACTGATTCGAAAAAGAATGTGATGATATCTCATTAAGAGCAGTGAAAATAGGAATAATTGAAATACCTATTTAATTGAAAATTAATCAATATTAAATAATAATTAATTAATCCAATCACTGTATTAGGTAATTACGTAAATTCTCACTAATTCTCACTAATCAGGAGCCCAAACAGTGATCGGCTTTGTGTTTCGTTCCGTTCTTTTGGCATCTTGGACGGAATTGGCCAATGACAGACGGCACCCTTTTCAACGTCACTTTCCCGCCAAATTACAATAGTAAATATTTTGATAAATTTCCAAAATTACAAATAAACTATTCTTGGCTGACGACTTCATTATTGTTTCTTTTGAGTCATTATCATTCAGAAAAAAAATTGATGATAATTCCTCATTGTCTTCACATAGTCGAGAAGTAATTTCGGCTCACTTAGTTTCAAAACTACCTTGAACATGAAGAGCAGGGCTATACATGCACTGTTGACAACATTTAAACCTTGCTCTTGACTAACTGCTGCATATTTTGAATATGCCAAGATAATATCGGCGGATGCCCAAGACATAGTGTACAAATTACTCATAGCTACTACTCTTAGGTTAAGCCGATTTGGATCGGGTTGCT
Source organism: Lygus lineolaris (assembly GCA_030264115.1). Taxonomy (NCBI): domain Eukaryota; kingdom Metazoa; phylum Arthropoda; class Insecta; order Hemiptera; family Miridae; genus Lygus; species Lygus lineolaris. The sequence continues at coordinate 30,749,124 of JAEMON010000005.1, forward strand.
TCGGTCACTACCTGCGCTATTACTGTCTGTCTATGTCATATTACTGTTACCGACTCTTACCTGACGTAAAATGCTGACGTTCTTCGATTATTCATATTAGGTATAACCTTTGTATAGACCACCTAAACTGATTTAGTAAAACAACTAAAAGAAACCTCGATCAACAATATTTACTAGGTAAGATGCCAACTTATCTGCTAAGGGTGGTGGTATCGTTTTTGTAAGGCTCATAATCATCTTCGTGTTCCACAGCTCGGTCCACTCGCCTCAAATTTCACCAGAGACTTCAAGGAGAGGTTTAACGACGGCGTGCAAAAAGCCCAGGAGGTCCTGACCCAAGTCAAAGAGACGGTCTCTTCGCACGTGAGTCCCTTTGTCAACAAAGTGAGAAAGGGGATGCTGGACGGCGTCAAGAACCTCAGGGATAAACTCAACAACAAGAACAAGACGGTCCAAAGCGAGGAAGGGGAGGCTCAAAAGGACCCGTCGGAATCCGGGGAAAAAGCTCGTTGAGGTCGAAATTAGGTCCGGGTCGAAAAAAAAAAACCGTGAGGTTGGGTGCTGAAATTGGGAAGACTGGGAGATAAATAAAAACCACGACAGTGGAAAGTAAAAACACGCAGAAACTGTAATTCAAAAACAGTCTTTCGAACATATTCCGGTTCCCGGTACCTACGGTTTTTCATGAGGTTGGGTAAAATCAATATAATACTGGATATTCAATAAAATTGTGGTGGATGCGTTTTCGCTTCCCCAAGGACAAAGAAGCTTCATGTTCGTGAAAGATTGAGAATTATAATAGAACAGTATATGATGACCCTTCAGCGTTCTGTAGTCACACAAGGCACCAATAACCCTTTCGTTCACTATGTTTTTTTTTTTTTTTTTTGGTACAAACAGGTAATTATCTATCTCAGGTACCCACAACCTTCATATAGATGAACATGATCGGTTTTGATTGAATACGATCGCGAAATTCGGTCCTTTTTCTTAGCTCAACGATTCACATTCGTGTTTCTGATCCTTTTCCCGTTTAACCTTTAAACTCTAATATTAGGTACATGTAAAGCAAACGTAAAGTGCTCTGCGAGGTCTCATTCATCCCTAAGAACCGTATCATATTTACACTTTGAGAAACCCCATACTTATTGTTAATATATTCAGATTTTTCGAGGTAGGGCGTTTTGAAAATGTCACTCCTAATTGTTACCCTTACTGACAGTAATGCCTAACCACATATACCGCATTTCAACAATTTTAATAAACGTAAAGGGATGAAAGTACTGCGGACGGGGGCGTACTGCGGACGGGGGCGTACTGCGGACGGGGGCGTACTGCGGACTGGTGGATTATGTTGCATTAGGTTTTCCGATTACACGTATCTCAAAACCTGAAACATCAAACTTTGAAGGGAAGGTAGGTATTACATTTTTCTAACATCTCGAATTTTCCTAAAATCTCGAACATCTCGATTTAAAAAAATAATAATCTGGTTATAGATCTGTGTGCCTGTCTGTCCGTCTGGGTCAGTATCTTTAATGCCACATGCCAAACTGTTTGTCCGATTTGACGAAATCTTCAGTGATTCTTCGGATAAGCCCCCATACATTGCGTTGGGGCCATTAGTAGTGGCTACAGAAGCCCACAGGTGAATTCTGCCGAACACCGACTTTGCTCAAATTTGCAGAACAGTTGTTTTTCAAACCTGATTGCTTGTAATAAGGAAATGGGCTGTCAATACATCCTATAGGTTAGTCTTCATATGGGGGTGAGAACCACCAGCAGAAAAAAACCCATAGTACTTTCAACACAATCTTAATCAGTTTCCACGTAATCATTAGAGCAGCTTTATTGCTACAAATTTATGAAAATAAAAAATAATAATTGTAGGTAGGATCCAAAACAACACTGGGGGAAAACAGACTGAGAGGACTGTGGAGGACAAGAAAACAAAACATTCAAATTAAATATAATATAAACGACAAAAGAAAGAGGAAAGATAAAGGTGGGGAAAATAAAGGTTCTTATATAATATGCCGTTTCCGCATGATATTCACTTTATTATACCTACCCTAAAAAAAAACACATCAAAGAGTGAGGTTGGGGGGTTCAGTGGACAGGACGGTAGAAAGAGACAGTTAAAATGTTGTTAAACTTGTTTGCAACAAAGTAAAAGTCGCTGTGGGTGTACCATTGAGATAGGGTTATTTTAGCCGCCGGTGTTACCGCGTTAGATATTATATCGTTGGAAGCCATTACAGTGAATTGGACTCAACGTTTAACTAGTAGGTGTTAATGTCAAAGCGATATAGAAGTACTTAAAAGATTTTTCTTCGTGTAGCTAAGCACGTACGAGTATATTAGTTAGATAATTACTACCCTGGCTTACACGAGCAGGTGTTTCGGGCAATTGTGGTTTTTTGAACTGATGAATTTCACGCCCTATAAGATCGGTAATTCGATCAGATCTGTTCAAAGTTGACAGAAATAAAGAGATTCAAGTAATGAGATCTTCGGCAGTTGTGTAGGTCATGTTGAACTTATGTATTCTTGTATGGCATCGATTAATTTTCATTATAATTATGGATTCACCTAGAATAACTCCTGCTTGCCGATACATTTTGGCCTCTAGGGAGAAGAGCACTGTGAATCGATAAATATTATTGGTTTCGAAGAATAAGTGGGTACTTATAACTATGTGTCCCATATTATGTGAACTTAAAAATACCTATTTGCTTCGAAATTCAGGAAAACCCCTAAAAAAATCACTTAGTTGGGTCTCCTATCTTACACTAGAAACAACAACAAATCCTACAACCTCAAATCTGTCGCAAAAACTGCTCGTGTACGCTCAGCAATTACGTGAAATTTAGCATTCTACACGCAATGTGTATCTCCGACCATAAATTCAATCGAAGTGTGGCATGATGATTGTCAAGGTTTGTGTATAAATTGACAGTATCCAGTACATATATCAAGGTGTTTTATGATCACAGGGGAGTAGGTAATTAAATCGATATTTTACACATTGTCTGCCACACTGAAATCACCATACAATTCCTACCAGACCAAAATTTTGTATGGCCTTCTTTTCTTCGTAAGATGCCATACAAGCAGAAGTAGGGTTCTACTTACATGAAATATGGACAATTCCACAAGAAATTAATGTTGTTGCCAATACGCGTCGCTAGGAGCGCTAAAATAGGTATAGCTTGTTGGTGAAGAAGTGACTGTGGGTGACCTGAGTGGACGGTCAACTGTGACTCATTTTGACTCACAATGGCAGTCAACGTTTTGAGCTAAATGTACCCTTCTTACCTATAAGAATTGCATGCATTCGTACTCATAGGTACAGAGAACTAATAATAACAAAACGGTAATAGTAATGGATGTTGATTAGCCATTAGTGAATTTCTCAAGCGACCCGTGAATGGGATAGGATGAAATCAGAGGAATAAATGTAGGTTCTACACAGAAAATAATTATATCAATTTTGTCAGCTATTTAAGATGCACACACTAATTGCTGTAATAGGTGTAATACCTGTTTATAGATACCTCTCCGGCAGGATCGTGATAATCATAATCTATTGCGTGGCGGCCATTCTATCGACATTCCATCGATTCGCGCTTTATTATCCAATCGATCTTCGTTTAGTGTCAGTATTTGAAGATTAAGTTACCAAGGTGATGGTTGCACAATACTATATCAGAAGGAGCATACAACTAATATTCCCTAATAAGCTTTCTTCTTCTTCTATCTTTTAGGATATCATAGATGTTAGTACCCATGTTATGTATGCCTGAATAACTAATACAGTATGTAGTACAGACCACTAATGTCAATAATATTTTCATGTAGCTGGTAAAATAAAGCACTAATTTATTATTGCGATACGGGTTCGAAATATTTTTATTCACATACTAACCACTATACATCCCTGACACACATTTCGAAAGAAGGTAACTGAACACAAATAATAATATTCTATTCACGCACTACCACCCACATTGGTATGTATACCTACTTATTGGATGAATTCAGTATAGTTTCGTAGGCACATTATTGTAATTACGAGTAGGTATGAGCCTAAAATGGGAACCTGGCAATTGGTCTACAATGCAACTGGTCTGCTCCTACTAGGCTACTTTCAAACCCTTGGCTTACAACCCCCCCGTCCCCGTAATCCACTACTAGTAACGGTTGCTTTATTATGTAGTTGAAACCATGCCCATGACCTTCGACCTTCATTACGTTATCATCCTCTAACAATATACCCTTCTGGATCCGCCCGGTCTCCTTGGTTGAGCAGGTACCTACATTATGTGACGGTAGACCACTTGCAATGTAGACCACTTGCGAAAGGTAGGCGACTAAGACATTTATGGTTGCAACTGGTCTACTGTAGGCCAGTCGCAATGTACGCCATTTGCAAGAGGTATTCTGTATACCAGTCTTGTGCTTTCAGTTTGCTGCTGGCCGACTTGGGGCTAGTAGACCAGTTGCCAAGGACCCACTTAAACTATCACCCTACAGATCCAGGGAGCCGAATTTTGTGAACCTCTTGCAACTGATGGACTTATCCATCGAAAATCGAGGGTTTCGTGTCCATTCTATAGAGATGTTATTAACAGGATGTTTCACGTTAGAAATTTAATTCATGACACGGATCTGTATAAATATGTTGAAAACTATACAAAAGATTTCAAGTTTATCTCGATATTACACGGTCTCACTCGGATAATAAAAATGTGATAAGCTAAGAACGAATTCCATGATTAGTAGGTCGGATCTTTGTCTGGTATGAAACACGTCTTTTCAAAATCAAAATTCCCCCCTTTCTTTGCCTTTGAGCATTCCAAACAATTCGGTTCGTGTGTCTGACGGCTGGTACGCTATATGAGGAAGCATCACTGTCCAAGTGTCCACCCAACTAAGCAGTCATGTAAATCGTGATGTTGTTCTTCCTCTTCAAATTCGTATACCTAGGTCAATTTGTGAATCTTATTATAAAGTTGTTGGGACCCCAATTTTTGAAGGAAAATAGCATGAAGAGAAATGATTGTATCTACTCTTAAAAGTAGAAACGTCAAAACTGAACCGCGCATGTTCAGTAACCAAACGTGTTTGTCGGTTTCCTGCACGTGATTTTTCTATATAGACCCATCATCATTATAGCAAGTGTCATAGTTTGTCGGGCCATTTCACAACAAAATAAATATGGGATCTTCAAGGCCAAAACCGATTGCTGGAGGGGTTTTGTATCTATTCCTTGGAGCGGATAATAGACAATCACTGATTTCATGCTCCTCTTTTACTTCCCTTTGGACGTCCTTGGCTCTTTTCCTAGTTATTCTTAACTGCGTTCAGAACTTTTCCGAGTACTAATACAGCTTCCAAATTCGTCATAACTCCATAATCGAAGAGTATGAATTTCATTCATTTTAGTTTATAATTATTGGACCTAAAATTGGATGAATCTGGCAGAATCAGGAGCAAAAAATAGTGGTTCGTTGGCAGTGAGGACTCAAATTGTCTGGCTCTGTACAGAACCCGTGTTCTTCACTTCTGTGATATTGAATCTCCCTTTCACATCTCAACCTCTAGATTAAACCCTGGCTAAGAAAAGTTCATCCGTACCCTCCTATTCGAAATTATTAGTCAAAGTGACTGTAGTTGAAAAAGGTCGTTATTCTTGTTACTTAGTTTTAGTGGGCTCCTCTTTAAGCCAGTTTGGAACTCTTCTTCCCCAAAAATACAACCACTCAAAAACTGATTACATTATTGCAAACGAATTGTTTACGAATGGTATTTCTGCAATCGTTATGTTACCATCGTTTCGTTATTGGAAATGGGAGTCATTTTGATTACTCACCACGAAGCTATGTATTATTGCAAGAAATGAAAAAAAATTGTTGTCGTCATAAATCAGAATTTTCACTTGCTTTTTACGTTTTCGTGCTTTCTGAACAATTTTGGTCCCGTATCTGTCGGTCTGTGTGTATGAATGTCTGCCTGTCTATACGTTTTTCTTTCGGTCTGCTTGTCTGTGGTCAATTCCTTGTCCCAGGAAAAATTAGGTATGAGAAGTTATGTTCCGAATTTGATGGAATTTTCAGATTTCGTCACGATTGGATCAGTAATAGATACTGCGCATGCGCTAACTTTAAATGTGTTATCGGTGCCATTATTCCGGAACTACTCGACCAATGTCGATGGAATCTCCGGGAATTTATTCGGGTTATCCCCTAGAGGGTCCAATATCAATTGCATTGGCGACGGACAACTAGTAGCGTGTGCGCATGCGCAAACTTGTGTTTCTTGACACAATGATTTATGAGTTCGTAATTGACCAATTTTCCTTAAATTTGAAGGAGTTGACTGAACACGATTATCCATGAATTTCGTCAAGATTGGAAACTTGAACCATTCAACAAGTGTGAGTGAAATGTTCACTAACTGATCATTTTCTTCCATGTTACAAAAGCGAGGAATCGATACTGAGCACCCAACTTGCCAGACGTTTTACTTTTAGTACCTACCACGAATCAGTGTGTCAATCTGACAAGTTGAACTAGCCAGTGTAAGGCTGAGGCTGTAGCTGACTTCCACAATATTGAGCTCCTATTTGGTTGAAGCATAGCTGGGAGGAAATGTCCCCATCGTGGTGATTCGAGTCAAATTGACTCAGCATTTCTGTTCCAGGGGTAAGCATGTGGTTCATCAATTCACCATTCTTCTTCCTGTATGGTCACCTGCACAAGAATGCAAGGAAATCTTGAGTATTAATCCTGGTTAAAACAAGTCGTTTCAATGTAGAATTTATTTAGAGCATGAAAGAAAGAGTAGGTAATACTGAAAATATAATTTTGTCATAAATGGCAATAAATATTTGTTTTGCCCACCAATTCACGGGGATGTCATCAATGATGGACACCAAGAAACTAACATAATGAACAATTATATATGGCTATGCAATATATCAATGAGGTTTTCGCTATTCACTATAATTTGTTATTGTCGTAATTGGATCATACTGAAAGAGAGCGAATGTAAGAATTTCTATCAATATAATTCTGGCATGTAGAAATTGATGGCAGCAGTTCCAAGAAGCTTATACAGTTTTCATTACAGGTTCCCGAGAAGAGATGAACAACGGTGCGGAAGAATGCCAGTGACCTAAACTACAAGTGACAATATCTATCGCATGCCTTATGTTGATACAGCCTAATAAAACCAGAAAAAACACTGAAAGATGAGCAAAATCAAAATTAATAAAATGTTATATTCTGTCTTGTTTGAATCATTTTACTAATCACCATTTTTGAAGAAAAAAGGGAAATATAAACGAAAAGATTCATGATTTGAGGTAAATAGTTGAAAATTATATGAAGTATCACTATTTTTTCAAATTTGTCATTTTCCTCATCGTGGGTTCTGCCTAACTCAGTGACGATGATTGAGTGAAAACGTTTGTTAATATCGTTATAATGATAATGCATTTTTAACAGTATCGAATATGCTTTGAATGTTCGTTCTGTGTTACTACTACCATAATGATAACTACTAAAACCATAATAAGTATAATAGGAATAATAATATATAATATATATACGTAAACTGTTCCCTTACTATGGGGAAAACCAAAGATCATGGATATGTCTTCACGTCATGGACTTACCTAGTCTTACCTTCTAAAAGAAAGAAGTTTCAACCGTCAAACAGGTAGTAGGTAGGCCTAGGTAATTGACTAAATCTATGACTAGGTAGTAATAGTATCTTATCCTACATAAAAATTTGCTAAGAAGTAAATCGGAGAGGATTGAATTTCGCGTCGATTGAGGGGGAAAAGTCCGGGCGGTCAAAAAACACCTAATTGTTCCAATTTTTATTGAAAAAATCCATCACACCAGAAGGATCTATAAAATCGCTAACCCCTTCCAATGAAGTTGAAGAGCATCAACTTTAAAGTTAAAAAAGCACCGAAATTCCCCGATTAGTCAAACTTTGAAGGTGCTTGAGGGTAATATGAAATTTTTGGGCAAAAAACATTGATTTTCCAACAAAAATAGTTTATTAAAGTCTATCATATTGTGAACATGACGCACGAAAAAATCAGAAAAATTAAACAACAGTAAGAAGGTTGAAATAATGTTCAAACTTGTCAAAGTCGGGCGCGTAGGCTAGTGTAATCCCGCTCATCCAAAACACAGCACATTCACCGGACAACTACAACCTATTTCTACGGTTACAGTTTTAGGTTACCAGGATTAGGTTCTTCTTCTTCATCTCCAAGGAGTCAACCTCAAACGACAATGACAAAGTTTGGAAGAGTTCAGACAGTTCAGAAGCCCTCGAAATGACGTCAGGGCATGAACAACGTTCCTTTTCAGAAAATCGCGATTTCTGAGAAAACACTTTTTTCAGCACTCGGGAACCTATTTCTCCCTCAGCGTTGAAGTTAAGTAAGTATTATTATTTTTTTAAATGTCCTTCAGAACATAATACACAAGCTGTGCCGAGGATTCTGCTTAATTGTTTCCGCAACATCAGGTAGAGGCATCGAATTATTATTTCCAATGGTTCCAAGTAGAAAATCTACATTTTCTTCAAAACCTTGGCTATTGTTTTCCAGCATTCGTGCTGGACTTTTCTTGGCACACTCTTTAGAGCATAATATTCTTAACAAAAAAAATTAAGATGATATAGGTTGAACAGATCGGTGCGTAAAGTGAACTAATTTTTAAGGCAATTTCATTAGGCCGGGAAAATTACACACTACCCTTAAATACTACCTTATTGAAATATGGCGTTTTGGGTAATAATATGTAGCTGTTGTCACTGCCTAAATGAATACTCACTGTGATGATCCTGACACGACCCTTTAATCGTTAGAAAACTAATTTTATTTTTCAACGGACCGGTGAATAAAGGGAAACGAGGTGAGAAAGAGCACAGGATTTCCCGACAACATGAATATTTCTACTCGGAGTCGGTCACGCGATGGCATGACATCAAACAATTACGGGCTGAAGCTGATGCGTGCCAGTAACTTAGCGTTGCTCGCCAGCTTCCCGGCAGACAGTTGGCAGGGTCGGAGGAGAGGATGCAGTTGGCATTCTGCTCCTCATGATTACACAATGAGGATAGCTAGTACGTGTTGAGGGCTCTGGTCAGCTTTATCGCAAGTAATGTGCTTGGCTCGGAATTATAAATTAACGTTGCAGCTTCAGGCCAGAAACCTAACTTTTCCATTCTGTCTCGAGTTATCGTACTGTAATTTGGCAGGCCGGGTTCCTAGTGTTGAAGATTATAACAATGTCAAACAAAAATTCGGCACCAACAACTACGTGCAGCTACCTACAGCAAATAATGTTGGATCAAACGAGCATACCCTCAACATTTCGAGTATGATAACCCAAATTATTACGACTCGTAGCGCAAAACAGACGAAAAATGAGCGTCAAACAAAGCAAGATTGTTTGAATGAATTGGGTCAAACTAAAACAATAAAAAATTATAAACAGATTTATCATTTTTAGGTAGGTAAACCGGGCAATTATAATGAGCAATTATAATAATTAATAGTGAATAGTGATGAGTAATAGGCAATTATAACGAATGGGTTTTAAATGGTGCTGAATCCGAGTTTGAAGTCAAACATGCAAAATCACGACATACCGGGATTCCCCGTTGGCTATATTCATCGTTAACTGATAAGAGGTAGCAGAACATGAAGGAAGAGAGATTCTCGCAATATTTTTAATTATGTTATGCAAATACCAGGATTTTTTCCCTCACTTCCCTAACGGGGAACTGGCATGAGTACCTAGGAATTTTGCATTTTGAACAGCAAAATCTGATTCAGAAAATGGCTTGAAAGGGAGCGCGTGACGTCATTTAGGTTAGGCAGCTGAGGAACCATGAAGGCAGGCGAAGGGTCGGTGACGTCAGTTAGGTTCAAATAACAAGACCCATTTCCGGAACTTTCAACCGTCGGGTAACCCTTAAAAAGCACCATTTTGGAAAACCCCTCATTAAGATCTTTGAAATTATGAATTGAAAAATAACCATGCAAGTTCCCCATTGCAGTTTAATTCATCTCAATATTGAGCAATTCCGGAAGATTTCAGTGAGAGCTTTCCAAGGTGATATATGTGGGGTATCCGATGATTGGAAGTGAGCGAAAACAAGTGCCGTAAAGAAGATACAGATGATGCCACCCACCCCACGTCCGCTTGGGGAGCACCTTTGGCTCCTCAGAACATAAATATGACGTCACTCGTGATCTTCTCACCCGTTTTACAGCCAACCTAATGAACATTTGGAGCTGAAAATAAATAATAAGGGGCATTTGAGGGCCCTGTTTGAGGACACAGTATGTAGCTATGCTTATAAAAGGGATAATTGCTTGTCATCACTATTTATCCAGATCTGAATGAATGTATTTTAACTAAAATAACATCGGACGAGGTGGAATTTATGTTTAGTTCCTTCACATTTATTACACAGAAATACCTATAACCTGAATGACAGGCACCATCTGTCCGATCGAACAACGCAAACCAAACTATAATATAAAACATCAACCTAATTGTATCCCTCAGCCGATGAATCCAAATAACATAATACCACTGTTGGGGGAAATAATACACGTGCGATATTACCTATTTTGTGCGAGAACAGGCGGGCACAGTAGCAGTAGGGGATAGGTAATCTACATAGCTAAATCACTCTTCTGTTGTCTCTCCTCTAGTTAATGAGTTGCTGCGATGATCGAAGGCAGTTATCGGAGAGATCAACAGAGTTCACAATGTTTCCAACATTGTAACTACCTATTTATACTCACTATCAAACTGTCATTAGTGTGACTACAAAGCCCATAACAAAAGAAACTCACTTTACTGTTCGTATTCGAATAACTTAGCCCCCCTCCCTCTTCCTCCACTTCTCTCACTTACTGTTCTCAAACTGCTCACTTTACCTTCATGAATAAACAAGGTTGTGTAAGGAAGGAGGTGAGGGATCGGTAAAGGGTGAAGTGAACGAGAGTGATAACTCTCCAGCTGGGGCCACTAAAGGTGGAAAAAGGTTGGAAAAGCTGGAGGAAAAAACTGGAGGAAAGAAAGACATTAAAAGCTCATCACATTATTCCGGCATCACAAAACTCTGTGGAGCTTTTACTCTTTGCTCGGGTAAGTAAAAGCGATTCACAGCATTGCCGCAATATTGTGCCAACACCTGTGTTCACCTTCGCAATAATTACTTGGGGGTCGTTTCTGAGCAAACAATCTAACTAGTTTCCAGCGGGCTCACAACCTTTTCCCTTCTCTCTGCCTTTTCTTGGCTTTATATTATTGTTCAAACGGTAGTTATCGAAACTGCTAATCTGTACGGACAGGTATCATCATGGAATCTGTAATAGAGTTTTTCTCTTCTGTATTTTGTCGATGGTGCCTCATTATGAATTTCAGTTTGGTATCAAAAGTCGAAAAAATTAATTATTATTCACGATCTTGACAGTCCTTTGGGTGGAAAATGAGTCTACCTCAACGGGGGATTTCTGAATCGATCTACCCACCAGTGGCTAGGTATGATAACATGACAATTATTCATTTCAACAGAAACTTGAAGTAACGACGATACTTTATTCACTTGTTTGCTCGTTTGCAACTCGCTACCGAAGATAGTGGCCTTGGGGGGGGGGGGGGGGGGGGGGGGGGGGGGGGGGGGGGGTTTGTTGTGTATATAGGTATGTATTGTATACTAATAAATGCAAGGAGTAAAATAATGGTGCACTCAAATATTAGATAAAAAATATATTACGAGAGTATGATATACTCTCTAAAATATACATATATGAGAGTATGAAATTGCCTCACGTCAGACGTGTTTCAAAATGACAAAGAAAACGATTTTTGCATTGCATGCTCTCTTTTAAGCCTACTGGTATCAACATTTTCGAGTTATATCTAGAATTTTTCTCTATCACGAAGGTGCTTCTGCGTTCATAAATGCCTACTATTGTTAACAATAATCGTAGATAACGATACAAAATCCCGAAAAACTGGTTGATGAAGAAAATTAACACATTGATGAGTGGGTAAAAACTATCGTTCAATGCAGGCCAGATGAGTTGAATGTTGGTAATCCAGTACCACCATCTAGCGGTACCGGATGCTCTCGCTGCCTTATTGGCACAAACGCAGATTTTTTAAGTTTGATTTCTGGATTCTACGTAACCACTTTGAAACCGTCATTTTTGTGAATTTGTCGGCCGTAAAAAGATGTTCGCTCTCTCCAAATTCGAGGGAATGCGGCCAGGTAGGAAGAAGGATAACAACCTTTAGTTCACCATCCTTTAATCCATGAAGGTTTTCTTCTTTTAATGATTATTTCTTGAAGATGGACGCGGAGTCAATGAAAGGATTATGAACTGAATAATGAATTCAAGGTTGTTCTCCTTTTCCCTAAGTGGCCGCATCCCGACTTTGGAGAGAGAACGAACACCTTAAAACAGCCATTGTCTTATTTTGATTATGGGGGGGAGTTGGAAGGGGGGAAGAGGAGAGAGGCATTTTTTCCTTGCCCGATCCGAAAAGTTCATTAACTATTGCAAATTATATCGGATATTAGGTACTTGATCAATAATTCAAAGAATCTGTAAGAAAATTACGTTGTAACTTATTTAAAAAAAAAAAAAAAAAAAAAAAAAACCTCACGTCTAATAATTTTTAGTATCAAAAGTAACAAGCCTTATGAGGCACAACTCTTATATTAATATACATAATATAATGAAGAGAAACAGACTAACATCACAAATGCACACCTACCTACAAACAGACGTACAACTAATTCAAAACAGCCATACCAACTCATAATATAGTTAAATGAGAGAAAACAGACGTAAAATATCGGCACAGCGGCACCCTGATAAATAGATTTCAGGTTGTGGATAAAACCACCACAATAGTCTGGCCCCCACAGATAACATTCAAATCGAGCCATTGTTATGAGAACTCTACCCTTAGCTGTCTGTCTCGGTCATTTCTCGAGTTGACTTGGCAGGTTGATGGAGTATAGTTGAAGTGGCTTCCACCCTATCTTTGTCCTTGAAGCCGCCTACAGCCAAGGACCCATGAAATGAACTACAAGGGAGCATCACCATCTAACGATGGCTGGCCTTATGAAAATAAACCTTTTAATCCTTTTAGGTCTTGGAGGCGGCTATGATACAGAGGATATTTAGGTAGGTACTTCGCTTATTTGTTAGTTATTATGATAAGGACATACCCAAGACGAGAGTTTATACATGAGTTAGGTACCTGTTGGAGTTTGTCCCCATGAAATCAAAATGTTAATTTTACCTACATCTTGTGTAGCGAGAAAAAATAACGGGGAAAAAAAGTGAAATCTGGTTCATTCGCCCGTCAGTCTGTGTTTTCATAGATCCTCGCCAAAAGCATTATAAGCTTCAACATATTAGTTTAATCATCAAATGTCAATGGAATATCACAAAGATGATGAAACGTCCAAGTTAATTCTGTCGGAAGGATGTTTCTTTTTCACAAAAATGATTAAATAAATCGTATTTCCTAGTCTATATTATATTTCTCTGTAGCTGTGATAGGGCCATCATTGATTGAATGGTTGGACGTAGAGAGTTGGGAGTTTTGTCTCAAAGGATTATTTTATATTACAACGATTCTTCATGCGATTTTCACGATTCTCATGTCATTTTGATCAGCTAATTTGCACGTAATTCTTCAAGTAATAACTCGAATGAATCCTGTACCATAAATGAAACAGGAAGTTCAACTACTCAAACTACGTTTCATATTGCAAAATTCGGTGTCTGTAATATCTGATACCATTTTAATCAACCTGGATTGAAAATATTCTACGCGCAGCATTTCGACAAAATTATTTAATACCTACGTATTATCATAATATGCACATTATTAGCTGTGTCCCATATAGTAGAAGTATATTGAGGTCAAGCCAAAAGGTTTTGCACTCATTGATTCAATTCCAACATTGTCGGCTTGTTCCTAGTCGAGAGATCGAGAGAATTCTATTCAAGAGAGAATAAATGTGTAGGTAAGTAATTATGATTTATCTATTCAATCCTTCAGGTTAATTGTTTAGCCTAACGTTCAAGTATTTTTGATAGATACTTACCTTTAACATCCAAATAGAACCACCAGATAGAACCAGATTAGACAATTTTATACAATGCATAATATAATACTGTATGTATAATATTAAACTACATAAATATGTGATTACGATCGAATGAAGTAGAGGAAAGAGTGGATTCTTGGTGTGGAGTTACTCACTTTGGCACTGAATTATCGATGTTCAGAGGACAGTTATCACCTATTTAGGTATTGGGAATGATACGGCAACGACCAGGGAAAAGTGCTCGAGTTGGTTACGAGCCAAGATGTGGCTGGAGGACCTGGGACAGAAATTGAAGCTCCGAAGAGCGAGAGCTGGGAGTAGATGTCACTTGTCACTCGAGCGAGTGGACATTTTGGAGGGAGGTCTTGGACTGAAGTCGGGAAGGCGTCTTGGGACATGAAAAAATAAGGAATTGGAGTTGGGAAGAAAGGGAGAAATAGGTACCTCCAAATAGTCTGATACTCGGGTATAGCAATTTGTGAGACGTCTCGTTGAGACTCTTCCTTCCTACCTACAACAGTCACGGTTTGTGAAAACTTCACTTCCCACTACCGAAGGTAAACCAGTATTGATTAGTATCTTAGTTCTTCATGTGAAGAGTGAAGTTTCTCACATAGGTCAGTAAATTTTACACATTTAATTTAACACGCCATTCAAAGGCATCATCAGGGGATATCCTATTAGGAACAAAAAATTGATAGGTAGATTATGAGAGGGCATCCATTTCTCTAGATGCGAATAACTGCAAACAAACAAACAATTACAAGAAGTACAACAAAATCGCGTTGATAACTTTCAAGTAGGAATAGTTCTTCAATGGAAGTAAGGATGCTACTTCCATGGTTGATAAACACACTAGCAGCGCTTGAACGGAACTTTAGGAACTAAGCCAAGGGATATATATGGCTATCCTCTAATTTTTTTTTTTTTTAATTTATACTTTTGTACAGTTCTGGGCTTTTGGGGGCAGGGGAGTTAAGTCCAAAATTGGCTAAAATGAACTCACTTCATAATTGGAAACTAAATTCTTTTCTCTACAAGGTAATCCCTTAGTTCAAAATATCGTCCTACTTCTCCTGTCATCCTACTATTATCTTACTATTACCATTCGCCTTGGTCGAATGAAACAATTTGTGACAAAACAGGATCACTGGCTGTGGCCTCAGCGAACTTTTTCTGTTTTTCATTAGACATTACAGTTTTGACTATTTTTTGAATAACATATTACATTTCAGGGTCGTCTCGTTCATCCGTTGGTATTGTATGTATGCTCTTGAAAGTGCATCTGCCAACACCATATCTTCAGCAACGACATTGTTATTTGAACGAATGTGTAAAAGGAGTAGATTATGTTCTCATTTTAATCACACAACGTTTATTGACATTTTTAGTAGCATAATTCATTAATAAAAATAGGACAACTGGTGTAAGTAATGGACTTAACCCCCTTCACCCGACAATCCGTAATATTTTATGGCATAACCCCAATGGGACTGATGAATATCTCATCAGTCTCATCCCAGAATGAAGGTAGGACTTAACACCCTGTACCCACTTGTAGAGAAAAGGATCTAGTTTCCAACTATTAAGTGAGTTCATTTTAGCCAATTTTTGACTCAACTCCCTTGCCCAAACAAGCATAGAATTGTACAAAATCATGAATTAATACAAAAAAAAGGGAGAGGATACCCATGATAGCCCTTCCACGCAGTGCATGGGACATCGGCTGGGATTATTTACCAAAAATTCACTTATAGGTGAATTTATATGAAAGAAATGAAAGTATGTTGAAGAACCAGTTATGTCGAATAACTTTGTTGGCTTTCTGTTTAATTTTCACAAAGACGATGAGCAGCTCGGCCTATCTATGGGATCCGTATTGAGAAGACCCTCGGAGAAGTATCAAAGAAAATAATCCAGATCCTTCACCCACCCCATTTTTGTGATCAGAAAGTTGGGGGGTTGGATGGAAAATGAGTCGAATTGAAAAACGTCAGTTTCAAACCTTTACAATCTCCTCATCGAAAAGAGACGAGAAGAGGACGGAAAAAAAATGCGACCTTGTCCTCCGTCCCCGATTTTCATGAAGAATGCCCAGCATAAAACCGGGACTTGAAAAAAAAACATCTCCCTTCTACCATCCCGTCGACGCCTTTTCATTCATTTTTTTTTTTTTTTTTCCAGTTTTCTTTTCAAACGAGGAGGACTCTTTTTATGGGCGGCAGAAGAGAAAATCCTGATGCTGGCTATTGTTTGATACAGTTCAATGAGCCACACAAATTTTCCAGACTCACAGCTGTTTCTGCGAGGCTTGAGCTGAATTGCAGTGGTGTGAAATCGCTTTTAATCACGAGCATTACCCTGTGCTCAAGTTGAGGGTTGAAGTTTCAGTTAAAACCCTACTTTAGCTCTATACTTTCATCACTACATGTCAGAAGATGTAAATCCTCGTAGGAATCTCTCGAATTTCCATTCGATTCCTATTAATTTCTTCATGACTATTTTTCAATTTGGGTGGTGAGACCCCAAGAAGGTATTGAAGACGTTCTCGAGTGCAAAGTGGGCACCTCGTGATCATAATCACACAAAGCACTAGTTCTGATACCCTTAATTCTGTGCAGGTAATGTCCAATGCGAGTCAATGATCTTTAAAATAAATCACCTATGATCAACTGTGTAGATGTATAAGAAACCAGTCATGCAGCATGAGTTGATGAGCGCATTTTTAAAGGATCATTTAAATCGATTCGGAGGTTGATTCTTATAGGAAATTTCGCACTGATTCCAAATATGCCATAAATTATGTTCCCATTTATAGATAGTAATTTACACTGAAACTTAAAAAAGTACGTATTTTAGCGATTTTTGACCCTGACTCTTCAACATTTAACTCCTTAGATTACTTCAAAAATTCTGGCCAACAAGCGTATCCTTTCTTCCGATATGATTGACGTTTTGAATTTGTTTTCCTTCTTTTTTAAATGGATTCTAGGTCAGATATTGTCTGAAGTGACACAACCCATACATCCATATATGTTATAATATTTTTATACATGAAAGAAAAGCTAAACTTTGGGAATCGTTCTAGAATGGTCTGAAACGGATTTCCATAGAGAAAATTTTCGGAAATTCTCATACCTAACTAAAATGTTGAAGCCATTGCAATATCTGATTGTTCTTTCGAAAGTTCGCTAATATTTCTATTTACTGCTAATGTACAAATCATGGTTTTTTGTTTCATTATTAGGTATCTGAAATTTTGAGAGGAAAACGACAACATGATGTTCTTATCGTTTTGACAAATCAGTGACAGCGTTACAATGTTGAATGAACCAAAAGCGGCATTAAACGTTTCTCTGATTTAGATTTTAGATTATTAGAAACGACAATAAAGGCTGTCTTGTTCACTATGAGAAACAACTAGTGTTGTAACATGCCTAGAGCAGTAAATTGGAGTGCGAACGAAATAGAGACGATTCGTTAACTTATTTCTGAGTCTATATGGTAGAATGTTTGCTTTAGAGTGACGATGAAGGTTTTAATATTGATGATGTGAACACTGAACTTGTTAGCTGCTGAAGAATTAGTTCTTAGCATCCCATCTCATGTCTTCGAGTGTGATTCTGCTAAATATTTAGAATAGAAGACTCACAATGCGTTACCAGATCAGACTGGAGCTTTAGAAATCCGTATCGTATATAAAAGATTTTGAGAGGGCGTGCCACTGACTCTGGGAAACAGAACTTCTCCGAATTGAAAGGACCGAGTCTCCAGGAAGATCCAAAATGAATAGAGACGTGAAACACTGCACCTTAATATTCTCAGTAACAATGGACAACTTGGAGAGGAAAATACCTGCTTTCAACCTTGAGGGCTTTCATCCGTTGCTTACAAATGCCCATGAGAAGGGAGAGAAAGAATAAGGGGAAAGTTTTCTCCTTCCGTTTGTATTACCGACTCTTCGAAAACTTGGAGGGAAAATATTTAGGGAGCCCTTCCGCGCTTTTGAAAGGAGTGGAACTTGGAAAATCATATTATTGGAGTTTCTTCTGGATTAAGAGATAAGGGGAAAACATTTTCTCCGACAAGAAGGGTCAGAGGTCGGGGGTCGACGGTCGGGAAAGCAGAGACGACACTGGACTGGAGAAGCCACATTGGTTCAACACTCATAATAATCATTATGGACATGACTTTCGGCGCTGGAGGACCTCGTCTCGATTCGATTGTGATATTTGATTGTATTATTTTCGTACCTACCGTGATTTTGTGAGGTTCACAATTCAACTTGTGTAATGAACATATCGTCGTC
>JAEMON010000005.1:30785275-30798515 GCA_030264115.1 Lygus lineolaris
TTGGAGAAATTCACATCATTCATTGGGAAAAACTCGGTGGCGAACGGCGAAACTGATAAGTAATAAATTCAAATTCGACTGCACTGGAAGCTCAACACAAAACAAGGCGCGCCCGCCCATTTTCGGTGTCATAGGGGGCGGCGGCGGGGGATATCCCGTCTAGGGCCAACCATTGCGAAGCTAACCTAGGGATAACTAACTCCCACCGTTGAAGAGGTGGTGAAACGGAACTGACGCTAACTCGGAGATTCCCTTAACTCTGAGAGTTAGCTATCTCGGACTTTAACTCGAACATGGTGAAATCCACCATAAATGTCATCAGTTTTAGTCCATGGTAACTAAGGAAAGTGCTGGGTACGGCGCGGCGGACGGACGGATTGTTTTTTCGATTTTTGGAAATCCAAGGGATCCAGTGTGTACGTAACGAAGAACATGAGAGTGGTGGAGAGAATAGCTAAGAATACAATGCGAGAAGGTCCTTGTTAACCCTTTGGCGTTCGCGCAGACGAACTGCGGTCGGCAAAATCTGCATTACTTGAACTAATCGGTTCAAGAAAAAATTGAGGGGTCAAGGGTGACAAGCATTCTTCTTCTATCGGTTTTAGAATCGATTGCTATGAATGATTTTTCTGTTAGTGCTCGAGTCAAGAGGCGCACTTTCCTTAGTTACTACGGAAAAAAATTGATGAAATTTGGTATACCGGCCCCATTTGGGGTCTAGTTGTGCCACGAAGCTTGGCTTTACCATTAACTGTCTCCCTGAGATTATGAGGTCTCTCCCACCCAGGAGTTTCGACACGAAGGGAATCTTGTTGAGAAGTGCTCCGTATACACTTGAAGAGATGTCTGCAGAAGCGTGGTGCTCTGGAATGAGTGGTGTTGTCTGTTAAAAATGCAGTTGTCTATTTTGTTAATGGAGGTATTCACCTTGCATAACAGTACCTTTATATACTTCATCATTGTTCATACCACTTGTTATCGAACTATTTGTTAAACTTTTTCATAATATTTTATCAAACCTGTGCGCTTTCAGCTTGTTATGAATTTTTTTTTACTATCATGGCTTTCAGATTGTTGATGAATACTCCTGTACATGCTTTGTTTTGACGTTAGTTTATACTTTTTGTATGTTGACAATAAAAGCACTATGACTATGACTATGACTATGACTATTACAGTCTTCTCTCAAGGCAGTTAGGAACAGTTAAGAACGGTTGAGAAGAGTTATCAAAAGAGAAGCAGAGTAAAAAAGAGTTAGAAAGAGTTAAGATGAGTTTAGGAGAGTTAAGGAGTGTTAGGAACTAAGAAGGGTTAAGAAAATATAAGAAGAGTTTAGAAGGGTAAAGAGTGGAGAAGAGTCATGAAGAGTTAACAGGGTTGAGAAGAGTTATGAAGTGTTAAAAAGCGTCAAAAAGAGTTAACATGAGTTGAGAAGAGAAAGTTTAAGAAGATTTCAATTAGAATTGAGCTCCCTTAAAACCAATTAATGACTATTGTCAACTCGAAATTCCACCATGTTTAGCCACACAACTGGTATGAAGAACACTTTTGACGTAAAGAACAGTTAAGAAGATTCAAAAAGAGTTAATAACTGTTAGGAAGAGTTAGGATGAGTTAGAAAGAGCTAGAAAGAGTTTGGAAGAGTTAAGAACAGTTAATGCTAGTTAAAAGAATTAAGAAGACTTAAGAAAATATAATAGTCGTAATGAAGAGAAAGTAGAGTTCAGAAGAGTTGAGGTGAAGAGTTGAGAATTATTAAGAGTTGAGGAGAGTTAAGCAGAGTTGAATAGAGTTAGGCTGAGTTTAGAAGAGATGAGATGAGTTAAGAAGAGTTGAGAAGAGTAATGAAGAGTTAAGAAGAGTGAAGAAGAGTTGAGAAGAGTTGAATTCTTAATTAGCGGCTCAAGAACCAATTCATGCCTATTTTCAGCCTCGAAATTCCGACAATTTTAGCCACAAAACTGGTATAAAGAACATTTTTGACGCAGTAAATTATATTCACTGAGTGTCCTCCCCATAGACTAACGTCATAGCAAGTTCTAAATACAATACCCGTTTTCGCTCATCAGATACGTTGAGTATTGCTCCTTTGTGTTAAGCTCTCTCTGAGACCATTCTATTGAAAATGTAAAAAATAACCGTCCGCAGAGCCCATTGGTCGAGTCATTCCGAAGTCATGCACCACACGATCTTCTAATTTGCGGGCGCACTGTAGCTATCACCGATCCAATCGCGAGAAATTCATAAGAAATCGTCTTGGAACTAGCCTCCAACTTCCCTCCAATACTACAGCCTGTTTCTCGACCAAATTTGTCCTGGGGTTTAGGGGTACTAATATTCCAAAAGGTTCAAGGGCTTAGTATTGTGCACATTCTATTCTAAAGAGTTATTCAAAATAATGAGTAACGAATAATTATTCATTGTTTGTCATTTTCGAATAACCAATTATTTCGGAATTATTAATTATTCGAAGCTTGGAAATAATACGAATTTTCCATTCGTTATACCTATGTAAATAAATTTTGCTCAACACTGCAGGGGCTCAATAGCGCTAACTCTATCTGAAACTGGAGCGAATGAGAGGTTTCTGAGAAAAGTGAATTCCAAATCACACAAAAAAATTTGCCATTCATGCAGCATGAGTTGATGAGCGAATTTTCAAAGAATAATTTTAACCGATTTGGTGGATGATTTTTATAGGAAATTTCACGCTGATTCCGAATATACCTTTATGTTCCTATGTTTAAGATAGTAATTTACATCAAAAACCTCAAAAAACACGTTTTTGGGCGATTTTTGACTCTAAATTTTCAAAATTTTACCCCTTGGAGTACTCCAAAAATTCTGGCCAACGAACTCATCCTTTTTTTCGATATTATCGACATTTTACAATTTTTTTGGATTTTTTATCTCCATCCCTTGGGCAGATATCGTCTGGAATGACATACATATGTATATAAAAATATGTACATATACATATAAAAAGGTGAAATTTCAGGAATCGTTTTAGAATGTTCTGAAACGGAGTTCCATGGAGAACATTTTCGCAAATTTTCATTACAAAAATTTGGAAGCCATTGCAATAGCTTCATTTTCCTCGAAAATTCGCTAAAATGGGCGCCAATTTATGATACCAACTACAGTATGACATTTTGAATGTTTTATAATCTTTAATAAGGGTAATATGTAAAAGCAAAAACGGATTTACCAGTCGTAAAAATCTCTTATCTACACACTAGGTAGAATCTAGACGAATACTGGTAACTCTACTAGTGTCTTACCTAACCGCTAAGTTACCATCAACATACGAACACCAATGATTTTTTTTAAATATATATATACAGAAGAAGGAGTGGATTCATTCGATAGCACGGCTTAAGGAACCCAAACCTCATCCTCCGACTAATTTAATAGTTGTTCCCTCGCAGTACTTGGATAGAATCCGTCGAGGTCCCCTCACAGTAGACTAAACATTTGAAGAGACGACGTAATTCCGTGATAAGTCCTCAACTGAGACAGCCTTGATGGAACAACCTACCCACTCGCCACGAGAGAGAGAAATATGAACACAAAGATTAGTTTTCAAGGTTTTCAGGGACGAAACAAGCGGTGTCACCGCTAATGGCGAACATTGAAGACCACCAACTGACGTTTACGGTTCAAAGGACCAGGATTAAAAGGGTCCGGGAAGTGGTTTTTTAATCATCAGTTCGCGGCCCAGGCGGCCTTTTGTCGGAAAAAATGATCCTCGCGAACACAAACAAACATAGTTTTGAAAACGAGTTGCGGAGGGCAGACGAGGCGGAATTGGCAAAGGCCTCTTCAAACTCTGCCCGCGTTTCGTCTATTTATATTTTTTGGCTAGATATTATGTTCGGACCCGAGCAAAAACGCTAATGAATAAGGTTGGCCTCACAATGGTCAGTCGGGGATAAATCATGGAGGAAGGAAAAACAAGTGGATAGTCGAGAGTGGGGACCTTTTTTCATTAAAAGGTCTGTTAATTTTAGAACTGAACCCCTCGCGCTTGTGGGGAGAAATTCATGTCAGTGTTTTTGGGTGGACCTGAACCGCAGTATATACACCTACTAGTCGGAAACTCGTTGCAGTTTCAATGTCCAAACGCTCAGGCACATAGTTGTATTAGGTCATCTCCGAAATGTACCCAAGGGAAAGACGCTGCACATTATTACTCAGCGGTTTATTATGTTCAATATAGGTAGATACCTAACTCTTCCCCGCAGATCACTTTTCTTTGGTAGTCACAAGAAAAGTGACACTTTTCTTTGTTAGTCACAAGAAAAGTGATCTACGTAGAAGAGTTAAGTAATACCTAGTTCGGAAATATTACCTGATCTCTCTGAGCTCAATTTTTGACTAGGCTGATTTGTGAGCTTCATGTTCGACTCGACTCTCTCCAATTGTGATAAAATTATTTGAAGACACTTTTGAGGATATCCTCCAACTTTGAGCGAAATTGAGACATTAGGTTTTTTTTTTTTTTTTAAACTGTCCCTATACACAATTTTCAAAACTACTTACGTGAATACTTCTTATCCTTGGAGCCAACCAGTTCAAAACTTTTTGAAACTGAACCCTGTTGAAGCTGAGAAATCACAATTTTGAAATATAACTTTACGTAATTATCTATCTGTTTCGCATTTGTTTGCATTTGGTTTTCCATTTGTGCAGCTGTGAAAATAAAATATTAGATTTTGATTAATCAGAGTTCATAACAATTCACGTTTGCGATTGAGGTCCAACGGAGATTGAATTTACAGGGGAAATCTTAAGAGGTACCTGAGAAAACGTAGTTTCGCGAAATTCACGTTTGCGCATGCTCACACGCTACTAGTTAGTGGTCCAATGGCAATAAAATTAATAGAGAATCGTCTAGGTACTGACCGACACAATCTCAGAATCGAAATAGGACGATGATTTTGTTTATTTTTTCTTGGGACGATGAATTGACCACAGACTCAGGAAGATATGCAACGTGGAAATTTTCATTATGGAGGCCCATATTTATTTATTTTTATCTACTTTTACGAATATAAAGTAGTTGTAGTGGTACTTTTTACTTTTTAGTAGTGGTTTTTTTTTACCGAATATAAAGTAGTAGTAGTGGTACTTTTTACCTTCGTTAGAGAGGAAGGAAAACGAAACTTATGAATACTTTGAAAAAAAAAAAAAAAAGATTCAATAGGTAGGTACCTATATCACTAACTATACTAGAGTGTTGGATACCTATAAGTATTCAATGAGTTGAAAAACATCTGCCAAGTTGGATGGGCAGTATAGTTTCCTTACTATTGTAACAATGACGTATAGATGAAGTTAGTAGAAATGTCAGCGAAATTTGTAGAATGGTTATGAAGTTAGGACCACCCTACGACCCTACGAAAACAATTTTCAAGTTTGCGAATGCGCTGATCCAATTTCGAGGAAATTTAAAGACAATCGTCTTAGAGTATCCTCCGAATTTGAGGAAAAGCGGTTCATTGACAATCATCGTTTCAGGAATTTCACTGTTGCTCATGTGCGGATCTAACTCAGGCAATTCCTGGAAATTTCATAAAAATCGGATCATAACTTTATATAGTTTTGCTGGGACAAGAAATTGACTACAGATAGTCAGACACGGAACAAAAATTGTTCAGAAAGCTCTGAAACGTAAAGAGCAAGCGGAAATTTTGATTTTGGAGGACAAACATTTCTCCCATTCTTGGCACAACTACGTAGCTTCCCACCTTCGGTAGTCAGGAACCAAAATTAAAAAATAGTAGTTTTTTTTTGTTTTTTTTTTTACCATTGAACAATTTTTTTGTCTGAAATTCGCCTGTATACACCCCTTTTTCAGTGTCTTCCGAATCTATGTGTGGCCACTTGTAGTGATCCGGGGCTAACTCACACTAACCCTGTAACCTTTACGAAATTTTTGAATAGTTAAGTAGCCACATTTTGAGTTTTTACCTGTGTAGAAGACATTGCCCAACTGACGGAGAGGGATGGAACCAAATTTGTTCAGCGGAGCACAAACTCACATAACCAGTAAATTGTATGAAAAGGGACGGTTATGCAACCTACTCGTTATCTTGGATGTTGTAGTCAGTATCGTTACGTACCGAGTTAGACCTCCAATAACGTTTAGCAACAAACGTGTGTCGGACGAAAGACGAATCCGTTACAAATTGCAGAGCTCCATCATCTCTCAACAATCGTTCTCGTCTCATAAATCTTGAACTTGCTACGTCCCTGAAGCCTCGCATGCCTGCGGCTGGACCGCCCATGCATCTCCAATGTCTAGGCCGAGGGTAAGGAATGAAGTTTGTCAACGGAAGTTAATATATTCCGCATCATGCTGGGCTCTAACTCAACTCGAAACTTCCCCTTCCCGGGAAGGGGCTGAATTAGAGTTGCATAAACATGAGACGGAATTGTGGTTGGAGAAGTGGTAGGGAGGCACATCGTGTCACATGACAACTTTTCTCCTACCTAATTAGTCAGTCGTTGATTCAACTTGAAGTTAATTTGAGAAAGGGAGGGCTTAACGTGATTAAAACCTCCCCTAGCTTCCACTTTCTTCCTAAAATTTCTCTCGACACACATCTTGAAACGCAAATTGTTATTTTACGATCAATGATTAAAATCACAATAATCATCACCCCGAAAGACGATCCAAACTCAGGCGTTATTCAGCCAAGTTATCAGCTAAGTTATTGTGGCGAATCAAAAGAAAAAAAACGACTCCCAAGTTGTATGGGCGGAATATAATCCCCACTTATTGTACCTGCCTAACATGAAATACAGTCGACCTGGTTACAAGATATTTGAATGGGAACATGTTGTAAGTTCTTATATATGGAGGTATTTCTTAAACCGAGGTTTTCTTATACCCAGTTTTTGTCAACCAACCTTCTTATAAAGACGCTCTACCTAGATAAGAAAAAGAATTGTTGTGAAGTAAGTCACTGTTCTCCTCCACGGAACTGCTCCTAAGAAACAGCCTCGAGGAGAAGCTCAGGATCGCCTTTACCCTCATTCTAGTACCTAGCAGACCGCTGTCCACATAAGTGCTATTAATTGAATTTTTCTTTCTATCAATTGAATATTTATATTCCTTAACATCTCGGTTCAATCCCTGAAGATTAGTAGATCTGTGATCCCTTAAACACCTAAAACATTCCCAATATTTCAAATCTCCGCCAATAAATCCCAGAGGATCACATCTCAGTGAGTGATGTGTAAAATTGCTTTCGCTTAGGTATGGCTCGTTCGTCAGGCGTTAAAAAACAACAATGACAATCGACATAAATCCCAATCTTCTGGACTCCTCCTATTGGAACCGCTGAGAGCAAGTGAACAGTCGAATACCTTCCTTCTATGGAGGACACGTGACTTATTCTTTCTTATAAAGGGGTGAACGCAACGAAAAACTATTTCTTGTGCAGAGATGAAAACATTCCGTATATCCAGGGTTTTGCCCCTCCAATGCAAGGGCCAAAAAAATAATTCCCTGTAATAGAGGTTATTCATATGTAGGGATTCACTGTAACCAGGTTCGACCTCATAGAATTAGCTGGTGCAAAAAATGATTATTCAAAATTATTGCATTGTTTTCACTCATGTAGGTACCTACATCAACAGCGCTGGAACTTGACACCTACACAGCCAAACTTCTGTCTTGTGCCTCCTTATAGATGTTACGTATTTCGGTGAACAGCTGATCTGGGAGCTTAATATTTGACTCAGAAGATCTGACAGAACAATTTTAAGACCACCTGATCTGAGAGCTCAATTTTTTTATCAGCTGTATAGGAGCTCAGAATTCGACTCAGCTGATTTTGGAGCTTAATTTTCGACCCAACTTATATGTGAGCTAAATTTTCGACTCGGCTGACCTATGAGCTCAATTTTCGAGTCAGCAGCTCTGGGAGCCTTTTTTTTACTAAGCCGATTTTGGAGCTCATTTTTCAAGTCAGCCAAATTAGCAGCCCAATTTCCGACTAAGCAGATAAATAACCTCTATTTCCGACTCTTTGTTTAGAGATTTGGGAGTTTAGAAACAAACGGCCAATAAAGCTGATTTTATTATTCCATCCAGGGTTATAAAATTTCCTATTCACGTGTGTGCATGCGCAGAGGCTGCTGTTGATCCGACAGGGCTGATTTCCATGCGAGGACCATCTTCCAATGCCCAACCCGCACAACCCCTGGACACATCAACAAAATGGAATAAACCTGTTGGTGTTATGCGTGTGGCAAGTATTCGCTTTTGGCGAGTGTTCAAACGTGTCTGCCTATTTATCACGTTAGAAATGTTTGTACTTACCTACCAACTGAATACATAACAACAAATTTCTCCTCCTTCATCAACCTAACATACATACAGGCTGACGTAAATTAATAATCAATATCAACTAAATAGTGCAAAATAAATAATAATACACATCATATCGTGGGCTCAATGCTATAAGTGGACTCGAAATTTGTAGTTATAGAAAGTTCTTCCTTTCACCGGCAAGTTAGATAGGTATTTTTTCTTGCTAAGTTTGAGCGCATTGAAATTTTTCGTTTTTCTGAGTTCAGGGAATGTTGATTGTAATATTCTTCAAGATAGCATTCATTCTTAAGAAAAATAATCTAGCTTTCTAACGATTTCCGCCAATTTGGGTACCTAACAAATAATGAAAATGGATAGCTTCTCAGGAAAAAGTTTGAACTAAAAAAACAACAACAAAAATAAGTAAACTAACTAAGGGTTTAAACGAAAATGGCTATTGGAGACTGCCGATCAGAAATAACCCAAAAAATCGATTCCCGGTTTTTTTCAGAGCTGTTCCTGGTGGATCACTTTTTATAGGTACGGTGTACATAAAAACATAATTCTGACCAGATTTTGCTTTTCGTTGGTTGGGATAACAGAAATGAAGAACTCCTCAAGAAGATGAGGAGCAAATATGCCGGCTCAGGCCTCACCATTACGGGGACATTTAGCTGTTTCTGAGAGGGCAATGTTAATTAGAGTGACATAGTCAGGTAGCTTCTGTGAGTAGCTATTGTGTTCAATATTCATACCTTTGGTTTACGCCCGCCGTATAGCTTACAGAAGTTGGGCTCGGGTTATTGTCCTCAGGTTCTATTCAGTTACCAGCCTCGCTTACACGTTCTCAAGTTTGTCACGGCCGTAACGTATACGCGCCTCTAAACCTGGCAAATAACCTATGGAATTTCGGATCGCATTGAAGGCCAACATCACCAAAGAAATGTCAGCAATGACCTCTTTCACGTCACGATAGATTCATCTTTACGTCTTTCACCAAGATTTGAAATTATATTAAAATCGAAAGCACCACTGCACCTGGAGAACTGTAGTTGGATTCAATACACAACCAACCTTGGCTTCAACAACTTTCATGTTTTTACCAATGTTAGTGTTTATTTATTAGTCTTAAAAAAACTTTAATATCGCTAAATAACATGGAAAGATTTGGACATTGAAATTCACATCCTCAATTCCAAGGGTTTTGGACAGATCACTGTTTTCCCATGATTTTTTCCGCTCTGTTTTTATTTCTATAACAACTAGATACACAGAAATATTATTTACACGTATTGTCTGGTTATTTTATATTTTGGATGTTGTGATTAATTATGATGAATGTTCATTAACAAGCACCACACTAAGTAAAACTTAACCCCCAATTACCAGCAACCAAGGTCCAAAGGTTTGGCCCTCTTCACTTGCCGAGTCTGTTGGGGGTTGTCCAGAAGCTGGATCGCTTCCGGATTTGTACGCACCAAGAGCCACTGCTCATGGCTCCTGATGGCATATTTCCTTACTACATCTGTGACCCTGCTTGTTGTTTTACCCCCATAGGTGTATGCTTAAGGTTGAGACTGGCATCAATACTGTTTTACACAACAGTACTTTATCATAATAGTTCAGTTGGGAGTATCAGTATGGATGGGTATCAGCCAATATAATTTTTTGTATTTGAATGTCAGCTCTTCCCTTTTCTTCTTCACATGTTCTACAACGGTGGCTTCTTCGAGTTTTTCAGTTGATTTTTCTACTGTGTCTCCTACAGCTAATAAAGCAGTACATACATCTGTGAATGTTGTTATCGTTGTTTCTCCAGTGTGTCGAACGTCATGGGTGTGGAGTAAGTGAAGCAGAGGGCCGAGCTCACTCCCTTGCGGAACTCCTGCTTCAACAATGTTAAGCTTAGAATATGAAATGTGTTAGGTATTCCATATTTTGATCTTGCATTGAGGAAAACATCTCCCTCACCATGAGTTTCGTCAAGAATAAAAAGGCAGAAAATATATATTTTTGTTGTTGAGAAAATAGGCTGTAAGGGTCCAAATAATATTATTAGATACTGCACCAAAAGAGTGCAACACGAAAAAAACTGAATGATAAATACATTAATAAAATTATATTTTTACTAGTTTTCAACATTTTTGTGCAAATTTGAAGAAAGTTTTTTAACCCTTTGACTAGAATCGAGACATTTCTCACTTGAAATCTTTGCCAATGGTAAAATGGAAATGGCATAATATGGAAGGTACATTATACCTTCCTCCGTCTAAGAAAATTTGATCGAAATCGAAAAGCAACTTTGGTTATTAGGGCTGTAACAACGAAATTGCAGAGTATTTAACATATTATGTTGTCATCCAAAATAGAAATTTCCACTCGCATTTGTCGATTCACAGTTTGCCACATGAGGTCCCATATAAATATCATGATAACCAAATAACCATAGTTGCCATCCGATGATTGGATCAGTGGCAATCTCTGATTTTGTTCAAATTTCCCCGGGCGCGAAAAAGCTGTGTGCCATTTTCACTAAACAGAGTCTTTTTTTCTGTCTAAATTGGCCTTGGTAGGAGTGGTACTTTGACAATCTAGGCTGCTTTTAACACTACTTTTGACTAATTTATTAAATTGAACTCTGTCCAATCTGACAGATATGTCTCTAAATCATGGAAAATCATAGTTTGTTCGCCTATATAATGGCGGCCTAGTAGTTTATCAGGCCCTCAGTCAACTACTTATATTTCATAACACTAAAACCTTAAGTTATATCAACAAAATTTAGGTTTTTTTTTCAGTCTACTTTGATTTTTCCCCAAACAGCTGCGTGGAACTTTTTCCCAATCGAATTGAGTTTTTTCCCAATCAAATTTAGTTTTTCTTCAACCAAATTGAAGGTTTTTCGCAGCCCCTATTGTGGATGAGGAATAATGCAAATTTGATTGGGAAAAATTCCAGAAATGCTGCATGAGTTGTTGAGCGAATTTTCAAGGAATCATTTCTACCGACTCGGTAGGTGATTCTTATACCTAAGAAATTTGCTCTGATTCCGAATATACAATATTTATGTTCCTGTGTTTTGGATGGCAGTTAAATAAAAACTGAAAAAACTCGTATTTGACCCTTATTTTCCAAAAATTTGACCCCTTGGAGTATATACTTCAAACATTCCGGCCAACTAACTCGTCCTTCCTTTCGTTATTATTGATATTGTTTTGAAATTTGTTAGGATTTTTCCGGATGGATTCCGTATTCAGATATCGTTTGGTGACAATCATAATATAGATACACATGATACACATGAAAAATATGGTTGACAATCACATATACACATATACACATGATACACAACACATATACACATGAAAAATTTGGGTGACAATCATAATATAGATATACACATGAAAAATGATAAATTTTAGGTTTAGCCCCTACGATGGATTAGGAATAATCCAAATTTGATTGGAAAAAAGTTCCAGACATCAATGAGTTGATGAGCGAATTTTCAAAGAATCATTTCAACCGACTCGGCAGGTGATTCTTATACCTAGGGAATTTTCTCTGATTGCGAACATACTATATTTATGTTCCTGTGTTTTGGATGGTAGTTAAAAAAGAAAAAAACCCTCAAAAAACGCGTTTGTTTACCCTTATTTCCCAAAATTTGACCTCAGAGTACGTACTTCAAAAATTCCGGTCAATGAACTCGTCCTCTGTTAGGATATCGTCTGGTGACATAGGTAATAATATACATTTATACATATGAAAAATGTTATTTATATACATACATCTGGAACGGATTTCCATCAATAGAATTTTCAAAAACGTGCGTTAGGTACCAATATTTGGAAGCCATTGCAATAGCTGAATTTTCTTGGAAATTTCGCTAAAACTAAATTTGACTTGGGAAAATCAAATTTTACAGGGAGAAAACTAAATTTGACAGGGGAACGCGATTTAATATCGATATGAATAATCGAGGTTCCAGCGGCAGCCGGCAGAGGCCGCCCCAGTTCCAGCGCAGCGCCCTGCCGACCTTCCTCAACGAGGAACTCGAGCGTCCTCCGCGGACACCCAGCAGGTGACGGGAACGGCTTCCCGCTCCTAGAACGGCCGCGAAAGGGGAGACCCTCAGCCAGGAAAGGGAATCGATTTCTAGCGGTCGAGCAGGGAATTCGAGTAAAAGCTGCGGGGAGGCGGCCTGGCCAGGCTCCATCGATCTGCCCCTTTCTCCCTCCATACAGCCCCTTTCTCCCTCCATACCGCCCCCTTCCATACCGACTCATCTCTTCCTTCTCTCAATGCTCTGATTCATCCCTTCACCCCTTCCCCCTCTTACTTCTCATCCCTTGTCCCACCGCAATTAACCCGAACGCTTCTTGTACCGGTTATGTTTAGAAACCTCGACGACGAAAGTAACAGTGAATAATTAATTTAATAATCGCTGAGCAGAGATTTCGAGGGATTTGAGGGATTAGAATTTCCTTTCACCTCATTTTCCGGTTTCTCTTGTTGAGAAGACCTCATCCAACGCCGATTTCATGAGTTAATAAATTCAAAGAGCCATCCATTTAACCACACTTACTAACCCTCGATTACCACTACAGTGATTCAGGTCACGAATCTAGTAACTAGAATGGGTGGGCCGAACAAGGGTGGGGTAAAAGCACCAATGACGGAATTATGGGTCCTTAGCAATTTAGTTGCATTCGTTTTTTCGTAGGTAGTATTTTTCTGTGTTCTGCAGATAGAAAAGTTCCATTCATACAGCATAACTTGATGAGCGAATTTTCAAAGAATAATTTTAACCGATTTGGTGGGTGATTCTTAAAGGAAGTTTCACGCTGATTCAAAATACCCCACATGTTTCTATGTTTAAGATGGTAGTCATTTACACCAAAATCATATTTTGGTTTA
>JAEMON010000005.1:30798525-30815565 GCA_030264115.1 Lygus lineolaris
TTTTTATTCGATTTTTGACTAAAAATTTACAAAATTTGACCACTTGGAGTACTCCTAAAATTCTTGCCAACGAACGCATCCTTTCTTTTGATATTTACTTTAAAATTTTGTTGGATTGTAACGAATTCTCGAAGAAAATGAAGCTATTGCAATATCTTCAAAATTTTTGTGATGCAAATTTTTAACAATTTTCTTCATGGAAATCCGTTTCAGACCATTCTGAAACGATTCCTGAAATGTAACACTTTTTCATATGTATATATTATATACATATATCTATATATGTGTCACTCCAGACGATATCTGCTCGAGTGATCGAGATAAAAAATCCAAAAAAAAAAATTTTAAATGTCAATAATATCAAAAGTAGGTAAGGATGAGTTCTTTGGCCAGAATTTTTGGTGTACTCCAAGGGGTCAAATTTTGAAAATTTAGAGTCAAACATCGCTTCAAAAAACGTGTTTTTTGAGGTTTTTGGTGTGAAATACCATCCTAAACATAGGAACATAAATATGGTATATTCGGAATCAGCGTGAAATTTCCTATAAGAATTACCCACCAAATCCGTTAAAATTATTCTTTGAAAATAAATTCGCTTATCAACTCATGCTGCATGAATGGAACTTTTTATCCCGATTCCAGGGTGATATATATAATTATTATTTTATTTATGTATTTTATTTTTTAATTTGCATTACTAAAATTTTGAAGCCTCTGCAGTATCTTAATTTTCTCCGAAAATTCGCTAAAACTTCCGTTGACACCACTGGCTGGAGAAAATCATCTTCTAGAAGAAAAATGCCGGAAAATTGCTTTACATGTAGTTTGTTCTTGTATTAATCCGTTTCCCCCAGCAATTTGTATTGTGTCAATAGTGGAAAGCTGAAAATGTTGGGTCTTCGTTAGTTGGAATTTTTCGCTCTAGTTGTGGAACGATGCCAAATTTCTACTCTTCATTCCAATGTTCCCCGTTTTAAAAATCATTATTCAGAATACAAGTAATTATATCTGAATAGCCTTAAATGGGCATTTGGTAGGTAACCGGAAGTAGAATAATAACAAATCCTCATTTTCAAAAATATTTAATTCGAAAAATTAGGTAAAGCTTCATCGATAGCACTTTTTAAGTTAAATATAAGTAGGTATATTTCAAGAAATACAGAACACAGGAAGGTTTGATTAGTAAATGTTCGAAGATGCATTTATGGCATGAACCAACTGCAGGAAACCTTTTTATACAGCAACCCAATAGGTCTCTGACCCAATGGTGGAATATATAGTCTAGTCGTGGAATACCACATAAACCCCATTTCACTATTGGCTTCGGTGTATAAACAAGATATCCAACCATGTTACAGTAGTTTGATGAACTAAAAAATGATAACTTGATACGAAAATCCTCAATTACAAAATAAGAGCTCTGCTTCATCAGTGGAATGACCATTCATCCACTGGTGCGCTCCACGAAAAGTGTGTGACAATAGTGGAATGGATAAATTATCGAAAATAATCAATGATAGAGACGTTTTAAACTTATGAACACATGAAATAAACATGATAAACTATTGAAACCATACGAAACCACGATGAAAGAATATAGTAGGCAAGAAATCTCGATTTCAGAGGTTCTTAACTTGTCAATTTCACTTGGAAATGACGCCTCAGCTGCGACTACGGAGTACCGAAGTACGGAAGTACTGCGAAGTACGGAGACAACTTCGCTGCGACGCTGAGACTGAATCTCACATTTTTGTCACTCACATGGATAATGTTGTCGATAAATTCCACTTCTTTTTTTCTGATACCCGGGAATAACAGCTGATCAAATTGGAGGCAGGAGGAATCTTGAAATTGAAACCAAAAACTTATTATTATACTATATTTCTTTCAAAAAAATTCCACCAGTGGTGCTCATTCCACCACTGGTGCTCATTCCACCATTGGTGCTTTTATTCTACATTTCCACAAAACCTGACGTTTTTGGTATCATTCGACTCGTAAAATAAGGTTCCAGTCAGTTTTGACGATAAATTTTGTGCGAATTCTTCCTAATTAGTTGAAATATCCAAGTGGACTCATAATGGGCACCACAAAATGTTTTCTCCTACAGCAGACGTCTTGCAGCACGTCTTGTGGCTTCTTTTCCGGGGTTTCAGTAGAGGCCAATGAAATACTAATTTGAGATCACCAAATTGTGGTTCCCAACGAAATTTATGTGTAAAAACCTGAGTCCAACGAGTCTAACGGATGAGGAGTCGGGTGATGGAGACGAGGGTGATGATTCCGACATTCGTCTGAGCAACACATTTTTGACCCATTTGAAAATGGTTTTTGATAATGTAAGGTTGGGAGAACAATGTTGTGACGAGAGGTCGGAATCCACCACTGTTTCAATTATTGAAGAATTCGAGGTTGCTTCAACTGAAACTGATTCCGTTGCATCAATTGATTCAGGACCCTCTTCAGAAAGTCCACTATGCGATAACTAGTGAATAGTCATAGTAAACTCGATATTTCTAATGTATTTTCAAAACTTCGTTCTTTTATGGACAAAAATTCAAACGGATTATCTGAACAATTATCTTGTCCCTGAGCAAAACATTAACTATGACAAGAGCATACTTGAGAAAGATACTTTGGAAAGTATGAAGCGGAATAGTTTATCCAGGGCAACACTATATACGATTTGGTTGCAACACTCGTAAGGAGGCTTGGATTGAAGGCTTGGTGCATGAATACGAGTGAAGAATACTGAGCAAATTTCGATTTTCTACCAGGGGAGGGATGAAGAGTCTAATGAAAATAGGTATGGCAACTGTTGTGAGAAGGCTGAAGCACCATTATCAAGCTGATTGACCAGTCACCAGCTACCTACAATGAGCTCCCATTTAATACATTTCTATTTCAATAACTTATTCAATATTAATAAATTGTTCTTTTGACGTAGAGCATAAATATTTTGAATAAGTCCATTGTTATTTTGGTAGAAGGTGTTCATATCACTCACAGTAGGTATGTCTATCACGCACAGTAGTTTACCTACCACCAATGTTCCTTAACTGCTCGAGCGGTCCATATGGATACGGGCTAAATTTTGTACATTATGTACAAATTACATTTTTTTCAACATTTTTTCCTTGAAGTATAGTACTAGTTGTAACCCGAATCTTTGCGTTACCGTCAGTATTCTTTAAGGGGTAGAAAATATGGGATTCAATTTTCAAAACGCCCTAGTTCGGAAACTTCATTTAGGAAGGTAGAAGGTATATTTTTTCATGTTTTTCGATTAGAACACAATTTTCAGCGGCGAATGAGACCTCGCGGAGCATCTTAGGACCAACCGTTTGTTCCCTGTCAGGACTCAAGGTTTGAACGGAAAAACAGCAGAAACACGAGTGTGAATCTCAAATTTTCCGGTAGGCCAATTCGCCATTGAAAGATAAGCTGATCAAATGCAACTTTCATTCGATTTCGTGATTCACGTTTCTTGTTTACTTTTATAAGCTCCCCTATTTACTGAATTACGTTAGGAAGGACCTAAAACTCTCCTTGATAATAATGTTAGGTTGGTAGGAACTCAAGAAATAATTTTTGTAACCCTCGTTATATAATTGAGGTAGGTACTTACCTACTATAACTTCATTGATCACAATAACCGGAAAGTGTATCGGGCGTATAGTTTATTATAAGGAAATAATGTGTTAACCAATGGGATCCTTACAGATGATGATAAATACTATTGGGTATAAATAAAGTAAAATAATAAACCGTTGTTTAATAATTTGCATCGTTTTGAATTTGTTTTGCCTGTATTATCGGTTGAGGGCCTGGCGAATTTAGCGCTACCTGTGGTTTTTTTGCTTGTGTGACGTCTGTTAGGTTCTGGCGATTTTGCTGAGATTTTCATTGTAGTTTTCTACTCTTGGAAATAACTAAATATCCCCACCATGCTCCCAATATTGTTTTCACCACCAAATAACAATGAACAGGCAACCAAAGAGAAAATTTCAGACCCATGCAAGTTCCTCATTATCAGGAGTCAAAAGGGCAGTATAATTCCCCTAAAAATAATATTTAATTTCGAAAATTGGAATTTCAACCCGCCTCAATGACTGTGTAAACTCACCGTACATAAATCTGAATTGACCACAGTAGTTGTCGAAGAAGTCTCGAATTTATTTTGCTTCCAATACAAGGCGATTGATTTTAAAAAGTCCCATTCATGCAGCATGAGTTGATGAGCGAATTTTCAAAGAATTATTTTAACCGATTTGGTGGGTGATTCTTATAGGATATTTCACGCTGAATTCCGAATATACCACATTTTCCTATGTTTAAGATGGAAATTTACACCAAAAACCTCAAAAAACACGTTTCTTAGCGATTTTTGAAACGAAATTTTCAAAATTTGACCTCTTGAAGTACTCCAAATATTCTGGCTAACGAACTCATCCTTACTTTTAATGGTATTGACATTTTAAATTTTTTTTTGTTTTTTTATCTCGATTCTTCCGGCAGATATCGTCTGGAGTGACACACACATATATATCATATAGGTACGTATAAAAAAGTGTTGATTTTCAGGAATCGTTTTAGAATGGTCTGAAACGGATTTCCATGAGGAAAATTTCAAAAAATTTGCATTATTTAAATTTTGAAGTCATTGCAATAACTTCATTTTCTTCGAAAATTCGCTAAAAAGGAACGTTTTTAGCGTGGATCAATCGACTTTGAAGTTTTTCCTAACTTACCTAACACCCTATAATATTAGGTACTTTGTGAGGATAATTTACGGGGCAGAACACCACGTTATTTGGGGAGAAGTCGTACCTACGCGGCTTAGTACACGGGTGGAGTTCCGAATTTCATCCCCTCCCATAATTCATACCTACGTCATACCTCATACACCACGTTAACTTGAAATGTCTGCAAGTTCGGAATGAAATGCCGTATTTCTGGGTGCTCCATCGAGTGAAAGAGAAAAAAAAGTAGGGGAATCCATCGCTTTTCGCTAACCCGGTTCTCCTCGCCATCCTCAGCGCTGGGTGAATGTCAAATGCGGGCCACGTCCCTGTTTACGGCGATGGGGGAATGATATGTCACCCGACGTTACTGACGGGCTGAGTTGAATGGAACTGGCGCTCTCAAGCCTGATTTACAACCTAAGCTTCCCACTTTTTATGTTCGAACATCAATTTGAAACCTTTAGTTTCATATACGAGTAATAAAAAAAAACCTTTTTCCCCTGTGTATTATTTATGGATAATTTTTCGCTATACAGGGATCAAACCATGTTCTCATGAATCTTTTGGCGAATGGAATCCATCAACGCCAGAGAATATCTGTTAAAAACCTCTGCCAAGCTAGGTGGCAGCATAGCTTCCTCACTTTAGAAGCATGGACGTGTAGAGTCTGTTAGTGAAAATTTCACCGAAATTGATCGAGTAGTTTAGAAGTTATGGTTATGGAAACTTATACAAAGTCTGCACTTGTGGAGTAGATATTACTGATAATGGTGACGGAATTCATAAGTAAATTTTCGTTGAGTCAGCCCCCAACTACCCTCCAAATTTGAGAGGGATCTATCCATTTGGAACTCAGAAACAGTTGTTTCAGGAAATTTATGTTTCAACATGCGCACACGCTACTAGTAGTCCGACGACCATGACATTAATACGAGTAGAATACCGTCACGGGGATAACCCGAACAACCCCTCAAAATGGGGGACTTGCATGGATTTTTTTCCGTTTTTTTTCCGTAATTTGAAAGAATAAGGTACTTCAAAAAGGTGCTATATGAGGGGTATCCGACGATTGAAAGTTACCGAAAATGGGTCTTGTAAATTGAACCTTACTGAGTCACCGACCATCCGCCTGTCTGGGTGGAACCCCTTTTTCGGAACCTAAATGACGTCACGCGTTCCCTTTCAACCCATTTTTCTGCAAACCAACCTCAATTTCAAGCTGGGAATTGGCACCTAAGGGAGCTGAATAAGATTTTGAGGTTCGAAATGCAACATTCCGACCCATGCAAGTTCCCAATTTCAACAAAATCGGACCATAACATCATTATATTGTTTTGCCTGGGACAAGGAATTGACCACAGACGGACAAGGAACCAAAATTGTTCAGATAAATCAGAAACATAAAAAGCAAGAGGAAATTCTGATTTTTAAAGGCAACATGTTTATTCCCCTGCTCGTTATCGGTAGTGAGAAAGCAAAATGATGAATTCATCAACAGAAAAAACCAACTTTCCAACCCTCCATAAAATATGGTGTTTTATGTTTTAAGATAAATACATAATAATTTAAAAAAAATATTATGCAGATGAGTTGACGAGCATCCATGTCGAGCACCTCAATCAAGTAAATATTATTCAACATGCAGTATTCTTCAAAGTGCATCAGTGACGTCATCGAAACTTCTGATTTTAATTGAAAATCAACTACCAATCTTTTTTGCACAAGGGAAGTAGGCACAATGTCATGTCACTGTCTGGTTTCATAGAAGTAAATCGAACCACCCTCAAACGAATACCTTTCAAACTGTACAATCTCGGTTCAAGTGGGTATTTCACTTCTTCTCCAAACGTACGAACGACCATCGACCCCTGCAGTTGACAGGCAGTGAGCAGACGCTTTTTCGCTATCCGATCGAAGGCTGAGGGATGGAGGCACCTTAAATTGAATATTCTTCGTCTCCATATTCCCCTAGGAAGTCGTTATCTGTCGCTGCCCCGTCCTGGACCGCCCCGGAAAGGTCTCGGTGAATATTTAATAAATACAGCTTACCCCAGTCTAATGGACTGCCTTCTCTCCGTGGGAGTGGGTCTCTAAACCTGCCGTTTAAGCTCTGTGAATATTATGTTCAGTTCTTTGCGTACTCGTTCCTCTATGTAGGCTAGTGAGGAGATATCTATAACACAGGACAGCTTTTATTATGAATAGTTGACTTGTTTTTGTGCTGAATCCGAGGGTGATGGACGTTTAGGTTCATTATTTTCTATAATGAACCTTTGGAATTCCCCTCACTCCCCAACCCCACCTCCCTTTTTGTTTCCTTCACCTCCATTCACATTTCCTTCATCTATCCTTCAGCGATCCTCAATGTTTATTTCACCTCCCCTTCATTGTTTCGTTCATCTATCGTTTACGTTCCCCTCACCTACCCTTCATGTTTCCTTCACCTCCATCACCTCCCTCCCATATTTTCCTTCACCTTTCTTTCATTTTCGTTCAACTATCCTTCTTATTCATGTGTCCTTCAGCTACCCTTCGTATTTCCTTCACATTTACTTCGCCTTCCCTTCATTTTCCTCCAAAGTTTCCTCGTTTTCCGTCGACTCCCTTTCAAGATCCCTTTAAAAACCCCAGCCATACTTCACGTAATCCTTCATGTTTCCTTCACCTCCATTCATATTTCCTTCATATATCCTTCAGCTGTCCTTCATGTTTACTTCACCTTCCCTTCATGTTTCGTCCATCCATCCTTTACATTTCCTTCACCTACCCTTCATGTTTCCTTCACTTATCCATCACCTCCCCTCCATATTTTCCTTCACCTATCCTTCATGTTTCGTTCAACTATCCTTCACGTTCATGATTCCTTCAACTACCCTTCGTATTTCCTTCGCCTATACTTCACCTTCCCTTCATTTTCCTCGAAATTCCCTCCCCCTTTTTCCGTCGACACCCCTTCAAAATCTCTTCAAAAAACCCAGCCACCCTTCACCTCCCATCGTGTTTCCTTCACCTATCCTTCACCTTTCTTCATATTATTTCCTTCACCTTCCCTTCATATTTCCTTCACACATCCTTCATGGGAAGAGGAAACCTGATGTGCACGCAACGGGCAGTGACGGGGGGATACCACGTTTGGTAGTGACGGTAAAAATCAAACTTTGTTTGTCCGTTGCTTTAATGCCCAAATGCCCGAACGTTCGAACACGGTGGTTCCAAGTAGGACACTGGGTATAAGGTAGGTACATCACTCATCAGTCAAAATTCAAAATCCTTCAAGCATTTTGAAGGAATGAAACAGGGAGGGGTCTTGAAGGAAGGGTGAAGAATAGGTGAAGACATTTTTAAGTAGAAGCCCGTGGAACTTTGCTTAGTTACCATTTACCAAGAACCAAATTAATTGAAATAGGTAGGTATAGTGTTTCATCGATTTCAAAAAAGTCTTAGGCTTCTTTAGTATGGTTGTTCCACCATCAGAAGTCGGTTTTCCGAATCTAGGCGTAAATGTATTAGTGAAATGATGAGGGCAATCCGGTCCAGGACACAACATCACCTGAGGACGGCTAGAGTAAGACTGGTATGTAAGGGTTCACACAGAATTTAATAGCGCTCATGATTTCCCACTACTTCTTATCTTATATAATCACCGAGTCATAACAAAATATCGCATAGGTTAGGTACACCAGGTTAAACGATTCTTAGTTCCGTATCATCGACTAACCAAAATATCGTGACTCGATACCGTTCCTAGTTACCGTTCCCGAAAAACGTAACACTTTTTCCAGTTAGGTCAAGGCTAAAGCATATTTATGTTCCATGCTAAAATGCAATCAACTTTTGTTTTGACTGTTTCTAATAATTTACCTAGTAAGAAAAAAAAATCAAAGTTTCCTTATTCTTGAGTTTTGAAAGACGCGGTTGGTCTCTTTCAGTGCAGAATGAATTGTCTAATGATTTTGAACCAGAAATACATGAAGCACATAGCAGGTTGATATCACTTGAAAATATCAATTTATCCATTGAAACATTGGAACATTGGAATGCCTCCGAAGTTGAAAAAAATTGTGGTTCATAATACACATATGGGAAATATCGTGCGCAAAATATCGTAGTCTTTAACCCTAGAAGGGTACTTCTACGTCGATTCGACGTACGCTCAATTTTATTTTCAAGTGCTGACTGCTAGGAGCGCAACAGGGGCTTGAGACTCTAGGAGGGCCTCCCCCCAGTCATAGTGAACAGAAAAATTGATGTTTTCAAATAGGTATATTCTTTTATGTTCCATAAATCTTGAAGGTAAAGTCCAAAAAAGTAGCTACGAATGCTGTGGAAAAATGATTACGTACCTGAAGATTTTTACCTGTAAGTATTCAATGAGTTGAAAAATTATACTTTTATTTATTGAGATCCTTGTTATTTGAAATTTCCCTGTTTATAGAGATGGAAAAGGCAATTTAAGACAATTTTTCAGAGGGGTTTGTCGAATCGACTTGTGGGTACCTTTAGCGGTAGTAACTCCAGGGTACCCTTCTAGGGTTAAGTACGTATAGTTATAGTTGTGGGGTAACTGACTGAATTTATCCATTGGACCAGTCCGCTTTCGTTATCCGTCTGAAACTTGATCGGGGGTCATAATAGGGAATCTAGGAGGTTACACTAATTACCTATGAGGATTGACGGGGAAACGTAATCAAGCGGAAAGGTTGAGAAGGGATGAAGATCAAGCGGAGTGCGGAAAGTGGTCTCTTTTTATTAATTCTCACCAACATTTTTCCAGCTCATCCCACTCTTGGCTTCTTCACTTTATTCCACGTGCCTTTTTTTCAATTAAGTACATTCCTCCCACGCCCCTTTTATTGTTTAATAGCCGATTTCCCGTGCTAGCACGGATAATCGTAGCAGCTCCTCCGTTGAAACAAACTTTTCATGGAAATAACGGAACACCTGATCGATAACGACGATTGTATTTACCCGTGAAACGGTTGCGATGGACCGTCGATTCAAGGTGGGATAAGTGGATGGGTATAATTCACTACCAAGAGGTAGGTACTATTTTGACGTAAGTAGTTGTCAGTAGCAGATATACAGAAACTTAGGTAACTAAACCTAGCTGTTATTACTTTCATTACTTGACCGGAAAGTAAAGGAAATGTTTGGCAATCAGCAAAAAATGAAATTTCTGTAACTCATTCAAAACAAAAACTCAAACTCAAATTAAAAATATATCTTCAGGTTTCAGACAGGTGTAACTATATCAGTAATTTACGGGATAAATTGTCTGGGTTTGAGGCTCGATTCCTACATGCATTCAAAAGGAAGAGGTAGAAGATTTTAGGCAAAAAACGTCGTTTTTCATCACTTTTTCACGCAATATCTCATTTACCTACTCTTACAACGAGTCACTCGTTTACAAGTGGAATGCATATGATTTCATCCTTATCACAAGTGATATTCCATACCTCTCATCTCCAGGAAAATAAATATATTAACGTAGCAGAAAAACACCCAGATTAGCAATTTACGGGTCTGTACATACTTACCTAAAGGAAGTAGTCTGAAAAGCACCAAAGAACTTGAATAGGAAAAATTGTCAAACCTTGAAAATCACCATTTTTTCGATCGCTCATAGGACCTCGCCATCTAGCATACATGTGAGTTTTTCCCGGTAAGCCCAAAATGTGCGCCAAAATCTCAGCTTTTCAACGGTGTAGTATTTCCCAATTTTGGTGAAATAATTCAGGGTGAAAATTGTGTTTGAAGGCCAAAAACGTGGATTTTTCAAGGAAATCAAGTGTTTTAGGGTGTTGACGACCTGACCATGAACGGAAGAGTTAGGTATCGTTTTCCAGACAATTTCTCAAGCTGAATCAAATGGTGACACTCCCAATTCATTTTTACCTATAAAAAATTGATTTTTCGATTAATAAAAAAAAATAGTGAGTTTTTGGATTGCTAAGGTCAGAAGAGATCTCCATTGGAAAATATGTGTATGTCAACACCAAAGATGACTTTGATACACATTTAAAAATGTATAAACAAAGATTAGAGGTCAGGGGAGGCCTTTTGTCACGCAATCCGCATCCAATAATAATCCAATTACTATATATTTTATTACATTGTGGTTCAAGCCGTATTAAAAAGTTATTATTTATGGCTAAATCCCCCCCATGGGTGCGCCCCTGCTCAGATTATAATATATTTTCACCGAACCTTCGGTGAGGTCATCTCAAACGATTACTTCCCCCTGAGTTTTACGTCGATTTTTAAACCACAGTGATGTGTTATTGAAATTAGATGAGAGAGGGGTGGACCCGAAAAAGAGGACCTCCGATTTAAGCCCCTGTGAAGGGTTTACAACTCATCAGCGGTCTGCACTGGTTGGGAGGGACTGCCTTTTAATCTGTGGTCCACTCAAACATTCCACGATTTCCTACTCCTCTCCCGTCAAACCTGCTTCACTCGGCCGCCAGTTTTTGCTCGTTTCCACCCCTGCCCAAACTCTTGATCGTTTTTATTTCGACTAATTTTATACCAAGCCGACGATGAGGCCCCTCAAATTGATTAAGTTAGTGAATTTTCCAAGAAAATGGATTCCGAAATCTTTGTAGATATGTGAATAATGTTTGAAAATAGTCTCTAATGAAAATTCTGAATACGTTCCTGAAGTTTTACTGCTTATATTTATTATACTGATTTATGTATAATAATTGTATAATAACTTTGTGTCATTCCGGTCCTTTGTGGCTCCAAATCTGAAACGGATTAGTTGGTACGTGTCTGGTAAAAATATCACCATTAAGATTTCGTTTGTATAAACAAATGCTTAGATATTAAAAAGTCGCGGTAACTTTCCTACGTAACATCCTCAGATATACCCATTCCATATATGGGAGGTTATCCTCATCTTACGTCGATAGTTTCAGTCCTCTCTTACCAAGCTATTATATGAATAATGAATCAATGCATATCTGACGTAGGTGCGCCTTCTTGACTGATGAGGAAACGTGCTTTGTGAGAATCCCTCATCATCTCTAATCAGTCTTCTTTCTGCCTTAAGAGACGCTGAAGTCCCTTGGACTAGGTAGTTAGTGAATCTAGTTGTACGCGCGCGACAGAGTGATTGCAGACGATTCTATAACGACCCGTCTTTCACAGGGTGCTTCTCACATTGAACTTGTCCCATCACGGTTGGCTGAGAGTCTCATCCCGTGAGATACTAACTTCGCGTTTGTTAGAGGCGAATGTTACGTTGTACCTAGTTAGTGGAGTTTTGATGATCAACTATACAAACTCTTTATTTACACTCTTCATAGTGAAACCTCACACACAAAATCACAGTAGATAATAGATGTAGATATTATCTACATGGTTGGTTTCCAGCATCAAGTTAAGAAGAAGGTGTGGAGATTTTGGGGATGGCATGTTGCTACAAACTATCACAATTCACTGTTACGACTGTCGCATTGCTACGACAATCGATACAAAAAAACGTCTGCCAAGTTGGGTGTGATACATAGCTTTCTCGTATCCATAACATGATTTTATATATATATGTATATATTATAAAACATATAATATGTTATATATTATATGTTTTAATGTTATATTATATTATAATATATATATTAAAAAAATCATCAAAGGGCAAAAGCAAAGGGCTACCTGCACAATCCCTGAAAATGCCATCGAAATCGGATGAAAATTGTAGAAGTTATAAGAGCTTCACGTTTGCGCATGTGCAGTGGGTACCACTGATCAGATCTTGATGAAACTCATATGGCATTATCGAATCTCAACTGTCCTCCAAATTTGAGCGAAATCGGACGATTATTTCGC
Organism: Lygus lineolaris; assembly: GCA_030264115.1. NCBI lineage: Eukaryota > Metazoa > Arthropoda > Insecta > Hemiptera > Miridae > Lygus > Lygus lineolaris. The sequence goes on from JAEMON010000005.1 coordinate 30,811,104, forward strand.
AAGAGATTGATGTTTCAAGGATTTCATGTTTACGGAATCATCTTGTTCAGATATCTCTGAAAAGTAAAGAGCAAGTTGAAATTTTAATATTGGAAGACAATTTTTGTTTTCATTTCTTGCACGACACATAGCTTCTCATCTTCGGTAGTGGTGAATCAATAACGATAACTTTTCAGTGAAAAGAAAATCACATTAGAGAAAGACGAAGGCCCTCACATTTGTGTATTATTTACCTGTTCCGTGAAAAATCGTTAATATTTATCGCAGTTTCCTCCATAACCCACCCGGAATCAATACATTGACGTTTTATCGAATGTATTTATTCCCTATCTATCACGGGTTTCCTCTCAACTTCTGCCTTGAGGGGAGAAATCAAAGTGCCCTCTAGAGAGACAAAGCTTTTCCCCCTCCCTTGGATTTGAGGCTGGAATGCGTTAATATGCAATAAGATATTTGACTGTAAAATACCGACAAACCCAGCCTCTCTGGCCCACTAAGAGGATAGCGAATCTCTAAAACCCTCTTTCCTGGGACGAATCAATACATTTTGTTGAATACCGAAAGTGGTTACAGAGACATAAAGTGAGTGGAGCTCATCGAATAAAAAGAAATCGCAAAAACTGGGGGAATTTGTGCCCTAACTCCAATGTCCATGAATAATATTATTACCTACAAGTTAACCTGCGAGCATACCACCGATTTTAAGAACAAATTAGTTGAGGGTGTCAACGAGGTAGCCAGAACAATTTCCCGACTGCAGAAACTGGTATATCATTTACACAAGTGTAGTATAAATATGTTCATGTAATTTTTTCTCACAATACAAAATACCAATAACATAAAAACAGTAAATTCATGAGATTATTGTTAAGAAAAAATTACATAAAATCCATTCCCTTATCATCATACGAATTTAAGAAAAAGCATCAGGGTGAACTACTTCATGCATTAAAAACTTTCATATTACTTTTGTTAGCATCAAATTAGAACCCCCGGCCCACTGAAAAATGTCTACACTTTGCACTTTGCTTAGTTACCATTTACCAAAATTGATGAAATTTGGAATACAGTCTTCAATTGGGGTCTAGTTGTGCCCCGAAGCGTATAAAAAGGCGTATAAAATAGGGCTCGCTCCCTTTAAGGACTCGAGGGTTGAACGTAAAAAGAGAAGAAACACTAGTGTAAACCACAAATCCTCCGAGTAGGCCACTTTCGCGTTCAAAGATCAGCCGATCAAATGCCATTTTTTTCCGATTTCACCGAGTTCCTTGTTTACTTTTAGTTACTCAAAAACGTAATTAAAGACTTACTACAACTCTCGGATAATAATAATTAAAGGTAAGTACTTCATTGTACCTAATCGTTGAATTGTGAACCTCACGTTATAATTACTTTTAGGTACTTACTATATACTAATAGGATCTTTACAGGTGGGTGATCTATGTGGAAAATGATAAACCTATAATATGGAAAATGATAAACCTCCTATATGGAAAATGATGAATTGTGTAATAATTTGTAGCGTTTTTATATAGTCGTTGTGAGGAAATCACATGTTTCTGTAATGTTGCCTGGTGGGGCACATATAGGTATAGCCACAATGTTGGTGAGGCACTGACCGTTGGTTATACCTGATAATTTCCCCACCACTTTTCATATAATGATAATAATAATAATAATAATATGTGACCCACAACTTGCTCAAAAGTGGGGTCATGTGACAATTTGAGGCGCATATTGGCACTTTGCTAAAAGGTTTTTCTCATGCCCTTAAAAAAAATTCTTGGTGTAAGCATTGAAGCGTGTTGTAGCATAAATGTGCATCCAATAAACTGAAGTTGAATCAAAAATTGAATCAAAACTGTTTAAGTCAAAAACTCTTGACCGTGTTGATGTTTGTCTGTTTAGACAATTATGTCAACACAATCGTGAACGGATTGTATGTAAAGAGTACCGTTGATTGCATCACCTTAAAAGGCCCTACCCCCATAATCCCTGAAAATTTGAGCAAAATCGGATGAAAACGCTGAAAGATTATCTCTGAAACGTGAAATTTGAGCGGAAATTCCAATTTTGGATGACCAAAATTGTTTCGATCTCAAAGTAAAAACAAAGCCTCCGGTACCTTCGGCAGACTCCGAAGCAAACAGAATGGCATTATCATTCGGTAGGTACATTCAATGATGGTCATAATTAATTTGTGCCTCGCTCTCCCCTATCGTTTATCGTTAGTAATATATATGTATGAGGGCTTTAGGACGTTCCCTTACACGCCAAATTACCTCTATGGAGGATACGATATTAATTTATTTATTTTAATTTAATTAATAATTAAATTAAAATTCTGGATTATATTTAATATTAATGTTTATTATTCGAATTCCTGGTCTACTCATTTTACCTCTCTTTGTTGAAAACGATTACCAACAAATCACCATTGAATCAACACCTTCTCACTCTGAAGACGTCGGTCAGGGCTTATGAGCTACAAAGAAGGCATTCAAATTTTCCTCGCCTCCAAGAAGGTGTCGCATGAACCGTTAATCGAGCATGCACAAGTTGTGGGGCGCTAAGAATTTATAATGCCAAGCTGACAAAGTAAGGAATTAAGGCGACTACAATGCTCACAAAACACAACAACTTGGCAGGCGGACAAATTTCCAAAACAACACGGTTTCAAGAATAGACTTGGCACTGAGATCTTGATGTATTTTAAGCTATGAATCCAAAAACTGTAGTATACGGACGTAAAGTAGGTATTCCGATTCCACAGTATATTTCCATATATTTATACTTCTCAGGAAGGTTTCTCAGCGGGCAAGATGTTCCCAGATCCCCGCCGTTAAGCTGCCGCCCATTATTTATATACCTAAGTGAAGGTTCAGACTTGGATGAAATTACAGGAAACATTTGCTGTAGGGTTTAATTGAACAAAATACTGACTGATGACGAATTCATAAGGAAAAACAATTGGATGAAGAATTGAGGAGCTTATTTCCAAGAGGTACTAAACGCCATTTTTTCAAAATTGACATAATGCTTTCCCGGGGTTTTAGGAGGTGGTTTTTCACAAAAAGCCATCAGTTTTGAGCTAGAGATACTATATTTACTCGAAAAATGAGGTTAAATATTTCATTAAATTAATTTCAAACATGTACCACCTATATCAAACGGACGGGACACGTAAGTGGCGTCGACGCGCGCGCTCGCTTCGCCATTAACATTCTGTACTGGCCTTAAAACTGATGATAAATTCATCAACATTTTAAACAACCTTCTCAATATACGGCACTTCATACATGATGATTTTCGCCAAGTTGTACTCGATCAATACTACCAGCGCAGAAGCGTAGACTCCATTTTTCGTACCAATGTTCCTCTCCTGACCTTACCCTTCAACCAATCGCACTCAGATTTCTGCACGTTGTTTTATACTTACATATTCTATTTTCACAGTTATTTTGAATGACAAAACCCTCGGAATACAGTGAAGTAGCGACATGAATTTGTTGTTGTTGTTGTTGTTTGTCTCTGATTGTGGATGTGAAATCGTGTGCCCATTGGTTTGGTGATTAGGTTTTGATGTGTGGGTTTTCATTTTGGTATTCAGATGGGGATACCAATTTGGTGCAGGGCCATCAGGAGTTCAAGCAGCCTGTCCGGCTCCTGCAAGCCCTGCCTCAGGTACTGCACCACAGCTCCATAGGAGTGTCAGTTTGGTGGATGAAGTTTGTCATTGTTGATCTGGTGAAGTCGCAGTGGATGAGAAGGTGCTGAAGGCTTTTAACCTCTCCATTGTTGCACAGGTCGCAGTTGGGTGTGGTCCTGTGTCTCATCGTGTACTTGAAAAGGTTGTTGTGACCATGACCAAGCAGCAATCGGTTGACCGAGGTGATCTGTCTGCGTTTGGTATTGGTCAGATTGCTGAACCATGGGTTTTTCATAGGAGCGTTGGTGATTGATCTTGTCCAGCTTCCTACACCTATCGCTGAATTGTAGGTGTCAGTCCAGTCCATTTGGTAGTCTGAGTCAATTTTATGGTGTCGTAGCAGTCAGTGTTTTAAGTAACTGTCTGGGGTTGGATTAGACCATTGTCACAACTCAGGACAGCAAGCCGGTTACAATTCTCATTTAACCTGATTCCAGAATGAGACGGAATCCACTGGAAGTATACATTAACTCCAGACTGGGCGAGGTGGTGAAGGCTTTGGATAAACGAATCAAATGGATCGGTGGTGGCTGGTTGAGATTCAGGTTTCCAATTGCACTGATTGTGGACCTGGAGTCGCTAGGGATGACAATGTTTCGTCCAGGGCAGTGAGTTTCTGCGTGCTGTACCGTCATTTCTATGCCCATAACCTCTGCATGGAAACTAGAGGTGATTGGGGTCAGCCTTTTTCCCCACCCCGGGTTGTGAGGTACACAGAACATGGCACTACCAGAGCCTCGGTGGTTCTTGGCA
>JAEMON010000005.1:30823106-30839126 GCA_030264115.1 Lygus lineolaris
AATGACCAATACTCCAAATTTTCAATCGATTCACAGTGGTCCAAATGTACAGGATGATTTTTATAGGAAATTTTGCACTGATTCCGAATATTTCTATACCATGTTCCCATACCTACAATAGCTAATTAGCTTCCGAGAAGGCAAAGAAGATGGGAAATTCACGTTTTTGGTCATTGCGCAACCGCTCAGAATTTATTGTTTTCTTATAGAAGGAAAGTTGAACACCGGAGAATCCTTAGTCGAAAAAATCCCACGTTAGCTCATCAACACAGTAGTAGCCATTTTTCCAGGTGACTTTTCAAAGTTTTCCCTTTTCTGGCTTGAACACGAAAAACTAACAGCTTTGAAAAATCACAATGAATCTTGGCTGGTGAGCTGGCGTTGGTCTCATTCGACGCGAAATTCTATGAGGTTTTCAACTTCTTTTTATATGTACACAGAAAAGATTTTGAGCGTTCCAAACGTGATTTTTAATGTTTTTTTTGCGTCCTGGGGAGCTTATTAGCGATTTTAGGTACTTAATGGAACATTATGGTATATCCTAAATCAGCTCGACATTTCCTATAAGAATCGTCCCAAAAATAGTTTTGACCAGATATACCATTGCGATACGCGATTGTCTGAATTCCTACGTCCGTTCAATCACGGCACTGTCACGTGTACACTAAATTAATGAACTTTTTGAAGAGAGCTATCGTTCAAACCATGTACAAAACCAATAAAGAAAAAACTGGAAAATTTTCAATTATTTAAGGAAATTCAAAATTGTTCATCCAGACGATGTCGTTAGGTAGTCTGTTAATTTATTGCTGTCGCGTTACAGTTTTTGATTATTTGACACAAATTTTGGAATGCCCCCCCAGCCCAAAAACATAGTATACCTATTCATTCTTGTAATATTAATATTAACTATTAACTGTTAACTGTTAATATTACCTATGTTCTGGATTTTCGAAATATTTATGTCTTATTTTGTGAAAACTACGGGCGGTTTCAATGAACCCACCCTTTAATACATATAAGTAAGGTTCTGTAGTAATTTCTGTACATATACATAAATAAGTAGATATCTGCAATAAGCTTCCTGCTGAATTGTTGTTCCGAGTTGTGCCGTGAAAAACACTTGACGTTTTGGTGTTCCTGATGTTCACATTATGTACTAACCGAATGTATAGCTATAAGTTGAGATTTAAAGAGTGAAAGAACCACGCAGGTGAGTGGGAGGACCTGCCGAGTCGACATCTGCCGATACCGTCAACTGACTTCAAAACTCGAAGCTCGGCGGGCACTTGGAAAGTGAATTAAGTTTTAAGTCAAGGAAGCAGAACAGAAAATTACAATAAAAGGCAGGAAGCTTCAATTTGCGAAGGACACTGATAGCGACGGTGAGTAGTGGGGGAAAGTTCTTGAGGCGGAGAGAATACGGAATGAGAGAACTGGAGGATTCAAGCCCGGAAATTAAGAGCCTTAAAAGTGAAGAAGCGAAAAAGAAGGGCGCAGGGTGACTTGTAAGGACGGCAAAGTTCAGCAGACAGAAGGATCTTCGAGACGAAAATGAAACATTCATTTTTCCTCACAAAGCTTGAGCTTTCTTTGTGGATCCCACTAAGAATAATAATTGTGAGCCGAGATAGAGATCGTGAGGAGGATTTTACCTCCAAGGCTGTTTTCAATCGATAAAACTGTTCAATGACTTTCTTGCAGGTGATGTTGCTAGGTACACCGAATTACGTGCCCAGAAACCTCTATTATTGAACCATCATTACAATCCTCACATATTCAACCGTACTTATTCAAGCAGTGCCAGGTACTTAAGATAATCACAGCCATGTAGAACTAAGGAAGTACAAAAAATATTCAATTTATTGTGTAATTGGTTAATTTTTAGGGTTTAGGATAGTTATTCCTCCCATTATATCATAAGGTATTCGTACAGGATTAATATATATCGTTGATACCAGTAAGCTATTATAAATGTGTCGTTTGGAACCACTTGATTTTTAGGAACTGGATAAATTTGATCTTTCCCTTTAAATGGGATGTGTGAGAGTGGTTGTATGTGTTGTATGAATATATGTTGTAGTGGTACTCTTCAGTTAAATTTAAATCTACCTACGTTGAATGTGTACAACATGCGTAGACCTTACATTGTAACACGGGCAAAGCCTCCCGCAAGGTTAATGAGCTAGGAATGTCGAAACGAATTTCATCCAGTTACTACGCACTCAGCTTTTGTAAAAACAAAATCTTATATCTAAGTATCTATCTAAGTATTGATTCTTTAAAAAATTCCCAAAATTCTGATTCTTTCACAGTTAAATTTTCTTAGACAATCAAAAAATTTATACCAATAATTCAAACCTAAGTTTCAAGAAATTATAATCAACAATGATAGTTGTACATACATAATGAAAAGCGTATGGATCATTATTATATTTTCAGTGCTACCTTTGGAATCAAGATTTTGTGTTGATCTTCTCGATTTTCCGTAATTACAAAAATTCTAGTACGGACATCAGCGAGAGCACGGGGATAATCGTCATTCATAGCAAATCTTACCTACTATCAAAAAAACATAGATCAAGTCAACTGCATAGGCTCATCGCCATTCAGGCTGTTTTCAAGAACCCTTGAGTGATTGTGGAGTGAGCGAAGTGCCATGGAGTTACGAAACCTACCAATGAATCGCAGCAGGAGTACTCCGTGGCGTCACCACTCGCGTCTAGATCGGAACATACCTGAATAATTCAGCTACCGTCGTACCTCTGGTATAAACAACGTTTATAACGACTTTATGTTTGTTGTATAGAACAAACTAAAAGTCGGAACGATGGAACCAAAATGTGAAATGTTGGAACGAAGATGTTCACGTTTTATTTACTGCGTCCACCATGCACCGCAACAGTCAATAAATTACGCAGTTGACACGAAGAAAGACAAAAGAAGAAATTAAATCCAGTTGAAAATGCAATCAAATGAACAGGAACTCAAGGGAATGGTGGGTTATTCTCATTTTCGTTCAAACTGGATGTGAAGTAGAAAGTTATGTCAACTCGATTATCCCATAAGTAAATATTTCTCCCATAAAATTCCCCACCCTCTGCCGCAAAGATGAGGTCATAATTTTCTTCTTTCAAATTTCATGGATCAGATGATACTTAATAAATAATTTGAAATGACAAGCATGCAAATCTGTTAACTACTCATAGGTGACTTGGCTTTCAAGGAAGAGTACCTTTTGAGTTATTGCGATTACTATAATGAACCCATCAAAACTGACTAAAGCCTGTTATCTGCAAAATGTTAGTGAACGAATTAATTCGCTATTCATCGCACAGAAGTGAAGATAAGACGTGAAGAACCTTCAAGCTGTTGGTTAGAGCCTGAGAGGTGCCTTACTATTCGCGAAACTCTGATTTACTAGGTGCCGTCATTCGTCATTAGTTACGAGAGTAATTTCGACGGGACGTAGACAAACTTGTTGACAAATTGGTCCTCCCAATGATTGATAGGAGTCGTGAAGGTGAAGCTGTGAAGGGAAGGAAGCGCTTTCATAGACGGTCGCCTCCTAATTTCCTTCTCGTAGCGTTACTTAGGTAGAGATTGCGATGTAATTCCACACCTATGCAGCTCAGGCTTGTAAAGATCAATTAAATCGGGGTAATTGTGAACATGGGCTTAGAACATCCGTATTATTGATCTAGTTTTTCTTCCATGGACGATGAATGTTAGTGTGGTCGTCCTCCACAAATTCAAAAAAAAGTAGCAAAGAACAGTGTCTACATTTACCCCGCTCAGGTTGGGGGGGGTAATTGTTAAAACATGACGCAATTGATGAGCTTGACAATAATAGAAGGTTGTGTAGATCACGATGAGATCACGATACATTTACGTATGTATGAATTTACATCTCCAAAAAAGTACATGAATTATCAGGTTAACGGAAGTCAGTTATTATATTCTGCTGTAACTGCGACCCTTGTACGCTGATCGCTTGGGACTCATAATGAGTACCTACCGAATATGTAACAATACACGTGATGATGAACTGAATACGTAGTGCACACACATAAACGACAAGACTAGTTCCCCCCTCCCCCCTTCCCCAAGTACGAATTATAGCGTGTTCTTGCTGACTTGGAAACGAATTATAGGAAACTACGAATTATAGAGGGTTACGAATTGTTGAAGTTCCACTGTACAATTTATGAATAATATAAGGCTATAAATACGTAATATACCTAACTACTTACATCCCAGGAATATCAGCACAACCTAAAGTTCACAGGGGTCAACGTATATTTATTTATTTTATCGATTATAGGTATTATTATGTCCCCTATTCAATTGTAGGCAGGGAGACAAGTTATAACCCTCTAAATATTGCAATGGATTACTTCAAATACTTTATTCCATAATTTATTCATTACATTCCCAACAATATATAGTTAAAAATAATGCTAGATAAACCTTCTAGATTCAACTCCTTGGAATAACGATAATGTAATTGCCTTCCGCGAAAAATAGCCGTTGGAAGACCCACCTTAAACGTCTCTCCTTGATTGCACATTTAAAATTGCACCGTTGAGAACGGACTTAATTCCGTTGGAACGAGGGTCCCTGAATTTTTCACCTCACTCTGAAAATGTCTATAATTTTTCATCCTGAAGAGTTGATTACTTTGGAAAAGGAGGAAATAGGGAGAAGGACGGCTTAAAATAAATTTGTTTTACATTGCAAAAGAATGAGATTAGCAGATAAGAGCTTGAAGAATAACTCCATGAATTCGAGACGAAGTTTGCCGAATAAGAGCTTCAAGTCCCGTCTCCAAAGTTCGCATGAATTTTTAATTTATTTGGGAGTTGAAGTTGTGAGTTTCTCGGATATTCTTTCTCAGATGTCGGAAAGTTGATGGCATTCTGATTCAAGGGGAAAATGAAATTTTCTCAAAATCAAATTTGTTTTTTCAAGAGTGTTTTGGTGCTGAATTGAAGCCTTTTGTTGTTTTCTGTTTCGATTTTCATTAGGCTTATCACTCACAGTAAGAAAAATTGTCAGGCTTCCGTCTAGCCACCTATCACATGCCATTGTGCCAGAACTCCTAGTTGAGAAAAATCAGACACCTCGAAAAATGTAACAGATCATTTAATTTTAAGAATATAATGGTTTTTTTTATATAATGCACTTCATTATGTCATTACTTATGTACATAAATATAGTGACAACAATAATTACTCTCTGGAGGCTCTACCGAATTCCTAATTTCGAACGATTCGTATCTTCAGAGTTTCCAATGGTTTAATCTGAGTATTATTCCCATTTTGAATCACGGGAGTATAATATATAGAATTTTCACGTCAAATTGGAGGTTTCACACACAAAATTGGAGGTTTTACACATCAATTTGGAGGTTTTCCATTTCGAGTTGGAGGTTTTCCTTTTCAAATTGGAGGTTTTACATTTCAAAGTCGAGGATGATAGAAAAACATGATTTAATTCTGAAAAAAGCAAATTAACGCTTGAAACATAGCATTCAACAAACATGAATGAACATAATGAACAAAAAAGAATGAACAAACCTAATTTCTTTTTAAACGTAAGTCTTGCCTTGCGGCATCGGCTGTCAGGTCTACCATCATTCTCATCACTACCATCATTCAATTTGTGCAGTCCGATGTCGTGACCGTGGCAACACTTTGAGTTATCGTGGTCTGTTCGGGGCTCACTGAGGATTTGTCTTGCTCACAATTTGGTTTTTGAAAAGCAGTGCTCCACTGGATTCAAGTTGGGTGAGTAGAGGAGCATATATTTCCGTCACCCTCCAATTTGGAATAGAAAACCTCAAATTTGAAATGGAAAACCTCCGAATTGATGTTTAAAACCTAATTTGTGGAAAATTGAAAACCTCCGAATTGATGGAGGAAATGGAAAACCTCCGAAATGGAAAACCTCCGAATTGATGTTTAAAACCTAATTTGTGGAAATTTGAAAAACTCCGAATTCATGTTTAAAACCTGGAAATCGATGTGTAAAACCGCCAAATTGATGTATAAAAACCCCAAATTGATGTGTAAAACCTACAATTTGACGTGTAAATGCTATATATTATAAATACTCTGAACGTACTTAAATGCCAATATTGAAATCCATGAAACAATAATGTAATTACTTACAGTTAAATCCGTCTTAACGGATACTTCTCCCTAACGGGTAACCCCTCTCTACGGACAGTACCTATTTCCTCGGTCCCAACATAGGCAAATTAATGTGTCACCTCCTCCAACGGATAATTTCCATAACGGATGCAAGTTGATCGCAGTACAAACAATGTCAGATTCCAACTTGTTTTCAGTTCAGTACTATTGAAAGACATTGGAACTCCATTATACTTGTTCCATGTTATTGTTACCTGTTCTTCTGTTTGTTCTACCTGAAGAATTTTCTGATTGTTTATTTGCTTTATTCAGCTTTTCAGTTATTGTCCTTTGGTTATAAAAATACTATGAAAAACGTCATTACTAGTAAGTACAATAAAACTTCTCCATTATGGACACCGATCCCTAACGGACACTTTATGCAGTCCCGTGAGTGCCCGATAGAGGGGATCCCACTGTAGGTATGTGGATTTTTGGAGGAAACTAATGTATATTACCTACATGGATGAAAATAGGTAGTTACCTACCTTGAATTTCAACTCAGATTCATCAATATGCTGCAAAGCACATTGAATCTATCATTATACTATAGTCGATTATTCGAATATAATACGGTTTTTGTGGAATCCATCTTGGCCACATAAAAAAATATTCTCTTTGGTCATAATCTGAATCAGTTAACACAGCAAAGTGCTCATAAATTTAATCCACTCTAGTATTCCCACGTTCGCGACTTTTCCAATTTAATCCATGTCTGATATTATATAGTACTTTCAAGTACCAAACTAGGTTTTGCATTTTCACAGACGAAGTTAGAATTAGTTTTCCCTTTTTAGGAGATAAGAATAAAAAGGGGATCCTTCCTTCGCCTCACCTTCTATCTACCGAGTAATTTTTTGAGCCTAGACCTTGGCAGAGTTATCTCGAACCAGATTGGAGCTCTACATTGATCACCTGGTGGCGTGATCGGATTCACTCAATTTCCCATGTTTGAGTCACGGAACGGTTGTACAGGTGCTGGAGGAACCCAACAGAGACCTAACAGATCATCATCAAATTACAAGTGCTGATCCACCAAAGTTTGATCACCCCGTTATTTACCGATGAAGAAAACTTTGAAAAATAAATTTCCAACGACAGTAAACAAATAACCTGCAAGGCAAGGGTTGAGTTATTGCGGTATATTTATTAAAATATATATTTTTATATATTTATTAAAAAAACCCTGCAAATTATTACACTACGGTTCATTATTTTCTGTATAGATCGCCCATATGCAAAGATCCTATTGACATAAAATAACCACCTACCGCGAGGTTCACAATCATCTCTTGCCGACAATGAGTAGGTCCTTCTTGTAATTATTATTATCGGAGAGTTGTATCATTCATTCTTAATGAAATTCAGTAACTAAGGAAGCTTCTGAAAGTAAACAACAACTTGATTCGGTGTAATCGAAAGAAAGTCGCATTTGAACAGCTGATATTTGAACGGAGATTTCGCCTACTCTGGAAGAATTGCGATTCACACTCGTGTTTCTGCTCTTTTTTTCGTCAACCCTTAAGTCCTTACAGGGAGCGAACGGTTGGTCCTAAAACGCTCTGCAAGGTCTCATTCGATGCTAAAAATTGTGTACTATTTTAAATCGATGGAAAATACCTTCCTATTTGAAATTTTCGAGCTAGGGCGTTTTGAAACTTTCATCCCCTATTTTCTACCCCTTAGAGAAGACTGACGGTAACGCCAAGCCTAGACTCCTAATGGGGCCGGTGTACCAAATTTCATTAATTTTGGACCATGGTAACTAAGGAAAGTCCGGCGGCGGACGGACGGATTTTTTTTTAATTCGATTTTTGGATTGGATTTTTGGATTATTCGATTTTTCGGAAACCTCAAATTTTTAGGGGGGTTAAAATTTTTTTTTCGTGCTCGATTCCAAAGGTTCATTATTGAAAAATAATAAACCAAAATGGGAGAGCTACTGGATCTGTCTAGATTGAGTCGTTTTATGGGAGCAATATTTCGATAAAGAAGGAGATAGAAACGTAACGTTTCCCATTGTGTGGAAGTCCTTGGAAATCCACATTTCATCCCCCATTCTTCAGAAGTACCCCAAACACCGGCTTTTCATCGCGGCCGTTCAGATGGTATTAGAGAGCAATCACTGGGAGTATAACGGGGCTATACTGGCGGATTGATTCGTTCGATCCTAATGCCCCACTTTCACGCATCAATCGCATCAAATCCGTTGACGCTTTGAGGCGGTCAGTGCGGGTAATCGTAATTGAGAGCAATCTTTCCATTTTATCATCACTATCCTGGTGAGTCCATGTATGTTGGACGAGAGGAAAGGCGGTCGTGGAAGAATAAATGTAAGGGGCTTATACACAACTCTTTGAAATACACTACATTATTCCTCCTTTGGCTCGAAGTGTACCGTAATTTTTCGTGAACAGCAATAAACTACAGTCAGATACATACATAGTTACGTATAGTTAGCTTACAGATCGGTGCCTCACCTGACGCGTTCTCTAACGAACCGTGTACCTACTTATCAAAGTGTAATTGAGAAAAATTTTGAAAAATAATGGTAAAAAAACTGTTTGTGAAGTTTTTTGTGCAAGTTACCATCTCAAACATGGAAAAATAAAATGGTGTATTCAGAAGCATTGCAAAATTTCTTACAGGAATCACCCACCATGTTGGCTGAAATAATTCTTTGGAAATCCGCTCACTAACTGATGCTGCATGACTGGAACTTTTCCAGCGCGTTTAGGACAATCTAGTCTTCTTTCTCCGGCCTGATGATGAACAAATAAAAATATTTACCTATGTTCATCTTCAAGACTCAAAAATCAGAAGGGTATCATTTTGGAAAACCATAGTAAACCAGCACTCATAACATCGGAGTCAAAAGAAATGTGTTTTTGAAACTGAAAAAATGGGTTGTACAGCAATAGCATTATGTTGGAACTTACATAAAATGTGTAAACTATTGTGCTATCTCCACAAAGTCTGACGACAATAGAGGAAAAGTTCCATTCATGTAGCATGAGTTGATGAGGGAATATTCAAAGAATAATGTTAACCGATTTGGTGGGTGATTCTTATAAGAAATTTTACGCTGATTCCGAATATATCATACTATGTTTAAGATGGTAATGTACACAAACAACTTCATAAAACACTTTTTCAGCGATTTTTTATTAAATTTTGAAAATTTGACCCTTGGAGTACTCCAAAAATTCTGGGCAACGAACTCATCGTTTCTTTTGATGTTATTGACATTTTAAATTTTGTTGTTGTATTTTTTATCTCGATTCCAGGTTCAGATATCGTCTGGAGTGGTTAAATTTCAGGAATCGTTTTAGAAGGGTCTGACACGGATTTCTATGGAAGAAAATTTTCAAAAATTTACATCACTCAAATTTGGAAGCCATTGCAATAGCTTCATTTTCTTCGAAAATTTGCTAAAAGACATATCAAATGATTCATAAACATTTTCTCCGACAGACATGAAGAACTGTAGCGGCTGAAACAGAGGAAAAAAACCCAAGAGTATGCTCCAATCATTGAGTGAATACTTATTTTTTTTAGTCTTATCTTGACTTTGATGTTGTGAGGCTTGTGAGTGCCAGTTTAGTATGGTTTTCGTATTTTGGATTAACGTGATACCTATTATAAAATGTATATGTTTATTAATTAATTGCTCGCCAGGCCTAAGGGAGGTTGTTACTACTTATTAGATGAGTTGTTTTTGCTTCATGCCTGTCTTCTTTGAATTCCCCCTTGGATCTGCAAACTTTAATTTGTGATAGTTAGCCATAATGAAATTATTATTGAACATAGATGTCGGATGTTTGATAATATCATATTCTAACCCAATGATTCTCTATAATGTGGTATTCGTTCATTCGAGAGACGGCAACTCTACAATAATCACGGAATGAAAAGCACAAATTAAATCCATTGGAGGATGAATCTGAAAAGTGGGTTCGAGGTCAAATTTTCGAGCTAATTAATTAATTAACGGATGAATGGGAGCTGATAAGGAAGAGGGAACTGTTTTTACTTCTCTTTAAAAGGGAACTGGAATAATCACCTAATTCAATTGAATTGACGTGGTTGGGATGAAATCTACTCATTAGGACTTTAGTCAGTCCACTTTCAGTCTACTCATTTCGGCGCTGCATTCGTATTTCCATCATATTGATGTCTGCTGGAATAGTGTTTGTTGTGATCACCGTTTGAAGGGTCAGGAAAATTAGTCGTTGATAAATATGTGACAGATATGTGATACTCTAGCACATCAAGCGAGCAAATCTTGTATCTACCTATGATAGTACGAGTATGTAATGAGAACCTAAAAATGATTAGCACTCTATCGCTTGTCCTGTTCTATGGAGCAACTCTGATTCGATACACAAACCTAAATAAGCGGGAAATGATTTTCATTACGAGGACTTTATAGTCCTGTTGGGATATAATGGATTGGAGCTGAATATGGTACAGAAGAAAACGTCCGCCAATTGGTTGCGGTACATATGTAGCTTTCTTTCAGTCAATAACTGCTCATACCCATGCACAAACGTGAATTTCCTGAAACACTGAATTCTCACTACCTATAATAATTACCCGATTTGACTCAGAATTGGAGGGTAGTTGACTGCCGGTCTGCAAATTAATTTTATCGCGATTGCATCAGTGTTATTAACTACGCATGCTCAAACTTGAAATTCGTTGTGAGAGACAAAAATCCGAAACTTCATTACCAATTTTTGTTTTCTCATGTTGACTTACACTTTCACATGCACCGTCGATGATGATCACGAGGGAATGATAAGAACGAATTGGACCATGAGTATCGTGAAAATAGAGGTTTGGAGAATTGATTATTAAGTATGTAAAGATGAGCAGAGTCGGTACAGGCTGCTAATTATCCGACAGCTACGAAATTCATAGGAGCCCGAGTCATTCAGAGGGCAAAACGGTCACAATTCCTTATAATCAAAATCTGATGAAATCAGTGGATCTTGTTATGCATATCCAGGATTAAAGGTATCATCAGGTTCAGCGAAGGGGAATGACAAATTAAAAGATTGAGTTATGATACCAAACAAATACAAGAGTTTATTGAGAAGTCTCCGAGAGGTAGAAACGGATTTTGCGTAGACCAACAAGAGACAAGCTTCTTATAAAGACTCTCTTCAGACTCTCCATAGAAGACTCACCAAAGAAGAGTGACCGTGAACCCTTCCAATATCTACTCGACTGCCGTATGTACCAACCCCCAACTCCCTCGTATTTGAGAAAGAAAAGGTTGGACCCTCCCCTGAATTCTCTACGCATCTCCATTAACATTTACAGCGCCAGGCCGAATAAACAGGAAGTTATCCCCAGGCCACAACAGTTGGGGATAGGTCACACACAAAGGCCAAACCGTTTTTTCAATTTTATTACATTTTTATGACCTTCTATCACGTTTTTATTAAAATTGTCCGCCATGATCAATATGTAATTCATAGAAAATGGCGGTTGTATCAAATTGATACATGTGGCATTCTGCTGTGAATTCGTGTGTTTCCCCCCGGTCCAGAGCCAGTTTGTATACGTATGATACAAGTTATTTTCCCCGAGTTTCCAGGGAGAAATGAGAAAATAAGGCTCTTCATTCAACAGTTTATTGGAAAATTAGGAATTGGGGAAAACACCTCATTCTTCTTCTTCGGGTTACTGTGGTTGATAAGGAATTTGCCGCTTGTTGCTTATCAGGTTGTCATTGTTGTTTTTGTTGTTGTTGTTGTTGTTGTTGTTGTTGTAATGTTTGCTCGAGCCAACGGTGCTTAGTGACAGTGTGAAGCCATACAAGGGCACAACTGGAGTGGAATCAATGATTACCTTGCATCAGGATGCTACAAAGAGCTTCAAACCGACCCCCCGACTGTTGTATCGTTTTGATACAATGGCCTCCTGGTGTGAAATAGGATTGTATCAGATTGATACGCGTGGCGCCTGGGTGACAACTTGATTGTATCAATTTAATACGTTTGGCACTCCAAGTGTTAACGATGTACAATTTTATCAAAAAGGAGGAAGCACGCAATTAGAGTTTTTGATTAGTGTCTCTCATGTCGCATAAAGAATCACTCGGGACGTGCCAGTATTGGTGTGTAATTAATCATTTTTGGGATAATGCCGAGACGTAAACCTAACAAGGGTCCGGTGACCAACAAACTGACAGACACAGATTCGAAATTAGTTCAGGAAAAGTTCTAAAATGCTGGTGAATATTTCGATTATGGAAGATATAATAGGAGAAAACAATCATCTCCCGAAAGTCTGATCACGTGGCTTCCGCTACTGGTAGAAACAGAAGCCATAAATTTCGTCAGGATAGGACCTTGTAAATTACTGGGTGCCCCTTCATATCGATGTGACTTTATATTTCAAGCTTAACATAAATACTTATAGGTAGCCCTTTTATAGGAAACTGTTAATGCAAGACTATTGGACCCTAATTACCTCGAAGGGTATGAGAAGGAGGCCCCACAACCCTTACTCAGTTTAGGAGGGTCGAAGCCAATATATATGGACGGTGCGAGCTTTGGTGATCTAATCCACCTCTACTCCAACCAACACCTGGGTGAATTACCCTCTTACCCGACCTTTCATTTGCATTGCCCGCCTTCGCTCGTGCCTAATATACCATCTATTAGGGGGATATATGCCTTTAACAGGTGGTTTGAATCATGTCTGAAAGCTTATTCGAGTTAACTTTTCATATGTAGGCACCGGATACTTGAGATAAATATGTATAAGTACGCACAGTGAACTCCCTGTAAGGCTTACACAAGAGGGTCCGAGAAATCCGTTGACCGAGGGGTTTCTGAGGAGAGGTTAATTGAAAACAATTGTAGGAAAAATTCGTTGTATCAAAAATGACGTTTTTGGGCAAAAACACGTTTCGGTTTGTTTTTGTACAAAAAAAACCTCTGGAATTATCCAGAAAATCTAGAGTGTTTTTGGCAAAAACCTCGGGAATTATCTAGAAAATCGAAAAACACCTCGAAGTAAACTGGGAAATTCAAATCTGCGTTGAATGAAACCAACGCCAGCTCTTAAGATTGTACCTACGATTTTTGGCGAATTTTAGAAGTTTTGATCTGTTGATAAACTGCTTGATATGAGCAGGAAGGTAGGCAGGTAGTATGGACTTAAAAGGTAGGTTTAAATATTTTCATTGGAGCTCCGAAAACAGCAATATTTGAGATCCTTAAGAACTGTAGGTATTACTTATACTAGATAGGTATTAGTGCGTCATCTCCAAGAGCCCACCGCCAGCATTAATGCATTGAACACTTCGATGAGCCACTGATGTTGTTGCACTGCGGATTTGTTGAATTTCCAGAGACAGTTCATCAAACGCAATTTGTATGTCGTTGATTAAATGCTCTTCCGACTGTATTGCGGCAGAATAAACTTACAATACGGAGTGATGCGGTTTACAGCGTAAAGGGTAACGTTCCTGATAGTATCCTGTTCTGTGTTCCATACGTTAAGTGGATGTCCACGTACTCCTCGTTGGTGTACACTCTAGGCATTTTCACGACAAACTGAGTTAACACTGACGACGTTCCCATGGTTCTTCTTTGAACTCTTCGGATCAACGTTCATACTACCTGCCTACCTTCCTTCAGTTTGTCAACAGATAAAAATTTCTAAAATTCGCCAAAAATAGTAGGTTCAATCTAAAGAGCTGGCGTTGGTCTCATTCGACGTAGAATTTAATTTCCTACAGCGTTTTTTTCAAAGTGTCTTTCGATTTTCTAGATAATTCACGTGTTTTTTGCCCAAAAACACTCAAAAAACAACACCTAATGAGCCATCTATTGCCAAGCAGTTTCAGGAAAACTTCTCTCCTGCCTTCTATTCTATTCTGCTTCCCAACGATAAAGTCAGTTTTTATTGTTTAGAGGGAACTTTTTTGAGAAAATCCAGATTTTATGCGAAAAAACGTGTTTTTTCTGACACATTTGTGGGAGATCGGGCATTTTACGGCCACTCATGGTTTGAGGTAGTAGGTATCGTTTTCCATGATATTTTTGATGCTGAATCGAATGGTCCCACTCCCAAATAATTTTGACTATCAAAGAGGTCATTTTTGGCATAATAGTGCATAATTTTACTTCGCTTAAAAAACGATTTTTGAGGTTTTTGATGTGGACATAGGAACATATTATGGTATATATTCGGTATCAGCGTGAAATCTTCTAATATATAAAATTCTCGTGTCACAGTTTTCGTGCCCTTACTCCTCCGAAACGGCTTGACCGATTTTGATGAAATTTTTTGTGCTTATCCGGTATCTATGAGAATCGACCAACATCTATTTTTCATCCCCCTTAATGTTAGGGGTAGTCCACCCCTAAAATTTTTTTTTATTTTTTAGACAAAATTTTTAATTTCCATTTTTTTATGATACAACATACAAAAATACATACAATCCTCAATTTTCACCCTTCTACGATCAATCCTTATTTTTTAATAGCCACTGTCACGCGAGCGAAGCGAGCGTTTGGGATCTGGACAACCAACCGTCTAGAAATCCGGCCGTCTAGAAGTAACCGGCTAGAGAACATTTATATATATGGCAAAACAACGTTTGCCGGGTCAGCTAGTTTCCTATAAGAATCACCCATCATATCGGTTGAAATTATACTTTGAAAATTCGCTCATCAACTCATGCTGCATGAATGGAACTTTTTCAGTGTATTATTCTTCTGGTATTCCCTCTGAATATCTGAAATTTCTGCAGGATCTTCTTTTTGTGGATAGGTAGAAATCGAGCAATAAAACAAAAATTGTTTTCCCCCGTAAATTGAGGTTGCAATCGAGTACACGGGTTATTATACAGCTGGCAACTACCCAATTACAATGTCAAAGGAGTTTTGTGAAGTGGGTTCCGCGATGCAATTACAATATTTTAGTCCACTCGAATTGCGATTGAAAAATCCAATATTTTTCTGGGGGAAAGACAGTTCAGTGATCACGTTCCCACTAAAACCGATGAATCGAGAAATCAAGCCATCACGCCGCATCCGCTAAATGAAAAATACGTTTCATCCTATCGGCCGATCAGTTCGCTCTTCAACTCCTTCAAAACGACCCCGAAATAGAAACTTGCTACGGATTTAGTTAGAAGATAGAGTCAATATCGTGAATGGTTATATTTGACTGAGAGCTATATTTATGGGAACGGCCGACGCGGGCGCTACGGTCGTGTGAGACGCTGCGACAGGTGTACGTATATTTAAGACTGAGGTCAGAACAGTAACAGCCCCCACTGGCGCGTTCAGATGACGGAAATATATCATAATGACCAACGGGTGGAGTTGTAAATACGCTCGCTTTGATGTAAATCATGAGTTTCTCCCAACTTTTAAATATTCTGAAATGGGCCGCTGTGATAAATTTGATATTGCATTCATAAATTCCACCACGTAAATAAAAATCCCGATGTTGTGATGTCTCAACTAAACCATACACATTCTGTGAACTTCTAAATGATTTCAACAATATTTTTCTTGCATTTTATTGAAACAACTAGTAAACATAATAATGTGTCTGTACGGCGCTTACAGTACAGTATAAGTTGGGCACGGTATACGAAACAGAATTTACACTAGGTGTCTAAATTATAGGCAGTGAAGTTGTGGAAACTCATTTTGTATAACGAAAACGGATTAATAAGACAAAGTTGCCCTGACGATAAGAAATGTTATTGGTGATCGAATGGTGCTTAAATGTTATTGGTGCTCAATGGAAAAAAAAGTTCCATTCATGCAGCATGCGTTGGTGAGCGAAT
>JAEMON010000005.1:30847406-30875349 GCA_030264115.1 Lygus lineolaris
ATTTCAGCTCAATAAATAAATAACCCACAAAACCCAAATAAACAGGACATTTTCGCAACTAGGTTTGTTCCAACTGGAATCTATAGTTCAGAATAATTTCCGAATAGGTAGTCTAAAAATCGTTACCGAGGTCAAAGTTGCGCACATTTTCGGCTTGTAGATTTTCGAAGATTATTTGAATTGTGCTGTTAGTTGGAACAAACCTGAGGAATAGCAAAAGATTTCCGTCTAATATTCAACTCTGCATGGGTGAGGATATTCGAAATGTGTGCAATTTTCTCTGGCAGTTGGAACAGGATTTCTATTTTTATCAGTAGGGTAAGTTGCACACAATTCAGTTGGAACTACAGAATAATTCGAATATTAGCAGGAATTTGCACAAAGGGTTCTATGCTGCTTCTAATGTGAGTCCAATATTCGTGTAGTTGAAGCAAATTGACTACGTTCTATGTGAATCGGGCTATCTTCTTAATTTTTCATTTTATTTTCTATCAATGTTTTGTTTTTTTTTTTACATATAAAACGGGCACGCCCAATTACAAAATGTTATTATTGAAAGATTAACTCAAAACAGCTACTCAGCAATGACTTATTTAAGAGAGCGAAATACCTCATAAATACACGAGGTGAAAAACTAGACATGAAACAATAGGCAACAGAGAGAGAAAAAAGAGATCAACACGAAATGCTTAACAAAATGAAGAAAGGCTCAACAACGTACAACAAACGATTACCTACCACAAACACTGAAATAAAATAATAATAAATGAAAATGGTTAGGGGAACGGGGGTTATCCCTTTTTTCAACGTATTAGTAAATAAGGTTATGGTGAGAGTTCAGATAAACTATTTCATAGCCAAGATTCAGGCGTTTGGAGGGGCATTTTACCTTGGGTGTCTCAACTTTGAATTCCGTCGATCGACGACAAACTTCCGTCAAATCATAATCTGCCGTTAGGTTATACGCTATAGTATGGTGTGAAACAATATTAGCCTTTAAAAGAAGGGAGGGGGGGGGGGTATAAATAAAGCTTTATTTATCTTGAGGCAATATTAGCTGGTACCTATATTTACCTCAAATGTACTGTACGCGTTATTCCAGCTCTCACGTTTCGAATCGTTCTTCCTATCATACGATGGTATAATCAAAGTTCCGGAGGAAACTGGAATTCTGTAGTTCTTTGAACGATATGACACGAAAATATGTTTGGAATAGGAACAGAACGTCAATATAGACCGAAAAGCCTGAGAAGGAAGAAAGACATTATGGATGTCTGCCAGACTCTATTACATTGCTCCGCCGAGCGGGAGACATTGGTAGTACCCCATTTTCCAAGGGCAGCCTTGGGTTCGCTCTAGATTGGCGATTTAATAACCCCATCAATCATGGAGGCATTTTTACAACGCCAACGCGAATTCAATTGGAAATTATACGAAACTCAGAATGAGATAGAAAATGTATTTTAGCTGACACCTCCCAGCTTAACTTTTATGACAATAAACTTTATTGAATAAAGTGCTTCCAAAAGGGGTTTTTTTTTTTTTTTTGCTTATCTTCCCGTGGAATCAAAATATCAACTATGCATCCCATCATGTAAGTTGGCGCCTCAACTACCGTGCTAATTTCAGCGGAATCAGTCCTTCAGAAACTGAGAAATCGTATTTTCAAGCTATTCACGTTCGCGTATGAGCGCTTTCTACTAGTGGTCTGATGGCTATGAAATTAATAGGGGACTGTCTGGGGGATACCCTGTACACTCCCTGATAATTTCACCGAAAATGCAAGAGTAGTTCCGGAGTTATGGCTATGAAACAAATTTCAAAATTGCGCGTACGCAGTAAGTATTATTGATACAATCGTGTGGGAATCCGAAGGAAATCGTTAACCTCCAACTACCCTCCAAATTTGAGCGAAATAGGTCAATTAGGAACTGAGATACCAGGGTTTCAGGACATTCACGTTTGCGTATGCGCACACGCTACTAGTGGTCCGATGGGGATGAAATTTATAAGGGACCGTCACATGGGTAACCCTCGCAATCCCTGAGAATTGCATCGCTGGAGGACCATTACTTCATATAGGTTTGCCTTGGACGAGGAATTTACCACAGACCGACAGACACGGAACCAAATTTGTTCAGAAAGCTCTAAAACGTACGAGTAGAAAACAAATGGAATTTTGATTCTGGAGGACAAAATGTTTTTAATTTCTTGTACGAATACATAACTTTCTACCTTCGGTAGTGAGTTAGCCAATACATAGTTATAAAGGTATCAGAAGATCTAAACAAAAAATACATCTAAATTACACAATGTAATGACAATTAAATTTTTACATTATTTTACACACAAATATTCTTTGTGGCAGCCGAGGTTGAAGCAGAGATCATCGTTTCTCATTCGTTGGAGCACTGAGCTCTTCACACAGCTCGACATCCGATTCTTCAGATTCAGTGTCCGATGCAATCCAGCTTCGAGTTCGTTTTCACCCGGGACGACCTAAAGTCAAGAAGGAGCCGCGTCACAAGTCCGGAAGAGCGTGGATATCGCGTGGTTGTTCTGCCTATCAGATCAGCTCTGTGAATAAATAACCAACAAAACCCCCCAAATAAATAACTGCTAATTGTAACTGCTAATGCTATCGTAATAAATAAATTTCAGACTAATTAGATTAGCTGATTGAGAGGTCGCAGTTTTAATGACGGCATCGTAAATAAATATTAATAAAATCGTGGTGGGGTTGGAATGATTAGGGCTGAACTGAATTTAGAGGTGAAATCTGCTCACTCTTTCAAAATGCGACTTGCTATTCCCCATCATCTTCCCCTGCTCAATAAGAGGGGTGAAAAATAAGAATATTCTTTTTCCATATTGGGAAACAGGAATATTAACGATAAATACTTCATTTTTCAAGTGAACTAAGCATTTGTATTCAAAGAGCGAACAGTTTATTGACTTGGTATTCCATCTCTCAATAATTCTTCATTCAAAAGGGCATGAGAAATGGAATTGATGGATCAATGTTAGTTTATTATTTTCAATAATGAACCTTCTCTGCTACTAAACCAAAATTATAATGTGATGATGGGTTGGTTTTACAATTTTCCGTTCAGGAAAGCACAACTATGGAGTCTTCATTTATTTTTGGTAGTTGATTAGGTAGGTAGGTACATAATGTTTCGGTGTGCTCAGCCACTTTCTTCATCCCTAAAATCAAATCACATCAAATAGGTAAGATGTTAAGAGGTTAATCAATAAGTTAATATGTTAAAAATAAACATTTTCATGTAAATATTCCAGTTACTTATAATTATATAGGTATATAGGTAGGTATACCTGTCAAATGTAATGATGGGGCTCATCCCATTCTTCTCAAAATTTTTTTTCTTGTGCATCATGATTTCACCACTCTCTAATAAATAAATTTATTTACTATTAGCTACTAATTAAAGTTGTTTTATTTAATAAGTGTCACCTGGTCATTTGTAAACCTGGTATATTATTTATAAGTACCTAAGTAGGTATATAGACACCTGTATTGTGTATTTACCTATGTTGTGAATAGTATCCATTTCTTCTCCTTTCCTTCGTTTCTATAGGCAAATCAGCCTTATTGCGTTTTATGTTCATCATGTGTACGACGAAATTACTGCAATAAAATGTTATTATCAAGTAAGTACGCTTTAGGTAGGTGAGTAGGTACTTTGCTTTGAAAGATTGTTTGAAACTTGCATGTGTATGGAGGAAGATGTGGGTATGTTTTTCATTCAGATGAATCCAGATACTTATTACACTTCAGGGGTGTTTGCTAATAAGTTTAGTTTTAGAATATAAAACTGTGATAACGCATTTGAAGAACCGGGAACTGCATTTGCACATGACCTTAAACAGTTACAAATTAATTCATTCTTAGTAATATTGAAAATTATAATTGAATGATAACGTTATGAAAGGCCTTCGTGATTTTGTGGACCACCAAATAATGTGCGTTTGTCCCTGGTTTAAGATTTCAAGTATGGGTGGTATGCACATGGCGTACCCTTCCAGGATTCGTCAACAGAACGCCTTATCACTTGGGTAAAGATATGGCGGAGGGGCGGGTTGCTAGGTATTTTTGCTCTTTGACGGCGGAGGATGCCGGAGCGTGACGTCATCCGCATACCAAGGATATATACCATCCAACAGAATTTATTCACCTCTCCTCAAATTGACGTAGTCCAATATTATGAATCCCCCTATGAAGTGTATTCATCCAATATTATATACTCTCCAATCCCCTTCCAATAACCTTCCTTAAAGACCCGGATAACGGTTATTTCAGCGAACGTTCTTTATACTCCAGGCTAACGAACTACCGATCCATCGCCAATACTATTCGTTTTTCCAATATTCAAGGGTAGCCACGTCATTCATTCACAAAATCTATGGAACCTTTTTTTTGTGTGTTGAACTATTCTTTCAATAATATTTAACCCAGTAGTGGCCATAATTCGATTTCGATATTTTTTCTAAAAATTTCTTCTGATTTCTCTTCAATAGGCCCTCCCTAATGGAGAATATACCATTATTTCATCTTTCACTTAATTAAATTTAGGTAAATTCAGCTGTACCATATATGGTACGTTGCCCACTCCCCAGTACGATCGTGTATTCCCGCTCCATGTGCTTCTTTAGGAAAAATCAAGCGAATTTATGATCGAAAAACAGTTTATTCGTGACTAAATTTCGAAAAATCAAAATTATATCATTCACATGTACAGCAGGTTAACATTTTTTGTTAAATTACGTAGGTATATTTCTTTGTGAACATCATTTATAAGTAGGTTCGTATAGGAGAATTGAAAATATTTTGAACCGAACAGTAAAAAAGTAACGTATATATTACTTTTTTATGTTATGTTATGTTGTGGTAAGTCTTGAAGCAGTCTGTGCATAATCTTATATCACACCTTGCGCAGTAATAGCGTGATTTGGTCTTACAACTTGTTCCACCACAGCGTCGTCGTTTTTTATTAGGAATTTTCTCTAAGTAATGGTCAAATCTTGATTGATCCAACGTTTTCGTCGACCGAGGTCCAGTTGCCTTCTTCTGGGTCTCATATTTCTTCAAGTGCGTCAGTACAATTCCTCTTCTGAAGTCCAGCTGAGAAATATTGTGGCCAGCGTGTCGATGAAGAATTCAGGAATTTTGACGAGATACATTCAGCATCCAGGTGATCAGTGGATTGTACCATTTTCTGTTCCTTATTTGAATGAGTACCAAAGGATCATCAAGAGATTTTACTTCCGCCGTTTGCTGAGGTTGTCCATGGCCATTAGGCCGGAATTTTCATCTCTTGAATCTTCATCAGTCATATAATATATAATTTGGTTCAGGAGGAGCAATATGTATCTCCCTCTCGAATACCTCATCATTGTCAGCTAGAAGGAGATAGATAGCCTGCTGCAACGTCAGTCCTCAATTATTGATGCCAATTGCCTGGAAACAATAAACGACTGTCAGTCACGTACGAAGTGGGCAACGTACCATATACCATATATGGGACACCCAACTTTATAACTGATTATATTCATGTGATAAACATAAATTCACCTCTATCCATGGTAGTACATTCAGTAAACATATATAATACCGAAATATGACGAAAGAACATTTTTAGGAATGATGAATGTATAATAATACTTAGGTACTCTTCGTCGAACATGATGAAGATGTGAGAAAATTCCACAATATCGAATGGTAAGATCCTCTTGAGAACGGGTAGGGGTCGGATCACGGCGACCACGCGCCCACAACTAATGGAACAGTAGTCGAACATGATGTTTGAACCATTGGGAGTCCAAAAGTCACTTGTGTTTACATTCAGCAGCCCCTCAAAGTCATCCCTTCCGCCGGGACATAATATATGGTACGTTGCCCACTACTGGGTTAATACCCATTTTCAATTTGGGGAAAACATGCATGCAGAGGAAATATTACATTAACGTAAATGTAGGAACTCTCACGACCAAAAGTAGAGGGGCCTTTCTTATATTCGTGCAAGAAGTAACAAAAGTTTGTCCCCTGAAATAAAAATGCAGGGACTCAGCGTTCCAAAGCTTTCTAATTTTGTTTCCCCGCCAAAACTATAATACCTCTGATAGGTAACTAACAACGCGATGTTTATGAAATTTACAAGGATTGTGCGGATTAGCCTCTAGACAGTTCCCCTCATCACCACCTGACCGAAATCAGGTACTCCGGCGCATTAAATGCAAACGATGCGCATTAAATGCAAATTTTGCACAAACGTGAGTTACGTACTACATGTAATACCAGGTTATAACAGGTACGTGTTATACTCACCTAACATGGAACAATTTTAGCGCATTTTCTAAAAAAGTAAGCTATTGCAATGGCTTTGAAATGTTTGGTATGCATTTTTTTAATTTTGACATGGAAACCCGTTTTACACCATCTTAACGCGATTCCGAATACTAAACCTAAGGGGTTAGTTCCACTAGTGATAAGAATACAATTGTTTTCGTACCTTACTGGAGAATCCGTCCTGACTACCAAGTCGAGTACAGGTGGCGAGCGCTTTCGATGTAACATCATCAGGCCGTCGAGAAAGTACCTACTCACGAGCAGTACTCGCCACCTGTACTCGACTTGCTAGTCACGACGGATTCTCCAGTAAGGTACGTAAACAATCGATTCCTGAAGTTTAACAATCATACATTTATGATATGTATGTATAGGTATATGATGTTGTGTCACTCCATACGATATTCGACCCTAGAATCGATCTGTGAAATCCAAAAAAAATCAAAATATCAATAAAAACAAGGATGAGTACGTGGGCCATAATGTTTGGCTCTCTCCAAACGGTAAAATGTTCTAAAATTTAGAGTCAAAAATCACTAGATAAAACCTGATGAAACTGTTTTTGTGGTTTTTCGTGTATATTAACATCTTAAACGTAGTAACATATTATGGTATATTCGGAATCAGCACACAATTTCCTATAAGAACCACCTACTGAATCGGTTGGAATTCGTCTTTGAAAATTCGCTCATTAACTGAATGACTGGAGCTTTTTGGTAAGAGGAGTAGGTACACTATTCTCTTTCTAATCTCTACGGACGTGTCAGTGTCAACGATTCGCTACTTACGAACAGTTTGTATTGTTGAGGAGTTCAGGGGCGAGCAAACTATTCCGAATCGCTCTTGTTTCTTCGATGTAAACCTGTTAAATGTTTGTCACACCAATTACCACCATCTTGTTTGGATTATAAACGAATCATTACAGCATACCTGAAACAATATATTTGCATTTTTATTGTGTGTCGTTCTAGACAATTATTTGACCTTCGAAGCGGTATTCAAAATAATTTCAAAACGATGGTAAAATCTGAATAATATCAAGAGAAAGGATATTTGTAGATCAGCAATTTTGGTGCATTCTGAAGCGTTACATTTGAATTTTAAGTACCTATAAATAGTTTTTGAAAATAAGTTCTTCCTGAGGTTTTCAGGGTAAAAAAGGTACATTTAGCAAAGTATTTAGATTGAGATGTTTTTACGACGGTAGTTGATTTATCCAGCTCATATTTTTCTAAAGGTGCTCGAAAATGTTAAACCGTTGTGTAATAACTTGTCGAGTTGTTGCTAATGAGCCGAAATATTACAACGAGAAGGTCTCTATTTAGGGGGGCGGCGCGGCTGCTTGAGGTTCGCGCATGAGCTGGTCGCCCTCAAGCTAAGGCCGTCCCGGCCTCCTCAGTCGCTATCCGGAGCTGAGACTGAGCGCTGCGTGGTCCACCCGCGTCACTACGGTAGCTCGCGTGTTTTTTCAAAAAAAAAAAATCTCACGAATTCTAAAACAGTGACAGTGCCCACATCCTGAGGCTCGGGATTACCTTAAACCACACGAAAAATAAGGTACCACTTGCATAATATGACTCATCATGAAATTTTGACATTACCGAGTTTATAACAGTACCTTGGAAAACCTGAAGAAAATATGGTCGGCTGTGTGGGCTGACAGATGTGGGGGGGGGGGGGGAATACACTAAAACCAATGACTTTTCCTAAGAATTTAACCCTTTATGTTCTACACAAATACCTAGTATGAATTTACAGAAACATAATCCTCCTATTGTGCCTTTAGGTGGTTGTAAAATTGAAAAGCGCTCAACAGAAAGGTAGTGGAAACTTATCCTATTTTCCACTTCGAGAGATTTTATTTTATAGGTCACATGAGCGCCTCTGTCTAATCAGCATACTTTTGGCGTACCGACAATAGTTTAATCTAGAACAATATGTGCCAAGTATTCAAAAAAGTTCCATTCATGCAGCATGAGTTGATGAGCAAATTTTCAAAGAATAATTTTACCCGATTTGGTGGTTCATTTTTATAGGAAATTTCACGCTGATTCCGAATATACCATAATGTTCCTATGTTTAAGATACCTAGTAATTTACACCAATAACCTCAAAAACACGTTCTTTAGCGATTTTTGAAACTAAATTTTCAAAATTTGACCTCTTGGAGTACTCCAAAATTCTGGCCAACGAACTCATCCTTTCCTTTGATATTGTTGACATTTTAAAATTTTTTCGGATTTTTTATCTCGCTTCCTCGGTCAGATATCGTTTGGAGTGACACATATACATAAATAAATATATATTATACATATAAAAAAGTGGTAAATTTCAGGAATCATTTTAGAATGGTCTGAAATGGATTTCCATGAAGAAAATTGTCAAAAATTTGCATTACAAAAATGTTGAAGCCATTGCAATAGCTTCATTTTCTTCGAAAATTCGCTAAAACAAGTGAATCAAGAGAAATCCATACTGGGAATTCTAAAATGCAATAACCTAGTTAGTTTTCTTACTTCTCTACTACCGAAGGTAGGAAGCTATGTATTTTTCAACGATTTTTTTTTTCAAATCTCGAAAAATAAAGAACATTATATAGAGTTAAATTATATAACGGCGACTGCCTGAGATCACTTTGATGTGAATGAATATTATAAAGCTTGGAACCACATTATCCATATGAATTGATTATGGTGAAGCACCAACCACAGGAATATGCGAAACATCTCTTCAAGTAGGTATTATGCCTACATAATATCTGAAAGAAAACATTGTTGGGTGTGTGTGCGAGAAATCTACTACTAGAACGAACGGATTTTCCGAAGGATTTCCCCCATATGTTTTAACACAAATAGTAAGGACAGAATTCTCCTATCGTACCTTTAGTTGTAAAATTTGAATGCGATTTTGTAAATTTTGAATTTCTTATAAGCAGAGGATGGTGCATCAACTTGGCTAGGTACCTTAATTAACGGAGATTGATGAATGGGTTGGTCGTTTTTTATTTAAAAAACGAAATGCCTAAAGAATTTTCAAACGAGGGGTACATGGTACTGAAGGAGGTGCTAGTGAACTAAAATGTTGAACTTGATGACGAAGTGGCCTACTCTCACATATATATTAATGTCCCTGATGGCGAGGCCGATAAAATGACGAAACTAGTCGAACGGAACCATTGAACAAAGCCAGCATTTTTTGTTCTTCACCCTCAACCCCTATTTAATATACAAGTATTATTACTATGGCAACAAATAACACTTTGAACAACACGCTAATCAGATGAAAAACCGCCAGCAGAAATCCCTGCTTGTTCGTCTTCAGTTATTGAGTTAGAGGCAAAGCGAGGTTGGCAGTAGGTACCCTTAGGAATTCAAGATTTGAGGAGTTGGTTGAAGACTTTGTTTGACTTTGGAAAGTTAAACAGAGTTAGCAGGTACATTTCAGTGATCGATGGGTAAAATTAGCAAAGAGACTCATGGAACGGTTTGGGAGTTGTCAAAGTCAGATAATCAGTTTTGCGATTTGACGAGGACAACGATATGCACACACATTGCTTGACGTTCAGATGGATGAATCAGAGTTGTATATTTGTGAAAATTATGTTTCAACTTCAATATGCGCTAACTAAAATGGTGCGACACATGTTATATAATTTGTGGAGGGGATATTCGTACATTCGAGATCATGCTGGAATCATACTGAAATCACATTAGTAGGGAAAATTAGTGTAAGATATACTTTTACGGGCTCCCTACTAAATGTTTGAAAAACGTACGCCAAGTTTCTAAACTGACATTATCAACAGGATTGAGAATTTCACCCATATTGACGTTCTAGCGAATTAAAGCTATTGCAATAGCTTCAAAATTTTAGTAATGCAAATTGTTGAAAATTTCCTCCATGGAAATCCGTTCCAGACCAATCTAAAACGATTCTTGAAATTTAACATTTTTTTATTCCGTATACATTATGACGGTACGTCACTGAGCTCTCAAAAGATAGCGCATGGATCGCTTGCGACCAGTTCCCGCTACGTTCTTGTTGCGGCTGATTAGAGGCTTCTCTGAGATGGTGTGTCCATTCACGAGCTGTCACCTGATCTGGCCAATAATTACACAACGGCTGGACCGGGTTGACTTAAAATTACGTACCGCCATCTACCTTCCTTGCAGCAAGGGGGAGGGGGAAATTACGATGATGCCTACCATAAATAATTTCACCCCTTTCTACCTTGACAACATATACATGAAATGTATATATGAGTGACATGTATTTCATACTATACATGTCACTCCAGGCAATATCTGACTCTGGAATCGAGATAAAAAATCCAAAAACATTTTTACAATGTCAATAATATCAAAAAAAAGGACGAGTTCGTTGGCCAGCATTTTAGGAGTATCCAACGGGTTAAATTTGGAAAATTTAGAGTGAAAAATCGCTTTAAAAAAACGCGTTTTTTGAGGTTTTAAGTGTAAATTACCATCTAAATTTCCGTCTCAAACACAGGAACATTATGATATATTTAGGATCAGCGTTGAATTTCCTATAAGAATCACCCACCAAACCGGTTAAAATTATTCATTGAAAATTCATTCATCAACTCATGCTGCATGAATGGAACTTTTTGTTTATTGTTTTAAATAGTGCACCTTTTTTGGCTATTGCTTCTTCAATTTAAATGGAGTATCAACTATCCTTTAAAGTCAAGCAAGATCGTGACCTCGTGAGATATTGATGCTTGGTGTTTACGTTTGCGCACGCGCAGAGGCCACCATTGTTTCGACATCAGTGATATCCATAGGGGACTATCTAGGGTCTTACCAGCACAGACTTACGAAAATTGTGGAACCAAAATCGTGGAAAAAAAACCTATTCGTGCTCTGAAAATTCACGGAAACACACAATAACCGACCGTCAGGCACACCGACAGACTCGATGACGGAACCCAATTTGATCAGAAAGGCTCAATCCTAATAGACATTTTGCTTTTGGAGCGGGAAAAACATCCTTCACCTCTCAACAGTGATAACGAAACTTCTGCTTGAACTTGGAAACTTCATGAAAGACTTGGAGAAACTTCATGGTAGACTTGGAAGCAAAATTATATTATGTACACTAAAATATATTATATCAGCAAAAACTTCACCAAAATTGGTCGAGTATTTCCGGACTTATGCCAATGTAAACAAATTTAAAATTTGCTCATGCGCAGTACCATAAGAATTTGAGTGGAATCGGTTCATTAGGAACTGAGAAATCGTAGTTTTAGGAATTTCACGTTTCTACATTCTGCACACATTACTATTGGTCCGAGGGCGATGAAATTGATAGGGGCCGTATAGGGACTAACCTGCCAAATTCCTTAACGTTTCATCAAAATCAGACCGTAATATCGTTTAGTTTTGCCTGGGTCAAGAGTAGGTAACAAACCGACAGCACCAAGGTTGTGCAGAAAGCTCGGAAACGCAAAAGTGTTGTCGAAATGTTTATTTTGGAGGACCACTTTTTTAGTTCTTGCACGAATACAAAGCTTCCTACCTCCGGTAGTGGGGAAGCAAAAATAAAATAAAGGGCCTTATAATGACAACGGCCTGATTATGTGTACTTATATCCAACGAGTTTGATTAAAACAATTTATTAATAGCAACATATATGCAGATATGGGTTCGGAGATCAATCATCGCTTTTGCCATCATGACTCTCCTGGAGGTCCAAATGCCGGTCAACCCCCGATTATAAAAACCGGTTAGCCGGTGACAGCGATCGAGGGCCTAATCGATTTCAACGTCAGTTGTGGTGGAAATTCAATCTTGCGGCACCCGTAGCGAACTTACAACAAATTGAACGGGATTGAAATGTGAGACTCCTCTGGAGAGATTGGTTCTATGTATCCTGCAATTATTGTAACCCTCAATTGATCACAGGGGAAGTATAATATATCAAATACTGGGAACGGGGTTTTGTTGAAGAAGCACCTACTTCACAACGACTAGAATCCTGTTAATTGGCTCCTGTGGGAGGTTGGCGGTGAGTGTGTTTGGCTGTGTTGTGTGGTTGTACCTAGTGAAACCGGGGTCTCGTCTCCTAACACAAGGAATTATAGCAAATTTTCAAAGAATATTCTGCTAGGTACGTATGGCGATGGCTTCAAAATTTTAGTTACCTATGCAAATTTCGTTTCAGACCATTCTGAAACGATTCCTGAAGTTTTTAGGTATAATTTATTATTTATACAATATACACAGGGTGTCCAGAATCTAGTGATCTAGCCATTTATTTCCTTTATCTAACTCCCTTGCATTTTTACAATCAGCGCGTTTGGCTCTTTAATTTTTTTGTTTCATATTAAAATCAGAAATTTTCATTTTTGAATGCAGATTCGAATTGTACCCAAAATTTCATGAAGGAATGACCCCTCTCTCGAAAATTCGAGTGCACAAAAACTGATCTAAAAGCAAGAAATCGAGTTTTTCAGGTTTATTAAACTATGAAGTGGATGATAAATGATTTTTTTCTGTGTTTTGTCGCGCTGATTAACATAGCGGCTTTGCTTCTTCGATTAAAGCCTCATTATTTCAAGTTACACCCTAAAAACTCGATTTCTTGCTATTATAGCATATTTGGAGCTTAATTGCGCACGTTTTCGCGCACTAAAATTTTCCAGTTTATCAGTTTCGGAGTTCGTTGGCCATCATTTTTGAAAAGTACTCTAACTCTAAGGGGTCAAGTTGTCATTCATTCCGTTTTCTTTTATAGAATGTCACTTGAAATGTGGGTTACAATATGATTGTGATCTTTCCGCCGTATTTTTGCTCCTGTTTTTTACAATCAATCTGGAAACTGCAAGACCTTCGTGGTGCAGTTTACGCATTTAGACAATATCACAAAACCATGGAAGACAACATAACTCACTTCCATTTTTTCTTCAATCATGGACCTATAGATCTTGTTTTCAAGGAATAGGTAATAGTGCTACAATCACGTTTTCGTTAATAAAATAACGAAATAATTTATTACTGAAGAATGAGAGTCACGATTGTCACGACATGTCGTTTAGTTAAACTAGGATAGGTACTATCAGAAGTTTGCCGCTCGACCAGACCTGGTTATCTGATTACTAATACCTAACTTATATACTTAGATACTTTACTCTATAGTCATTTTGCTCATACAGAATAGAATGGGGCATCCATGAACTTCCGGCACCGATCTTTTGACTATGGCCAATAACTTTGTTCCATCAAGTTCTTCGGGTCTCCAGCAGTCGTTCTTGAGGTTGTACCTGAAGTCCAGTCCTCCTCTACCCACTGCCCTGAGAGCCGATGCATGAATTTTAAGTATATCACTACACTGACATTGTTGTTGGGTTGTGTATTTTCATATGTTGAAAATAAAGGTTCATTCTATGTTATTTGATGAAACATAAAACTCTGTGTATTCTTCTAATCTAAAGATTGGTACATTCTATACTGGTAGATGTTCACTGCGTGTATAATATTTATCTGCTTCAATTCCAATTTACCCCCATGCCCTTTTTTTGCTGTAGTTCTACGTGCTATTTTGTTCGTTTTTCTTCATTGGTTCATAATGTGTTCTGCCAAAAGACTTTTACAATGCTCTCAAGACAACTGATCGTGAATACTAATTGAGGCGGTGGCTGCAAAAAGGGCGGATGAATGTGCCAAAACCGCGTTTTTAGATACAGCTCCTTAAAGATTTCACAAAGGTGCCGAGCATGACCAGTAATGCCTAGACTTGGTCAATTTATTCCCATCTGTTACCACGCTATTCATGACTAAAATCCAACCATAAAAATGAATTGAAAAAATGTTTTCAATGAACTGTCTCGTAAAAACCAACACCATGTCCTACGCCCTTTTTGTGCGGGAACGCCCTTTTTGCACAGAATGTCACTTTCGCGCGCCCTTTTTGCAGAGAATGTCACCTTCGCATGCCCTTTTCGTCAAGTAAAACTATCGTTGAGCGTTTTTTTTCCAAATTAACCCTTTTGTAACGCTACACGATTGTATCGAGGATTGGTTTCTACATGTCTGAGGATGAGACCCTAAGAATTCCAAATAGGTGAAAAAAGGTCGTTTTTAGCCCATTTCTTAGCTTTTTCTCCCAAGTTGCTCTTATGATTTTGATGAAATTCACAGGATTTACTATCCTAACAAGTAGAAACAAGTTCCAATACCCCTCATCTCCACAAAAATAGATTGAGGGCCGAAATCATCGTTAAACTCCGCAAAATTGCCATTTTTCAGGTTCCCACGGGTGAGGAAAGTAGTGTGAATGTGAAGCCTCGCACCAGATGTTTTTTGATCAATTTTCAAAGTTTTACGTTTTTTCAACTTTTTTTTTGTATTCATGCCTGGAAAAGGAAAACTTCGAAAAGTCGTTAAAAATCACGGCTACTGTGTTGGTGAGCTGGCGTTAGTCTCAGTTTCCTCTTGGTTCCGTGAATTTCTTTGAGAACCTCCTCTCGCGCCTACAACATCCTACAGTATTATTTAATTCACGGTTTGAAACTTATTTGACAAGAGCTGACACAAATACACTGAACACTGAAAAACACTTCCAAAAGCCGGTGATAAGAGATTCTCAACGAAAAGGCACCCTTGATGAAATCAAGCATACCAACAGAACGAATTATCAGATCGACATGAAACTTTGTGGGTACATGAATGAGACCCAGAGGAAGCGTTTAAAGCGTTTACCGCAAAAAGGGCGGATGGGACGATCCGTCCTTTCTGCAGCTACCGCCTAAATGTATTGTAGTAAGCTGACGCTTTTCCAATAAAGACCCAAAAATTAATATATTTCTGAATGGTTTTGATTCTTGGTACATCGGTACTCGTTTCTGCCAGGCACCGCTTCATTAATATGGTATCTCATTATGACTGTACCGCAGTTACTCCATGAATATTCATTAAATTATTATCATTACACTCACGACACTGAAAAATCAGCTTTTATTCACAAACTTAAACGGTTTTCCCAACGGAATAATGCAATCAACTGTCCAGCTAGGGGAAGAGCGGAAGTAGCCTTTTCCCTCCTCATCGAATCAGTGTTTTAAATTGAGTTTCAAACAATTAGTCGCTGTTTTTATTGGTAGCTGCTGTTCGACGAAACGTTGTAGAAATGAATATTCATTTTGCAAATGCATTGAATGAACCAAGGGAGGAATCCTTCGTTGGATTGAAGATGACAAAATTCAAAAGTTAGCACTTTTATTTTCATTAATAGCGTGATGTTGCGTTGAAGGAAGTCTCTCGCCTTTCCTCTTACTTGGAAATGGTTTGACTGAGAAGGACTTGACCGAAAGTTCTGGCTGCCACGAATGGATCAGAAATACTCAACGGTTGTCTGGTACTTTCTTTCATTCTTACTCTTACTAGTAGATTGATGGGGTATGTTGATTACTCTATGTTCTCCTCTCCTACAGATGCTAACGAAGCAATCTTTTTAGGTCACTGATCTTCGCAGGTGACACCACTGTAGTGAACTGTACTCTCTATCGAAGACATATATTTTGTTCAACCTTAATTTCTTCATGAGAACAACCAACCTTACGACTAATATACTACAGGTAATAGGTACCTACGTGAACCTAAAT
Source organism: Lygus lineolaris (assembly GCA_030264115.1). NCBI lineage: Eukaryota > Metazoa > Arthropoda > Insecta > Hemiptera > Miridae > Lygus > Lygus lineolaris. The sequence goes on from JAEMON010000005.1 coordinate 30,863,399, forward strand.
ATGGCATTTACATAATTTAGTATCAAATTTTGTTTCATCCATCTTCTTGTGAGTATCAAAATCCTGACCAATTTAAAAACACTAAACGTGCAATACCAGTGGCCGGTTAACACTTGCTCTGCACGATTCACAATCTTATGAGCATTTTCGTTTCTTTTTACTTTCTGATTGGTTACCGTAAATCAACTTCTACATAACGAACATTTAAATATTAATTATACTTTCACCCGACCAGGAAATTAACTTATGATATTGAACTTATGGGAATGTGGCCTTCAATCGATGTGCTTAAGATTGATATTGATTGATATATCAACAAGGAAACAAGGGCTATCGTGGAACTTGCTTTTGCTATTACTAACTTGAAAGTGTACAAAAAGCAGTGCCATCACTGCCGATGGTATTTCTCACATTCCTCTTTGGATTTATCCAACGTTTCTTCCTTGAACCCATTATTTCAGGTTATCCTCATTGAACCCATCTTTATCAATTTTTCTTTGAATTCACCTAAGTATATCAATTCCTCTTTTCCCCTCTTTCGTGCAAAGGAACCCGTATCTACCACAAAGTACGAACCTAACCCGTATTTTCGGTGCTAGTGGGAGAAAACAATATAATAAATTAGGTATATATTGTGCTAATATGGGTTTCTATGAATCTTGACTTGTGACACGATTTTTACTTTCCTCAGCCCACAGGAAAGATGAAATGAAATTATTGCGAACAGCAGAAAACCCAATTTTCGGGACACCTGCCTATAGAGGTTCTGATCGACATATGATCAACTTTCTTCAAGTTTTGGCCAAATTAATGCCTGTACTGTGCTCTGTACGAATGTATGTACCTACCTTTGTATGCAGTACTCCTATGTAGACCCGACGAAAATGTAACAAAATTCTTTTTCGAGGCTTGGTTTTTCATGTATAAAGACGAATCAGCCAGAATTTAGGCCCTCCAGCTCAATTATTTGGAGGAGAAACTAAGCAAAATAACGAGAGAGAGAAAAAAAAGTCGATCAGCGTTGAAACCCAAAATACGAATCACGCTTAAACGCTTATGCCAGTAATCAATTTACGTAGGTGTTGGTGTATAGTTCCATTCAGTTCGAACTTCGTGGTTGAATCAACCTATCAGTTAAAAAGGCTTCTAAATTTCGAGTCGGACACCCTTCTGGTTCCAATTATTTCTCATCTAGAGGCTGTGGTTTGCAAACTTCAAAAGTTCATCGTTTTGAGGATGCCTCACCCTTGATGATGAATTGATTTCTCCTCTCGACCCATTCACCATAGCTAGATAACGGCTGTGAACTTTCGACCCTCGGCCTTTAATTCCCTTTTGAATCTTACAGAAAACTAATCCCGCTCTGACGGACTGCGTGGAAGTTCTAGTTTTGATTCTAAAGGGCTCATTGTGGTTGCTGCATTGATGGGAACCCATTGGAAATTGGATTATGTTCGCGTCATTGTTCTGATGGATGCGTTGGGGGAAGAGGATTAGCGGTGCACATAGCCGCTGAGGCCTTCACCTGAAGAATGGACGTGGATGACGAACAGCTCGAACGTAGGTATATTGATCTTCACACTTGAATACGTTCACGTTAAACGAGATACTGTGATTATATGATGAGAATAGAGGAGCCAGAGAAAATAGAGAGCCAGTGAGAATACAATTAATTATACCGTCATAATTACTGTGCCTCAAAAAATATTGCATACAGGGTGGCCCTGCTAACATGCCTACCCCTGTTATGTCCTCGACTTTTGGAGATAAGAGTAAGGGTTAAGTGGTACCCTCTTAATTGTTTGCGGAGAATTCAAGGATCATTGTTTTGCGTATTTTTGTTCAACGCGCATCAACTTTATTGTTTCAGATGAGAACCCCAAGTTTTTATTGCAGACTAGGGTTCTACGTACAATTTCTACGTTAAAAAATTGGTGATGTTCATTTTTCGATTTCCTCATTACTTCACGCAGAATATGGGGGAAAACGAGTCTCTCGATCAGTTTTGTAAGGACCGACAGTTATTGAGCAGTTTTTCAAGTTAATGTTGCACAGATCGAAAAGTGAAAATCACCACGTGATTCAGTGTCAAAAAATATCCCGAAGATCATGTATCATAATATAAATTTGTGGTACCTAATTAAATACCTCGAAAAGACGAGGTTTTTCACACTTTGCGTGTTTGCTCACTCCGAAATTCGAGCCGGGTCATTTTTTCATGAAAATACACGGAGGATCCAAATCTTCAATGGGGAGTGGGGGGTTTTCATTGGAAAGATGAAGTTGATGCGCGTTGCTCGCCTTGACGCGACATTGTGGCCCGAAAAACAACGATTTTTTAAATCTACGCAAAGAGTGAGGGAGTACCATTTAACACATCCTTCCATCCCCAATAGTAGAGGACATTATGGGAGTGGGCATGTTAGGTGGGCCACCCTGTCTAAAAAATTAACATATTTCTGCTCTGACTCATTCCAATATCTACTGCTATTTCCTTACAACATTTTGAGATTCTTTGAGGAAACGTTCCAGGTCATCTACTTACCTGTGGTCGAAGTTCGATTGCAATGAACTCCGCAATAGATTTGGATCAAACCCAAATGATCCGGAAAAAACTCCTTGGGGAAGGTGAAGACAAAGTTCCAAAGTTTTTCGCAACAGTATAGCACAATTGACCTCGGCCAGGCAGACCAACCGAGGAACCAACACTTTAATAATTGCAAAACATTCAATCAGAGATATTTTGGTAAAATAATAATAATAGAATTACAAAACTATCCATATCGTTCTAGACTATTTTTCACTCACTTACCTATCTAACTAAAAAAAAAAAAAAAATAGTAAAGTAACTGTTAAAATAATATTAGGTACCTGCTTTCCTTCATTTTTTCCTCAAAAAGAGTTGCACTTACAATACTTTATGATCCTCTCAGGCTCCGGGGACTCTTCCTCTTAGTTAGGTACCTAACTTTTGCGTGTTTTTTTTTTTTCAAAGTTGGTATTTTGAGATGTCACATACCCACCCACCGGCATTCATATTATTTGACCTTCCAAGGAAAACATAGGAGGCACTTCCATGGAGCTGTGTTACTAGCTTTTAACACTGCAGATTCAACTGAAGATAGCAATAGTAGATTATGGTAATTTATTATTATGGTCCGAGAGAAACGGAAAATGATATCCATGGATGTTGGTTCTGAATGATGAGTAATCAGAAAGTAAGTAGAAATTCATTCTCACGGTAGGCCCAAGGATGAACAAAAATATTTTAATGTCCCTTCTCTCCCGAATGGGTAAAATCGCACATAGCTCTCATCCAAGAAAATTTGAACAAAATCGGATGAGAACTGTGGTTATTAGGGCTGTAACAAAGAAAGTTATTGAATTCCACGTCAGACTCTGGCGCTGATTTAATTATGAAACTCATAAGGGACCTTCAGGGGGCCTTGTCCGCATGTTCCCTAAAAACGGATCCCTGAAAACGTCCGCATGTTCCCTAAAAATGTGATCTGATAATTGAATCAGAACTGAGAAAGTTATGCCTGTTTGACGAATTTTACGTTAGCACATGCGTAGAGAAAATCGTCGGTTCAATCATGATAAAATTCGTATGGGACCTCAAGGGCCACTATCTGCATAATCCATGAAAATTCGAACAAAATATGATGAAACCAACCTAACCTCTGGAAGATGATATTTATGGCTGAAAGGAAATGCGGACAGAGAAACACGGAACCAAATTTATTCAGGAAGTTCTGAAACGCAAAATGAGAGTGGAAATTTCAATTTTGGAGTATTAAATGATGAAATTCATATGGGACCTTCAGGGGGCCTTGCCCGCATATTCCCTGAAAACTTGATCGAAATTGAATCAAAACTGAGCAATTCATGCCTGTTTGACGAATTTTACGTTAGCACATGCGTAGGGAGAATCGTTGATTCAATCATGATGAAATTCATATAGGGCTTCGATAGGCCCTACTCGCATAATTCCTGAAAATTTCAACAAAATCGGATGAAAACTCTGGAAGTTATGGCAGTAACAAAGAAATGCGGCAGACCACGGAACCGAATTCGTTCAAGAAGTTCGAAGGAGAGTACGGAAAATTCGAGTGGAAATTTCAATTTTGGAGGACAAATTTGTTCGATCCCGATAGTGAGAAAAAGCTTCTGCTACCTTGGGTAGTCTCGGAAGCGGAATTCGGCCCCAATATTATTGTCCTCCACTGTTAGCAGTCTTGTTAATGAACAAGAGTGAAGGTTGGGGCCACACAGGATGACTGCCGAGGGAGACCACCTAGTTGCTCCGTCAATTAACCGCCTTGCAACTAACTGTCAGGGATCTATTCTCCCCTACCATTCCCTCAACATCCCCTCCACTGGCCTCTACTCATCTGTGCTTGGAGAGCTCCCATCAATGTGGAGCGGGCTAATTCCGCTTGTACCACCTGTTTTCCATTAAGGGCTACGCCAGTTCCGTTCCAAAGCGATTCGGGCGGAAGGGGGGCCTATTGACAAACCTTTCAATACAACGCGAATACATTAACTCGCGCGTTACCGGCAGGTTCGCGGTTCCAAGTTTATCTCCCATCACCGTTCAGTCGTACTAGTCCTATCGTTAGAACACACGCAATCCAGCGATCGTTCGGCGACGCCGCTTCCACCGATTCCGAATAAGGGCACAGTCACACTGGAGCCGACTACGAACGACTACGTCGTATATACGACCTGAATGGTCACACTAGTCAGTACAATTCGTCAGACTTCCTTCAGAATTGCTATAGTCTTCGTTTCTGTGTGAAGTTCGTTTCATTGATTGACTCAATTAAGAATGAATAAATTTTTATACCTCTCGGAGAACAGCCTGCTCTTCAGCCTACGTCTTAGAAGGTATGGAAGAAGAAGATAAATCAATAATAATAATAGATAATGATTAATATTTATCAGAAGAGGGAAGACCTGGGAGAATATCATCACTTGATGAACGATTTAAGAAGCGACGAGGCTAAATTTGTTAGTTATTTTTTGATTAATTTAACTACGTTTGACTACATTCTGTATTACTTCTTGACTACATTAGTGTAGTGCTCTTGCGAGACACTGCAATTTTCGCCGAGTTATATCTCGGTAAAAACAAAAAAACAGAAAAATTGAAAAAACAACAAAACAAAACAAACAAAAACAAGGAAAACACAAAAAATAAAGAAACAAAAATAAACCAAAAAAACTAATCAAATAAAAAAAAAAAAAAAAGCTTTCAATCGAATTTGAAAATCTGAAAACCTTAAACCAGTTTTTATCCGAAACTGTAGTTCAATTGAGAAAAACCAACTGACACTACAGCAATTATGATTAGATACACGTACGACTGTTCGGACGAAATCCCAACATGTTGGGATCGAGTCGCAAGTCGGAACTATACGGACGTATTCTCGCGACCCAATAAGTTGCCCAGTGTGACCACTCTCCTTCAATTCCTTATGTTGGGATCGTTAATGCGACTGTGTCAACTACGCACGACCAGAAATCGCACATAGTCGGCTCCAGTGTGACTGAGGCCTAAGTCTCATCTGAAAGCGTCTTTTCCGTCATACCCAATAATTCATCGAATTGCTGCCGAGCCTACCGAAGATGCGGAAAAAATCGATAAAATTTGTGTCCTCCAACATTGAAATTTCCACTCGTATTTTCCCGTTTCAGAACTTCCTGAATAAATTTGGTTCCGTGCCACTCTGTAAACATTTCCTTTCAGCCATAAATATCTACCAATGGTTAGGTAGGTTCATCCTATTTCGTTCGAATTTTCTGGGGTTATGCGGGTGGGGCCCCTTGAAGTCCCATACGAATGTCATCATGATTGAATCAACGGTACGCTCTACGCATGCGCTAACGTAAAAAAGCTCAAAAAAAGCTCATGGTACATCGACTTGGCGTACATACCTTGCTAATAGTGAATTTATGCGTGGTGGTCGTTTTTGTGTGTAAACTTAAATGCAATTTAAATTCCAACGAGTATCACGCTGATACATTGTGACATGAATATGAGTATTTTTGCAGTAAGTAGGTGGTACAAACGCCAAGTCCATTTCAGATGTATAGACATTGTTTGTAAGAAGAAAAACACGGGTTTATCCAAAGGAAAAATTAAGTGTTAATAGAAATAGAAATCACTCAATTGAGTAGGTGCTCCGCCGAGTTAACACATTTGATACTAGTAAACAAACAATCTCTATAAAAATAATACAGACTGTTCGAGGGAAAATTCATGTCAAACCATCTTAACTAGGGAAATGTAAATCAGTCGGGTTTTCACCTACGAAAATCGTTATCCACACGTGGAAAGCTCTCGATTTATGGCGGAATTTTATGATGACCGCTCGGCTATAAAAACAATGAAACCATTTCAAACATGGTAACGCTTTTTAGAGGACGCAATTTCGGATTGACCCCAGCGAAAAGACATAATATTCATCTCTCTGAGTATTGTGGTCAGACTGGTTGGCAATGAATTCTGGGATAACAAGAATGAGTTTTTTTGCAAGTAAACTGAGTGAATTCAATCATAATTATGAGTTATAGTTTTTCCGTCAATCTTCAAATAGATCACAATTTTTATCCTCGAATAACACCTCGCGGAGCATTTGAAGACAAACCGTTCGCTCCCTGTAAGGAATGAAGGGATGAATAGAAGAGCAGAAACACAAGTGTGAATCTCAAACCTTCCCGAGTTAGTAGGCAAATCCCCGTTCAAAGATCAGCTAATCAAATGAAAGTTTCTTTCGAATTCACCGAAGTTTCTTGTTTACTTTTATAAGCTTCCTAAGTTACTGAATTACGTTATGAAGGACCTAGAACTCCTGGATGATCAGAGGTACACTAAAAATAGCACCCAGGGACTTAAGAGATAGAATGTAACTATCGTCATATAAATACGGTAGGTACTTACGTACTATGAAATCGTTGATCATAATAACCGTAGAGTGTATTGGTCCAATAGTTTCTTATGAGGAATTTATTAACCAATGGGATATTTGCAGATCGGTGATATGTACAGAAAAGTTCCATTCATGCAGCATGAGTTGGTGAGCGAATTTTCAAAGAATAATTTTAATAAATTTTGTGGGTGATTCTCACAGGAAATTTCACGCTGATTCCGAATATACCATATGTTCATATGTTTAGGATGGTATTTCACACCAAAAACCTCAAAAAACACGTTTTTTTTAAGCGATTTTTGAAACTAAATTTTCAAAATTTGACCCCTTGGAGTACTCCAAAAATTTTGGCTAATGAACTACTTTTGATATATTGACATTTTAAAATTTTTTTGGATTTTTATATCTCGATCCCACGGGCAGATATCGTCTGGAGTGACACATAAATATATATAAATATATATACATATAAAAGAGTGTTAAATTTCATAAATAAACTAGTGTGTGATAATTTGCAGTGTTTAATTTTTAATTCATTGGTATCATTCCCTCTCAATCAAGAGAGCCATTTCGAGAAATTTATTATGCGAATGAATGTGAAATTCGCCTGTATCGCAAGTTATCAAATTCGTTTGTTTATTTTAATGAAGAAAGGACACCTTTATCCTTGGATCCTTTGAGCGGACCCCTGCCAGAACTATTCCTCAATGTTGAGGAAAAAAGAAGGGGACTTCCTTAGAGAGAGGGAGGCATGCGATCTACGGTTGTGGGAGGTGACTGAACATGTTCATGGTTTGAAATGCTCATTGTTAAGTTAGTATCAAAAAATTTGGGGTCCGAGTATCATAATGTTCTGTTGGAATGGAATGAGTGGTCTTGCATAAATGCTCGGCTGAGGATACTAGGAATCACACAACAAACACATCTTGCCATCTAGAAATGGTACTACGTCATGAAGAAACTAAACTATGAAACATCCGTGTTAAAGTCCCTGTTATGTATATCGTTTCATATAATAGTCTCTCAGTGAATTTAATGTCTCTTAATGAGGTGTTAATAAGTGATTGGCGCTTTTAACGAGTCGGTGGATAAATCTTGGCAATGATTCATCGCCTGCCATTCAATCGCATTGGGAGTCACAAGCAGGAAACTCTTCGATTGTTATAAAAATACTCTATGAATAACACACTATAACCAAAATAGCTCTGCTTTGATGACAACGAATAAAGCTTTTTCATCCACTCGTGCCACAAAGGCTTTCCAATATTTTCATCTCTACAGCAAGGGCACCTCCCTACCTGGACAGGTAGGTACCTACTACATAGCAGTACTACTACTCGTAATACTGTGGAATAGATAAGCAGTTGTTTTCCGACAATGACCGGCTGTGAAGAAAAGTTCCAGATATGTAGCATGGGTGATTGAGCGAATTTTCAAAGAATCATACCACCAAAAAATGTTTTTCTGTTTTCTTAAAATACACAGTTCCTGAAAAATTCGTCAAAATCGGAATATAAGTATCAGAGCTTCAATAAAAAGAAAACGGAGTTAAATAGAAAAAGTTTTACATTATTCACTACGTTTAACTTCCTTACTAACTAACGAACTAACTATGGGTCCACCATAATATCGTGATGATTAGGTACTGCCATATTACAACTTTTTGGTTGTGGGTGAGGCACGAACGATTTGCGCTAATGGAGAGCTGGTGTGGTAGATACGATAGGTTAGTGGAACTGAAATTATTTGGTCTGCCCCACGTTCCAATAGTCCCTTAGCCTTCTTCACTATACGTTAATTCAAGTTAATCAAGAAGGAGCCGTGTCACAAGTCCGGAGGAGTGTGGATATGCGTATCAGATCAGCTCAGTAAATAAATAACCCACAAAACCCTAAATAATCATTATGAATGATCCCTAGGTGTCTGTAAGACAGCTGTTTTTTTTCCATTGATGGAACGATGCTCTATCAATGCATCTACTAAGCACATTTCAGTTCACCAACAGATCTGTGATCACAGGTAATTCAGATCTCTATCATTTAAGTACGTACCTGCTCACTTTATTGAAGTTCTTAATATATACAAAGCAACCAGCACTCGTCATCTCTACTGAATTAGGTATTCATTTTCACCTTCTGCGTCCAATCCAAACGTGAGAAAGGTTTCTTTATTGGAGCGATGGTATTTCCACACACGTTGTACTACAGAATCCGTTTTTAATTCTTGGAAGGTCGCCCGACAACCGCGTTTATTCGAGGCTTGTATAATGAAGCTGGCCAGGGAATCAAAGGACGCAGCGGTCCAATATTGGGTTTAATTTAACAAAACGAACGACCACTGATGGTAAATAGGAGGAAAGTACGAAGATAGGACAAACATTGATTCAATAGCCGAAGTGGTCTTTACGATAGAATAGGATGAGGAGAGAAGGAACTGATCATTACTCTTCTTGATGTTCTCTGAGCAACGGACGAACGACTCAATTTATTTCCCCTTCTAATATACCCTATAAATTTAAGGGCTCCAATAATGGACCCAATTGTTTATTAGGCTCGTCCAAGAAATTATTCGTATCTCGGCCAAAAATTAGAGGACCTTTTAAGTTTTCAGTGAACGGGGTCTCAAACCGACTCACTACCTCACTACGATCCACCTCAATCCGACGCCAAATTCGGATTAAGCACCATCAAAAATCCCTTTAATTCCAATTTTCAGCTCGAAATTCCGCCAAGTTCGACCACGAAACGGGTGAGAAGAACGCTTGAGACGTAGTAAATTCCACCCTCATAAGATGACAGCAACTTCTACAACGAGACCCTTTACCCTTTTGATTTTGCAGCTTTTTGGGAAGCTCTCGCTAAGCCCATTCAAAAGCCAATGCCCAACATAAAAGTAAAAAATAACCAAGCTCAAAGCCCTTTTTCCGAGAAACTATACTACTCATTAATATCAGGATTACATGTTGGAATTTTGGACACTTCCCCAAACCAAACCCATTTTGGTTCAACAAAACCATGAAGTTCAACACTGACAGTGTGTTAAATAATTGTAACATTCCGAAATTTTTATTTTAGAAGAACAAAATTTTCGAACCTCACGAAAGTGAATAGAAGATTCCGTTACTCTAGTAGACTTGGAAGTAGGTACCTAAGTGGAACCTACATAATTATATTCATCTGATGATCAAAATAGAGAGGTTCCAAACCCTCCTTGAATTCATACTCAGAATTACTAGGTACATTGGTATAACTTCATGTTTCATATGATATTTATCACACGACCTCTCGTCATTTCCATGATTCAGATCAAATTTGAGACTCACAGAATTTAATTATTTATTATAATAATACATATTTCATCCTCGCCAACCCTACAAAATATTCCTTGTTGTCTGTAAATAAGGAGGTTCCGATGTGGGGTTAGATTTCGGAGAAGCTGTAGACCAGAGTTAATACGGCGCTGGGAGTAAGTGCAGCTGGGTAGACCCTGTAGCCAAATCCAGTGAAAGAAGTCCACCCTTCCCCCCGCTATTCTGAGTCTCTATAAAGAGGATTTGAAAGGAAATAATCCTTCATTCTTGGAGAAAGGAATTGCGATCCGCCAGATGTTGGGGAAGTCTCGCACCATGAGTGATTCCTTCTTCGTGAGTAAACCCTAAGCCCATCGGTCGCCCATCAGGTAATCAATCAACAAGAGATGAACAGTACATACTCGTACGTACCTGTCTTCCAAAATATGACTTTTATTCACAGTTTACTTGGTTCTTCGTGCTCAAACCTGTTGGTCTGGAAAGATGTTTACATGTAGCTGAGTGACAACTTCATAATTTCTGAACGACTTAAAGAGAGTGATGTAGCTAGGACCTTATTATATCTTAAAATGTGTTCATCTCCTACCTATTGGTTGATTTTAATAGATTTCCTCTAATGATAGCCATCAATTCGTTTCAGGTATGCGCGGCTCTCCTTATAACGATGCAACTTGTCTACACAAACACAGCCGTATGAGGTATGCATTCCAAGATTTTGTATGGTTTATACGTTTTGAACAGAGCTCGATGATGAGAATTCCTATGAAATTAATTCTCGGTACCGACTCTTCAATTAATCATTAAAACTTCTTGATAATCGTTGTTCACGTTCAACATACCTACCTAACTATTTAGTTGCGATGTTGAGTTATGTTATGATGTTTGGAGGTCGCTAAAAACTAGGAACTAAATGAGGTGGGAATAAGGAATTATTGACTAAGCTGTGTTCTGTGAGTGTTTAGACCTTACAAATATTATGTTTCTATTGTAAATGAAAAACAATGAATACTGATTTTCACTATTTTGTGAATCAATTTCACAGAAAGTAGAAGGACTTTTAATATGAACCTGCTGAATGTTTAAATTTCAGAAATTACCCAACTACGTATATTCGAAATTAACGCTGATATTTCCACTACATAACTATTCATCTTGTAAAATAATTTCACAGATAATGGAAAACTATGGGAATATCCACATATATGGGAATAATGGGAATTCAAAACAACTGAATTTCAATAGATTATGTACAATTATTATTAAATCACGTTTCCCGCGAAACGCCTTCGGTTTTGTATCATTTCGGTCATTTATTTCAGATTAAAAAAATTACCATGGGAAGGAAGGTACTTTCGATAGGTGTGTGGCATCTGGAAGGCTACTACAGAAAAATACGGAAGAAACATAGGCCTGGGTTCTTTTGAAAACCCGTGAATTTCGGGGTCGAAATGCGAGTATTTTGGCGGGAATATACTTAAAAAAACGCTTAACCCATTAAAGCCCTTAACTATTCATTTCCGATTTTCTTGATGAAATTTTGGATTCTGTCTCCAATTGTCTTCTAATATGTGGGAAAAATAAGGAAAAAAATGATTTCACCAATTTTGTACAAAATTTCGCGTGTATCCATATGGACCCCGTGGGCCCACAAAGTACTTCTTCCAATGGATTAATAATAAGGTTGCATTATATTAAATGTACAACAC
>JAEMON010000005.1:30875359-30891621 GCA_030264115.1 Lygus lineolaris
TCTAATGGGTTAATGTCATCCGTCTAGTATCTCCCTCTCTGTAATTCGTCTCCTGTTTGCGGTAGCGAGAAAGAGATACTTGACAAAAGGCACCCTATTTCCTTCCCCTTTTTCTACTCATTACTAACCCTTCATTTTACACCTTTCTGGAAAGATCCTTTTCTGGAGACCTACAATTTGAAAGAACTAGAAACAAAATTACGTCTCTTCTCTCTTGTGAGCGGAACAAATTGCAGCGTTTTTGCAAGACTAGAAAAAAGTTGTCTAGGGTTGGGGAGGGGGGGGGGGGGGGGGGGGGGGGGGGGGGGGGTCCATGACCACCACCCCACGTATCCTCCAATGAGAGAGCAAGAGAGTTTCCAATTTGAATGTCTATTATACACGTCTCATGAAACTCGACACTTGGATTACGAGTAACGAGTTTCAAGAAAAGCCCCCATCTCGAATTAACGAGGTATACGTGAAAGTCTAATGGAAACTAGAAACTAAGTGATTATGCGAACAACTGGTAGAGTTTGACCCTCATTTCTCCCCCAAATTATACACAGTAAGTGTACTCTTTCATGATGGTGAAGTTGGGTACAAAATCAACCTGAAATGTTACAACTGACCAAATACTGCCACTGTAGGAGATCACATCCTTCCGATTGTGCTGTTAACGATTAAATACAGGAAACATCAATTTTCCTTCGATTTATCTTATCTAGGCCTTTTCCCCCCCATAACCGAAAATCTCGCATCGGTTTGGACGAAAAACCACTTGAGCTGTTTCTACTCCACATCACACGAAAATAAAACGAGCTTCATATTCGGAAAAAAAGTTTCAACACAGTTATTCAAACTCCTTCTCAAATTCAGAAGAAACAGCTTATAAACTTTGGAGTGAGGTTATTTGGAGGAAAAACCACTTGGTCAAAGCGTGAAACGGCTCAGCATCGAAAACCAATTCGAACGATATGGGAGGAAAAATAGCTTTTTGTATACATGAATGGATTTTTCTCCACATTTAATTATGAAAAACCAGACCGTTTCGTGTTTACCGTCAAAGGCAGACTATTTCCCTCCACATTGAATTACGAAAATTCTATTTGAGCTACTTTCCACCGAATTTTTGTATTTTTTCAAATTTATCATTTAAGATGTTTTTTCTTCTCACGGCAGTGCCTACCTTGATAATCTCAACGTGCCTTGATCCATTTGTGTAGGCGCATGTATGAACGTCCCCGAGGGGAATGTGGTATGTACGAACGTCCCCAAGCAGCAACAACAACGTCCCCGACTAAAAGTACCGACTAAAAAAACATTATGTCCTCCAAAATCAAAATTTCCACTTGCTTTTTACGTTTCAGAGCTTTCTGAACAATTTTGGCTCCGTGTCTGTCTGCCTGTCGGTCTGTGGTCTTTCCTTGCCCTATGCAAAACTATATTCTCGTGGAGCAGTAAGTACGGTAAAATAGCTTTGAAATTTGAACATTGGAGGGTGTCTTCATCCTTTGAGCTGGTGTAAAGATTCCCCCAACTGCCTACCTTCATCGCTGAATATGCCTCACCATGAAAAACACTTTCATTTTCAACCCAAAATCAACCGAATTGTATTGTATTTTATTTTATAAATTTCTTAGGAGAAAGGAGCTCTTCAAAGTTTGAGTTCGGATCAGGTCACAATATACTATTATAACCTCCTTCCCATGCTCAAACAATGTTTGTCGATCTTGAAACCAGCAAAAACATAGCGAAAATTATTATCACTTTTAACTACCTATGTATCGAGTAGGTGCACAACCAAAAATATTACTTACAATAAGTAAAATGTAAGGAACCAATACTGACCACAAGACTTGGCGAACCTTTTTCCCAATGTGGTTTGCCCTACCGGTGATGAAATGTCGCTGACGAGTACCTAATTTCTGTTCCCATCCCACGAAAAATGGAATGTCACATCGCCATCATCTGAATCAATGAATTGACATTCAAATGTCAATGGGAGGCACCAGTTTCCAACTGATAGCGCCTTCCAATCCATAAATTCTGAAAAAATGTCTGTTTCATCAGAGTCTTCTTCTCTTTCATTCTGCGTTCCTTTTCATTTCAATGATATGTAAGACGACTAGATTTAATACCTCAATTTTTATCCGCTTTCCAAAGCCACAAAGATCATCATTACTGATGTGAGTGGTGGAGTACCTTCCAATAAGTCTAACTTTAAATAGTAAGAAAGGGATAAATCTAGAGTTTTCGGCAATTTTGCACAAAAACATGATTCAATCCATGTGAAACTTGGAGGACAATTGAACTAGGTAGCCATCTCTTAGATGATAGACCCTCTATAAGTTCTCAACTTGGGGGAAATTTTTGTGGGAGAGAGTGAATCTGGGGTTGTCGGTTATTTTCTTCCAATATTGGGTGTGCGCATAGGTCGGATATTCTCATTTTGACCTCAAATTCGGTCTAAGCGTCCTCAAAAACCCCCGTGAGCCACTTTTTAACTGAAAATTTCGTCTGGTTGAGCCAGAAAAGAGCTGGAAAGAGGCGCTTGACGTCAGAATTATTTGAGCACTGAGCCCCCCCCCCCCCCCCCCCCCCCCCCCCCACCAGGCGCGAGGGGGGTCGGTGACGTCATCATCATTAACTTTAAGACCTTGAATGGTAATAGAGTTCCCTTCATGTTGCAACATTTCGGAAAGCTCTCTCCAAGATCCATCATTTGGAAAAGGGAAAAAAAACTATGCGCACACCCCATTCAAAGCAAAGATAAACTTGGGATATGCTATTGAATTATTTTGATATGGATGACGAATCTTCAGAACTGTGTCAATTTCAGGCTCGAGGGAGAGTTTTGGAGGGGAGGGGATGAATAGACCGATTTTTTTTTCGGCTTTTACGTCCCTTACATGGTTTAAGCAATATGCAACTTTGGGCATCCTATATATCCATAAATATGAGAAAAATGAAAGTCAGACAAATGAAAGGTAATCATCTCTGAGATAGAGGGAGGTTTTAGAAGATAGAAGATGGGAAGATAATAATACATTCGGATTTTGTTTTAAATATACAGGGTGGTCCCAAACGTAACAGACTTAGTTTGAGGTCTTATAGGAAATTTCACGCTGATCACGAACATACCACATATTAAGGGTCCCTGAATAAATCTTGACCACGTTTTCCGCAAAAAAAAACACTTTTTTCTAAGTTTTTTGAGTGTTTTTGGGCAATAAACAAGGAAATTATCTGGAGAATTAGAAACATTTTGAAATAAACGTTGTAGGAAATAAAATTCTGCGTCGAATGAGACCAACCCCAGCCCTTTAAATTGTACCTACGATTTTTGGCGAATTTTAGAAGTTTTATGATATGTTCGTTGGATCGTTGGTGATCTGTTCGTAAACTGCTTGATAGGAGCAGGGAGGTAGGCAGGTAGTATGCACTTAAAATGTACGTATAAATGTTTTTTATCATTTAATAATGATTAACACTACATTAAAACATTTAAACCTACGTTTTGAGTTCATACTACCTACCTACCTTCCTGCTCCTATCAAGCAGTTTACGAACAGATCAAAACTTCTAAAATTCGCCAAAAATCGTAGGTACAATTTAAAGAGCTGGGGTTGGTCTCATTCGACGCAGAATTTTATTTCCTACAACGTTTATTTCGAAATGATTCTGATTTTCCAGATAATTTCCTTGTTTATTGCCCAAAAACACTAAAAAAACTTCGAAAAAGTGGTTTTTTGCGGAAAACGTGGTCAGGATTTTTTCAGAGACCGTTAATATGTGGTATATTCGTGATCAGCGTAAAATTTCCTATAAGACCTCAAACTAAGTCCGTTACGTTTGGGGCCACCCTGTATAACTGTTCTCTGACAACCCAGATTCAATCATTTAGAGAATTGGGCGTCAATAACTAAGCTGAACTCGCAATTCCATTGAATTAAGTACTAAAAGAGCACTTGTTCATTTTTATCTGAACAACTCCCACCCAGAGCATGTACTCGTTCACTGTTTGAATTCTTCAAATCGATGAATATTGGATCATAATCGATCTATTTTTCTTTCGAGTGAGATTATTCCCATTCTGATGTTGCAAAACTGAGAGATCGGTTTTTCAATTCGTGGTTTTTACCCTCTCATGGGTTTGATAATATTGACTTACTCATTTTTACCTGAACGATGAAAGCCCGCCGTTGTACCTACTTATTCATTATTTTATTTTAAAAGTTTAAAATTAATTAGGTAAAGTCGGGTTGACATACAAAATTGGTTCCTAGGTAACTTTTAAACCCTGCTTCGACGGCGAGAACCAAAAAATGAAATGCCTCAAGATTGAACGGTTCAAGTAGGGCCAACCAAAAATATAAACCGGAAGTAATATCCATAATCCGGAAGTAATGTTCGTTAACCGGAAGTAATATTCGTAATCGAGGATTTTCCATTGAATATCGGTCGATGGTGATTCGGAAAAACGGAGTCCGCGAGCCATTTGCCTCTCCGAATAAACTCTACAACAAGCAACTTCCAATAACGACCGCCAAGAAGAATGGCCTGCTTCCCCTTTTTTAAAAAAATAATCATTCTTCGGTCTTTCACCAATTTTACCAGGATCTTCCATCATCGTCGGCCAGAACGGTAAAGGACCTAACTCCAGGCCCTTCCGTCTTCATCAACTCTTGAAAGCATTCCTATCATTCCCAAATTTGTATTGCAGGTTTTAAAAGTTACGAGTACTTACCAATTTTGTATGCAAACCCGATTTCATTTAATTTTTCTAATAAAATAATGAATAATTACCTACCTACTAAGGGCTGGCATTCATCGTTCAGGTAAGAATGAATAGGTAGGTCAATTATCGAAGCCATGAGAAAATACGCTGCCAAGGACATGGCACAGAAGCTTCCTCGTGGGCTTCACAGTATGTCTCCATTAAATTTTTAGAAAACTAGAAATAACCAGTTCGCCATGCTCATGACGATAGAATGCATTAAAATATCTTAATTTTTGGGCAATACAAAGCACGGGGGCAAAAAATATATAAACCCGCCATTTAACGTCACGCAGCTGCTAAAATTCGCCGGAAAAAACGGGGTTTCCCAAAGTTTGCGTTTGCGTAGAAGATATTACTGATCCAACCGTGATGAAATTCATGGGTCTTGAGTCAGCCCCCAACTACCCTCCGAGTTTCAGCGAAGTCGTTCCATTACGAACTGAGATATCGTAGTCTCAGGAAATTTACGTCTGCGCATGCGCACATGCTACTAGTGGTCCGATGGCTTTCCAATTGATAGGGCACTATGTAGGGGCTACCCCGTACTATTTCTGAAAATTTCTACGCAATTAGTTGAGTAGTTCCAGAGTTATGTTATGACCATGAAACACATTTCAAAATTGCGCATGCGCAGTACTTATTACTGTTCCAATCGCGTCGAAATTAGAAGGTAATGGTAGCCTTCAACTACACATCGAATTTGAGCGAAATCGGTCCATAACGAACTGAGAAATCGTAGTTTCAGGAAATTCACGTTTGCGCATGCGCAAACGCTATTAGTGGTCTGATGGCGATGAAATTCATAGGGGGCTCTCTAGGGTCTAACTCGATTAATCTTTGGAAATTTCACTGAAATTGGTCTAGTTGTTCCTTAGCTATGTCTATAACAACAAATTTCAAGCCTGCGCTTGCGCAGTAGCTATTACTGATCCAATCGTTACGAATCCAGCCAGCACGATCTCTAAGTTCGGTATCATCAAAATTGGAATAATCTCACTCAAACGGGGTGGAAATAGATCAATTATGATCAAATATTCATCTATTTAAAAAAGAATGTTTAAAGTGTGTGAACAAGTACCTACTTGCTCTAGGTGAGAGTTTTTGAGGTAAAAATGAAGTGCTCTTTTGGTACCTTCCTACTTATTTCAATGAAGTTGAACTTAGTCAACCCCGTCTACCACTTGAAATGTTTTACTTGTTCACATTGTTCCTGAACTGCTACCTCAAATCCTCAAAATATTCGATGATTTGCGCAGGTGAAAATGACTTGAATACACTCGTTCATTTTTACCTCTAATTTATTGTTCCTCCTCCGCTATAAACGTTTGAAGTTAAAACGTTAATTGGCCACTTGAATATGTTTACCTGAACCATAATAAGCGGATTTGTTAGTAAATCATTCGAAGCCAATGTGAACAAATGGCAGTTGTTCACCAAAACTTCCCAACTTCCGTTCAGGTAAAACTTTTTCACCAAATAACTACGTACCTTATTATTGATAACTCCATTTCGCCGTTTCTGAAGAAAAAAACTCGTTTGGGGGGCACTTAGGAAGCAAAAAACCACAGAATCACAACAATATCGCTTATTCACTTTTACCTTCAACCCGAATAATAATATCAATATCAATGATATTTATAGATTTTAGGTATATTAGAGTCTCTGTCGGTGTTGTTAGATCCATTGCAGTACCTCCTTAAAAAATACCGTCATCAATAAAAATCTAGGAATTCCGTATCTGTAAAGAGAGCATCTGTAAAAAAAAAAAAAGAGATACGATGTAGCCTGTCCGCATTATGTCGATCAATGGGCTTCCAAATCACCCCCTTCCCCTCAGGACGTACCAGACGCCTTCCCTTCCCTCAAGTTTTTCCTCTTACGACAGCCGTCGGCTTTCAGCCCTCTTTCTCCATTATGTTTGAGTTTGAGAGGCCACACTTTTATAAAACACCGAGGGGTCGTGTCTTTCACGTGACAGAACATTATGCTTTGCACCCAAAGTGAAGAAGTGTAGAAGTCTACTTTTAAACAAGATTGACAACCCTTGAAAGGCTTTTGAATAACGGCGAGCTTGGTGTTTTGAATTCTGATACTTTTTCGAGATTGTCGAAGAAATGTGTACCTTCTATTTCAATTCTATAAAATACGAGTGTGCTTTCTTCTTGTGTGCGCCTACTCTTACACCTGCTTTACACTCTTTTTTTGAAAGCTTACATTTATTACTGAATATTGAGGCTGAGTTTTATCCTCTCTGTCTTGGTTTTCCACATGATCAAGTTTCATTCAAAATTTTTTTATAATATTGCTGTATGATAAATTTTCTCTCTTGGGTGAGTTCATTTCCTTCTTTTTGTAGCTGCGGAGATGTTTGTTGTGGAGATACAAACCCTAGAATGAGTTTTTTATGCTGCTCCATCAATTGCTTGGCTGGTCGTTTTCCTGTTTTGACTGCATTGAAGGTGTCACCTGAAGATGGGTCACGTTTGATTTGAAACTTTGATTGTTAAAAAATAAGGAATTTAAGTGGAAGTCCTCGTTTTCCTGACTGAACCCCGATAATTATCATCCATAAACTAAAATACGAGTAGGTATACAGGGTGTAACCAACTAACTCTCTCAGCGTCCGTTGATGCGAAAAATTTCAAACTGTAACTCCCCTTTATTTTGTTTTGTTTTGTGGGTGTATCAAAATGACATGTACGAAACATGTTTCTCATTAAAAGGACTACGATACACTCCTTATTTTTTTCGAATAACATTTTACGAACGATTATTCGGTAGTTCATGTCCATGGTCGTATGTCGTCCCTTGCAAGGCAAGATATCGTAAGCGCCATTTTAGGAGATTTTGAGTTTAGATCAGTCCAGCTGAGATTCAGGTAGCCCAGACTGTGTTGTCACTCACGTGACCAGCCACAGTGTTTTTCAAACACTTGGCAACGATGTGACGCGATAATATGCGAGAAGAAATAATATTTCCCACTGCTTTTTTTTCATTTTTTTTTTAATTATTCCACAGAAAGCGGTCCAACGTAGCCTTAAATCATGTTTTAACGGATCAGACAACACAAATATCCTCCTCAAATTTGGGAATAAACTGCCTTAAAGGGACGATAATACGTTAGCATACGGTTAGAGCGTCTCAATCTTTCCTTGGTCATGCCTCCCTAGCACCAAGAGGATTTTTCGAGTCCCCCTCTAGGGCCTAGACGACTCCCCTGTGAATGACATCAATCTAAACTGAGCAAATTTTGAAGTTGGATCTTCAACAAATGAATCAAATAATAAGGATCAGAGAAGTACAGCGATTCTGATTTATGTTGCAATATTACGCTTTCAACAAGAGTCAGTCACACGAAAGTGGGAAAACTCAATTTCGCATACATTAGGAGTATTTATGGTCGGGCCGTTGCCGACGTGTTAACGAGTTAAATGAGTTAATCTGGTTGAACGCGGAGAAAATTAGTCGCTAAGAAGTTATCAAAGTGCGTTATCAGTGTTAAGTTAACTGAGTCCGAGGTGTGGTAAACGTCGACAGCAACAATTATGTTATCTGTGTTATCAGTTTTCTGACGAAGGTTCAAAATGGTGGTGAGTTTGAAGTTTTTTTTAGTCTAAATTTCGTTGTGACCCGCTCGACGGATGGAAATGGAGTCAGGAAGAAAGAGGAGAAAGGTCACCAACCCTCGTTCCAATTGGACGAGGGTGGAAACAGACGAATTCGTCCAGTTGGTCGTCAAGCTGAAGGATAGGTTCGGTGTAAGTTACGATAAGTTCAATGCCACAGTTTGTATGCCGCAAATTTCCTGAGATTCGTGATAACACGTTACCACGTTACCGAGGGCCATCGTAGAGTGCCTCGTGATTTTTCTGAGGACGAAGTTTTCTACTTAGCACGTTTACTCGGCAAGCTCAACCGTGAATACCCCTATTATTACATGGGAACTTGATTGAAATGGCATAGCAGGCTACTACAAGGAAATTCGTTACTGCGACATGCAACAGAATAGCTTGGTATTGAACTCAGCTGTCACTATCCTAATGTGACGACCTGCCAGTTAGGACGGATTCTCCCTTGAAATACGTAAACTCATTGTATTCATATTACTAGAGGAACTAACCCTTTAGATTTAATTAATCAGACCTCATGAAAACACCAGGTATTTCCCGCTAGTTCAGGAGAGGGTACGATGAAGGAAATGAATCCTGATTTGAGCTGATTCTCCGGCGCATATAGAGGCTTGTCAATTTGTACGACCTCATTTACTTCTATAACAGCTCAAGGTCGCTAGCCACCACAACTCACTGTTATCAATTTGCTTTACAGGTGGGTAAACAATCCTCACTTGTTGGTTACCCACTGACGGCAATATTAAAGAGCAGTTAACTGAGTTGAAAAGGCTAATAACTGCCCCGGTGAACAGCTTTTCGCGAAGAATAGAAACCTTAATTGGATTTACGTTGAATAGTGCGAGAGTGGTGAACGATCAATGATATTAATATTACTACATTGAGTTTCGTATTCCGACCATGTCATAATCTATACCTAACACTCAGGAGCGTGTATTTCATTATTATATATTATTTAAATTATGAATTTTAAGATTTCATCAAATTTTGTTTATATCATCAAGTCCAACTGAATTCATCGTTTCTTCTTAATTAATTGGTAAATATAATTGTGTTAAGTGTATAGATAGATAGCCTCTCCTCCCACCCAACCGTGTAAACTGACGAAATGGAAACTGATCCTTCCATCCGTTTCCTTTGACCAATTTATTATACTCTTCCATCACACCGTGTTTACCATCCACTCCCCTTCGTCGGCCGACCTCATTGTCAAACGCTCCCCGATATCGAGAGAACCACCGGAGTTTACTTCATCAAACTATTCGGTGAGCCGTGATCAAGGAATTCCCCTGAACAAACCATCTGGTCCCTTTCGGCACACCAGAAATTGATAACTTTGAACAGGGCGAGCTCATCAGAATAACGTCGTCGAACAGAATTCCAACTCATCGGATCCACCACGGCTGTACAAAATGTTCCAACCAACAAAATATTCCTGAATTTTGTACAGCTCATGTTCTGAATCAAGATAACCTATTACTTAATGTTTTTGGATTATTATTTCCAATGATGAATCTTTGTAATCTAGCATAACAAAATATTATAATTATTATTTGCTATTCCTTTGAACTGCAAGAACAACTTTTACAACCTAACTAACTAGAGGCTTGGTGGGGCTTGAAATCCCACGCTAGACGCTTCTCCATGCTCATGAAACGCGACGTTCACTCACTCTAGTGAGTGATTTATTACCCATTTTTCGGGAGAGATGAACCGTTTATTAGGTGGAGGAGGAGTGTGAGAGAATTCTACTACAACCTTCAATCCGGCCAGGAACGTACTCATCATTCTGGTTTTTTAAAAAAGTACCAATCATGCAGCATGAGTAGATGAGCGAATTTTCAAATAATCATTCAAACTAAGTTAGTAGGTGGTTCTTATAGTACATTTTGCACTGATTCAAAATATACCATAAATTTATGTTCCTGTTTAAGATGACTGTGTTTAAGGTTGTAATATTCACCTAAAACCTCAGGAAACACGTTTTCTGACCCCTTTAATTTTCAAAATTTTGCCACTTAGAGTACCTACCTACTCCAAAAATACTGGCTGACGAAATCACCCTTTCTTATTATATTTATTTATTTATTGACATTTTGAATTTTTTTAGAGTGTACCTAGGTTGATATATTGTTTGGAATGAAACATACATCATTGTATTATATGATAAATGTTTCAGGTATCGTTTTAGAATGATCTGGAACGGATTTTTCATGGAGACAATTTTCAGAAATTTGAATAACTAGAATTTTAAATTGTTTTTCTTCGAAAATTCCCTGAACAAAACCCATAAAAATCTAGCACCTAAGGCCGTCCGTTTTGAAGGTGGCTCATGGAAGAAGGTGTCATTCAACAAAAAAGTGAAATTGTGCAAGAAGAGTGAAGAAAGTGAAGAAAGTGAAAAGTGCATCCAATTTACAATGCTTTAGTAACCTACCTGAATTTACTCAATAAAAGGAGGTGTTAGGACGTAAATTTATGGCACCTGCTTCCATTGAAGCTGTTGTGATTATTCTTATGAGGTCGATACCCGAGTTATTTCAGGTTGGAGAGGGTGTTATGTACAAACTCATACCCATCATGGTGTAGCGCGGAGATACTGCTAAGTTGGGTACTAAGTTAAGGTGATGTCATCACCTTGGAATTATAAAACAATGAAAATTTCTGAACCAAAACCAATGGCCAATATTCAAACTTCAAACTCACTTTTCTCGGAATTTACTTTTTGTAAATTGGTAGAAATTCCATTCACTCGAGTCCTCTTGATAATATATATAGATAGACTATAGAACATACAAGTTTTTGTACGTGTTGATGTTGGAAGTCATGAAAAATATCAACGCCACCACAATTTATATCAAGTCATTGTACAAGAGGAGGCTAGGTGCCACACCCACTGTTTGTACCTTAAAGCTGAGGGTACCAGCAGGACATTATCGATCGAATCCTTAGTTTCCTTCTTACAACTGGTTCAACACTGAAAGTGTTTCATTACTTACAATGATAGGTCAATCATATAATGTGGTAAATTAAGCTACAATCCGTTCTTTTATTTTTTACGGTTCAGAGCTAGCAAACTGTGAATGCATGGATTTGATGGAGACCCCTTTGATACTGGATCACAAGTGTATTTGACAATCGAGGGGATCCTCCATGTTGACCATCCGGAGTGGGGGATGGGCTCACATGTCATGTAAATATACGTTTCCGACCGACCAGGTACTCGGCCCAAGAGTGGGTGTGTATTGACTCTTTCTACGCATACATCACTGTGGACGTGGAAGGAATGTGCAACAATAAACCCACCGGTATTGACTGAGAAAGCGAGGAGCTCTCGCATGCGAAACCAACGATAAACGAAATTCATTCATCAGCGAACTCATGTTTGAATTTCCGAATAGCAAACTGTCATCTTGCAGAAGATCAAATTCCGCTAATAATTAGATTGACCTTCGAAATCGTCAGGAATCATCCTATTGTTACCTAAGAACACAAATTCTACCTACAGAAAGGCAATGGAAAATGCGAAGAGCAGGGCATTTAATAAGGAGAATTTATTGCGTTCAACGCGTACTATGCCGCACCAGTGCATCATCCCCTCAGCTGACGTACCAAATACAGGGTGTCTCACGGGAACCGGACGAAAAACAAATGAATGTAACTCCAATGGTTGAAGACTTAAATTTTTTAAATTTTTATCAGAAGGTAGGGAATTAAATGCCATTTTAAGTTTTAAAAATAACATCGGACAAATGGTGCCCATCTTGTTCGTAACACATGACAAGTCTGTCCAGGAAGTTTCGGTGGACGCGTTCCAGTAAGTCTTGATCAATTGACCCAACTTGAGACGTTATTTCAATGGGTATGTTATTCGGCAGAACTGCCGCTATTATGCTCAACAGAACCCTCAAAGCCTCCATGAACGACCGTTGCATAGCCCCAAAGTAACTGTGTGGTGTGCAGTCTCAAGAAAATTCATCATCGGTCCCTATTTTTTTGAGGAAGAAGGAAACACTGTTACCGTAAATTCTATCCGCTATATGGATAGGCCCCACGTCGTTTGATTCCTTCCTTTGGGGATACCTTAAATCACGCGTTTACGAATCAAAAGCCTCCACTTTGGAAGCTTTGAAGGAAGAAATAACGTCTCAAGTTGCGTCAATTGATCAAGACTTACTGAAGCGCGTCCACCGAAACTTCCTGGACAGACTTGTCATGTGTTACGAACAAGATGGGCACCATTTGTCCGTTGTTATTTTTAAAACTTAAAATGGCATTTAATTCCCTATCTTCTGATAAAGATTTAAAAAATGTAAGACTTCAACCATTGGAGTTACATTCATTTGTTTTTCGTCCGTTTCCCGTGAGACACCCTGTATTAGAGGGGTAAGATTTGGTCCTCGTCTTTCAATACTGGTCCTCCATATTGTTATTTCAATTCAGTATGGTTAAATCGGCCCATTTGTAGCCAAAACCTCAATTAATCTCCATAGGATTTCAGTATTCAGCTTTTTCTCTATTTTTACAAATAACAAGAATAGGATGCATTGACCAGATTGCTGGAGAATATAGTAAGCAGCTCAAATGACCTTCTGATGACGTCAATCGTTTAAAGATGACGCCGCACTGGTGCGGCGGACGCCTGGCTACTCGACCCGGAACCTCCTCAGTACAGGAAAAAGCCTCTCCAGTAGCCAGGCGAGTACTACACCTGCGAGGCATTATATAATTTTCTTTGAAAATCACGATATAGTCACTTTTGCATGATAGTAACGTAACGTTAAATGAGTACAGTCTGTAACACTAAACAAAAAAAACAAAAAAAATGCTGACGCCAGGGTAGAAAATCTAGGAAGCGTATTGAATTTGTTATGATTAGAGGTGTAGAGCCGCTTTGCCTTATCTAGGCACTTAAGTTCCTACTATCAATCTTCCCTTCGGATTACAGATGATGAAGACATCCGTATCGTAGTGGGACCGTCCACAGGCGGTGAGATTTGCCAGTTACCTATTAATAAATCATTCGGGATGAATTTTGATTGATGTCCGCAGGAGTTCTTCACAATGATTTCCGCAGAAGCTTCTGAAATAAAATAAGAGTTTTGGAGAAATTCCGAATTTCATTGAATTGTGAAATGTTCCAACTATAATACATTTGGAGCATTTTTAGAAGGTTTGACATTTCGACAATATTGATGTTCATTCGGTATCAATTTTGATTTGAAACACACTAATATTTCCCCTTCTTCCACTGGAATGCCAACGGAGAAAGAGCAGTTTTAAGAATCCGAATTGTTAGCCTAAACAATAAATTATCGACCTGTCACTTTGTAGCATCAACTTCAAGGCAACATTCCGGTTGGGGCAGATAGTATGATATACCTGTAAGTGTAATTGAAAAATATTTTGCGAAATTTCATAGGTAGGTATATCAATTTCTATACATGCTGAGTTACTTAACAGACACCTTGGTAGTTGGAAGTGCAACAGTTTGTGTTGGAGCGTTTTAAAATTTCTCAAGGTTGGGGTTTGGAGCAAATCTGGGTTTTCATACGAATGTTTTTTAAAACCATTCCTGGATTAAACAAAAGAGAACTACATGGTGTAAAAAATCACAATTTTTATGGTTTCAGCGTTGGGAGTTAATCTTCGAAACACGCTGAAATTGTATTTCGTTCCAACAGAAATTGGTGATATTTTTCATGTCCAACAGTAGTTTTTGATTCTGTGTCTCTAATACCCTTTTGAAATTTATCAGGAGCCAGTGTTGGGCAAACGCCATTCTGAAACTAATTTTGTTTTGTATATTATTAAAGTTTTAACCACATCCGTTCTATACCTACCATACGGTTGAAACCGGGTGAGTCTCTAGAATCCATCAGAACCATCGGGAATTGATAACTTGGAGTAAATAGCTGCCTTGGGCTGGAAGACGGAGCCGTGATGCCCCTCAACTGAGAAACTACTAGTCAAGATGTTGATGCTCGTACATGGCTTTCTATACGCATCCGTCGTGAAATGTCCACTACAGAAAAACTGAGTGGAGAATTTCGACAAATAAATTGATCATATTGGTAGGTACATCAATAAAGAAATGCCTAACGAAAGCGTAGGGGATAAGTCAGTCACCGTACCTACACGGTAGGTATCGTTTGTTGCCCAAGGAGGTGTCGATAGCAGAGGGGTTAACATGGGTGTTAAGATAATAATCAAAAACAAATTTAAAATGCGTCCGCCCAACTCTGAACCCGGTTGATTCTACGTTTCATAAAAACTAGCATTTTCAAACTATGAGTCGTCATTCTGTAATTTATTGTTGTTGTGATCTTACTCAATCATCCGTGACTGAGCTAAGTCACCTTCAGATGAATACCTGTTTCGCGGGGAGAATCCTTCCAGTCGCGTTCCCGATTGATATTGCATTCCCGTCTCATCTCGGATTGATTAATTCCATCATCCGACGTTGCAATTGACCCGGGATTATTGCAATTCGAGCCCGATCGCGGTTACGCACCCGCAATTAATGGACGGGGAGGGTGAGGGTTCGTACATAATTGTTCCAAATATGAACTGCGTGCTAGGAATTCGTCACACAGGATTGCGCCCATCATGATCGTTCATTGAACGGATTCCACTTCGGGGAGCAGAATAATTATAGGGAAGTGCATCCGTCTAATCACAACAAAAGAGGTTTGATGGGTGACTAATCAAATTAAATAGAGAACATTCGCAAAATTAGCAGTGTTGTAAATAGGTATACATTTTTGACCCCTGCAATTGTCATTTTGCAAAGTGAACTCCGAGTGTAGGTTGAAGAATTTCGGTGGAAGATTTGATGGCTTACTCACATATAATAATAATTTCTTGGAATAATGGAACCAATTTAGAAGGTTTTTGAACGATGGAATAATGAGATAATTAGCTATAATAATGGAATGAATTGGTTTGGTGGACCTATTAGGAGGGAAGATGAAAGATAGGTAAGTAGGTACATTGGTGGTGCAATGATAGTTATCTCGGTCGTTTTATAAAGACCGACAACAACTAACACTATTAATAAATTGGCAATTTCGTTGACTCGACACAAATATACGAACCAAATCACTCGCGGTGAAGTTTTGGAAACCCATTCAATAAAAACGTCTACTTCCACGTAACAATGAGTTACTAAACAGTATATTTCCACGGAAACAGCTACAACGAAAACGGCAAAGAGTTACAAAGACGTCTAGAGGGAGAGACGTCTAAAAGAAACCGTCTCAAGAAAGACGTCTAAAGAAAAGTTCTGAAGGAAGACATCTAAATAAAACGTCTAACTGGAACGTCTGAAGAGTTGAAGAGAAAACATTCATTTCCACGAGAAAAATTATATAAAGAGAGAAAAATAACTGTGAAAAAATAACCACATTATGTGCGTGGAAATCGACAACATTTTCATTGACTCCGTTTTCTTTTTGAAGCAGGATCGAGCCTCAAGAAATCTATGTTTGAGGAAATTCATCTTTGTGCATGTATGGAGGCTGCTATTGATGAGAGAAGGCTGGCATTCATAGAGGCCCATCTAGGGCCCACCCCGCACAATCCCTGGCATTTTCATCAAAAACAGATGGAAACTGCGAAATTGCCACAGACGATCAGGAAGACACGGAATCAAATGAGTGTTAATTTCCCGCCATTTCTCACCGAAAAAAAAGACGGTGTCCCAGCTCAAATTATTATTCAACACTGAACAGACCACTGTTAATGATAATTTACGTGAATCCTGTAATAAACTGCAGCAACAATACCGGCCTCTGTGAATCCCAGTCTGTGAGCTATAATGGTTCACGTATGCCTCTTGTCACACAAAATGTTATCCCCCCCCCCCCATT